>CM070020.1:18689918-19012418 GCA_036247105.1 Cirrhinus mrigala
CACCAGATGCGCTGTCTCTCTATTCAGAGGACAGTTCAAATGGATTCAGATTGGATTCAGTGTATTTTTTTCCTGGTTTGTTAGGTGAATGTTATGTTTTGTATGTTATAACAAAGTTGTGTTTTTTTTTTTTTTTTTTTTTTCTTCCTCAGGCCCTGGAGCTGAACCAGACAAACACTAAAGCGTTGTTCAGGAGAGCTCAGGCCTGGCAGGGACTTAAAGAATTCAACAAGGCCATGGTACCAACTCTACATAGACTAAAATACACATTCAGCTCACTCTAAATCAGTGGTTCCCAAACTTTTTCAGTGAAACAAACAGAGCAGACCACCTGAGATCTCAAATCTCAGAAAACTACCACTTACAGTTTTTGCACTCATTGTCGCTGATAAGTGTAAAGACAATTATTAATTCAAAACCGGTGTTTTTTGTCAACTAGTTAATGTATTTTTTTGTTTTTGTTTTAGGGGCTCAACCGCGTAGTGCTAAAACCCTAATGTAGTTGTTAAAATGGCCAAGGATCAGCATTCTCTACCTAAAAGTGATTGAAATTTGGAGGGATGGTAGTACTCATACCATCTACAATGTCACAGAGGCTCATCCCAATCGGCCTGATGGTGACACTACAGCAGCCAAAGCTACAAAATTGCTCATAACTCCTAAATCGTTTTCCTAAATTTTCAGGTATTTTGGATTTTTTGAAAAACGTATTTTCGCAAACTAGTCCTAGGTTTTTAACCCAATTGGAACCAAACCAGTGCAGAAAGATTCTCTGAAGAGCAAATATCAATACTTATTAAAAAAAAAAAAAAAAAAAAGTTGAACTTTCAACTCACTGTCTTGACGGGGCGGCAAAATGTTTGTAAGGGGCGGAGCCATTTTTACAAAAACACCTATCACTCTTGAACGGAAACGGATATTTTCCACCAAACTTGTAACATGTATGTAAGAGCTCAATCTGAGGTCACAGTGGAAAAAAAAAAAAAATCTGAGTATAATGAGAAAAAAAAAAAAAAAAAAAAACATAGGCTATAACTATGCACCCGTTAGTCCGATAAACTTGAAAATTTGCAACAGTACTTACTTTAACTTTAGACTCACCGTTGTGATGGGACGGCAAAACGTTTGTTAGGGGCAGAGCCACTTTTATTGAAACACCTATCACTCTTGAGTGGAAAAAGATATTTTCACCAAACTTGTAACACGCATGTAAGAGCTCAATCTGTCACAGTGAAAAAAAAAAATCTGCTGAGTTTGGCCACTTGGTGGCGTTATAATGGGAAAAAAAAAACAAAGGCTATAACTACGCACACGTTAGTCCGATCAACCTGAAAATTGGTATACAGTGTCTTTGTCCAAGATGCCATGTCTGTCTATGAGGACATCTGCCTGTCTTCAAAAACATGGCCACCATTGGTCAATGAAATTTGAGCACCTATTAGACAAGGTTAACAGAGGCCGATCGGAATGAAACTTGGCGGGCATGTTTGACTCGTGGCCCTAGAGGTCTGTAAGATTTTTGAATAAAATCAAGTTCGACGCCTCTATAATCGTGGTGTTTCACACATCCACACAATATGCATATCATTTGATAGATCTCCTCAAACTCAGCGACTTTACCTTAAGAACTATTGCTGTCAATCAAATTGGTCATTAAATATCCTTGATTATGTAAAAAAAAACTACTTTCTGTGAACTAGTACTAGGTTCACCCAATCGGAACCAAACCTGTGCAGAAAGATTCTCTGAGAGTGAATTTCAATAATTATTAATAAAGTTTAACTTTCAACTCACTGTTAGGACGGACGCCATAACGTTAGTAAGGCGCAGAGCCACTTTTACTAAAACGCCTATAACTGAATTGAAAGAAAGAGATATTTTTGCCAAACTCAGAACATGTATGCAAGAGCTCAATCTGAGGTCACAGTTTTAAAAAAAATGAGTTTGACCACTTGGTGGTGCTATAACAGGGGAAAAAAAAAAAAACTAAAAAATGGCAATAACTACACACCTGTTCCGATCAACTTGAAAATTGGTATGCAGTGTCTTTGTCCAAGGTGCCATGTCTGTCTGTGAGGTCATCTGTGTATCTTGTTTCTGAATGAAACTTGGTGGGCATAGCCCTAGAGCACATCTTAAACGGATCCCTGCAGAGTTTAGCTCCAACACACATGCCATGTGGTTTTCAAATAAGCCTGAAGAACTTAATTAGCCGGATCAGGTGCGTTTAATTAGGGTTGAATTTAAATTCTGCAGGGCTGTGGCACTTCAGGAACTGAGGCTACATCTACATTAATCCGGATACATTTGAAAACAGAGTTTTTGTTTTAAAACACTCTCTCTCCACACCAGAGTTTTCAAGCGTTTTTTTAGAAGTTTCTCATCCACGTTACATTTGTCTTAATTCGCATGTGTAAAACCTCATAAAAGCTCACTGAGATTATACAGATGGAACAGACATAAGTTTTCACACAATTCTTCTAGCAGGGTCATTTTATTTACAGAAATATCTCATCGTTCACTGACACGTCCATGTTGCGCTCACTCTCCTCAAACTCAGCAACTTTGCCTCAAAAACTACTGCTGTCAATCAAGTCATACAAATATAAAAAAATATTCTCAATTATGTAAAAAAAAAAAAAAAAAAACTACTTTTGCATACTAGTCCTAGGTTTTTCACTTAACCTCAGTAAAACCTTTGCAGTACAATTCTCTGGACTCACTTTCAAAAAAATGTTGAACTTTACCCGTTTGGATAGCTATAACAGGGTTATTTAGAAAAGGGACGTGGTTAAGTGCATGCAAAAGCCTGTATCTCCAAAACGAAAACTGGAGATCGCACCACAGGTGGCGCTATAACTGTTAAAACACTTTAAAAACCATGCATCTCCTTGGTAAATTGCCTATATTGACTGTAAATAGTCTTGTCCATCTATGATCCAAGTAGTTACATGCTGGCAAAAAAAAAAAAAAAAAAAGCCACAAATAGTTTGCAAACCACTGCACTAAATGACTCAAAGAAAACAATGAAATTCTGCACCATTTACTCGCCCTCATGTCGTTCCAAACCTGTATGACTTAATTTCTTCCGTGGAGCACAAAAGGAGAAATGACGAAGGATTGGCTGATACTTCTTTCTTTCCATGCAGGTGGAAACTCAATTGGCACTTTTAGGTTTTTAAAAAGGATTCATTATGAGTAATCTTTGAGAATTTGATTAGAACCCATTAATTCATTAGTAAATGTTATATTCTTTAGGTCTAAGGGCATTGCTTTTGTCAGAGAGAATCACTTTAATTACTGAACGTAGCACAAAGACAGATAGTAAAAGTTTAAAATTTGGATGCATTTAGTCTTACAAAAAAAAGAAAGAAAATTGCTCCAATTTACATGACCGTTTATTTCTAGGTATTGACGTAACAGCACTTATCTTTTCTGTTTTTAACTGCAGATTGATCTGAAGAAAGCACAGGAGATTGCACCAGAGGACAAAGGTTAACAGCTCTTTACAAATCCTGAATTTGGTTTAAAAAAAATCTTCGATTTTTTTTTTTTTTAACATTTTCCATTCTCTGGTTTCAGCAATTGGAAACGAAATGCTGAAAGTGAAGCAGCAAGTGAAGGAAGAGAAAGAGAAAGAAAAGAAGATTTATGCCAAAATGTTTGCGTAACAAACAGCAGTGACCTCACTCCACACCTACCTACCTGCATATGTTGACTTGCATTGCACTCGTGTCTTAGTGTTTTAGTCTAGAGCTGGAAATAAAAGGCCTCGGAGTCATTTCATTTAGGATAAATATGAAATGTCCAGTTTGGAAGGAGATTCATTTTGTCTACTGTGTTATAAAACAGTTTGTCTGTGAACAAATGAAAAAGGTTTCGGTGCATTTTTAGTAAGATGATCTAAAGATGTCTTGTATTGATTACTGTTCAAGAAAGAATAGGCTGACCTTAAAGACTTTACAGATAATATTGTTTGTTTCTGGGTTCATTTGTTTTAACAGCTGTTCATTCTGTCAAATGGTGGATGTTTTTGTGAAATTAGAATGGCACATGTCAGTTGTGTGAAATAAAACAATGGATATTTTCAGGGATTTCTGTGTTTGTAGTTCTATTAAACATACCAACAGTTTGGAATAATTAATTTATTTCTACCAGTTACAGTTACCAACTTTGACAATATATACAAAACTGTCAGTTTACAGTTAACCGCATCATGGTGAGCTAAAACATCCACTTGTTAATCCAACTTGATCCATTGTCTTTTGACAGACGTTCTATATAAATTCTTTCAAATGTTACAATTTGATCAAACCTGAAATACGCAAAGCCACTTTATGTAATTACACTTCAATCTCATATCAGACAGGATATGAGGACTTTCTGTTCCTTAGGCACATCAGAAGGACTTTAAAAGCTTTAGCTCTGAAACTTAAGTAAACTGATTTTGAACTTGTGTGAAGTGCCCAATAATAAAAACGATATGTAATACTGAAATCACATGCCGTTGTAGGCTGGTCCTCCACTGCCCTCAGGCACAACCCAGTTGATGTTCTGGCTGGGGTCTTTGATATCACAGGTCTTACAATGGACACAGTTCTGTGCGTTGATCTGTAATCTCATGCCGTCACCCGTTTCGACAGGAACATACTCGTATACACCTGTGGGACAGCAGGGATAAAATGTTCACCAGATGCTTTCATCAGCATATCAAGCTTGTTGATCTTGTAGTCTCTATTTCTAAATTCAGTAGAAACACTGACAGCATCAGTTACATACCAGCAGGACAGAACCTCTGCTCTGGGCCGTCGTAAATCGCAAGGTTTTGGGCCACGGGAACGCTGTCGTCTTTCAGCGTCAGATGGGGCGGCTGGTCATGCTCATGATTGGTCCCGCTCAAGGCTACAGATGACAACAGATCAAAGCTGATCTTCCCATCTGGCTTCGGATACTCGATGGGTGTACAGTCCTTAGCCGGTTTCAGACTAGCAGAGTCTAGACCTACGGGAAACAACATACAGATCAATTGATGAGCAGACGTCAGACACCCACTGCTAGAGTGAACTGAGTAGTAGTTTTGCATAGCAACATGTCTGACTATTAACATGCAGTCTGGTCCACACCGAAGCTAATTCTGTTTAAGAACTGCCTGCTCAGACAGGAAGGGACCCTCGGGCTAACTACAGTTAGTTCATTACATTTAGGAGCTGTTGAATCTGAAATGAGACAAAACTTTGAAATGAATTCAGAAATGAGAACAGTATACAGTTGTGCTTAAGTATATGTTATTTACTTATGTTTACTTGCTACGTTGTGTTAATAATAATTTTAAAACGCCTTGGACAAGGACAGATTTCTACATTTGAATTATTCAGATTTTAATAAAGTGTTTTTGAATTGATAAGGAACAACACAAACCATAAAAATTCATCAGAAAATATAACAAGGATTTATGCTAATATAGTCTAAAAGCCCCATGTTGCCTTGGGCATTTCGAAGCTTTTGGAGGATAATGACCATATTTATATTTACATTCATTCATTTAGGATTTGGCAGATAAAATAATTATTTATCACACTACAGTTCTTTCTGGTTCTCGAATCTGATTCACTGAGAGCCTTCTTTAGGGGTGCAATATTCTAGTGATAACAGCACTCCAACCATTAAAGTTTAAAATTCACTCATAGGACACTAATTAAACTCTAAATAGAATTTTTAGCCACTTGGCAGCACACTATATTGCCACATACAGTGCCTTGCAAAAATATTCATACCCTCTCATTTTTTTTTTTTCTTCACGTTTTATGTTGCAGCCTTATGTTAAACTGTTTTAAATTACTTTTTTTCCATCAATCTGCACTCCATACACCATAATGACAACGCACAAATGGTTTGGTTTGTAACAACTTTGCAAATTTGTTAGAAATAAAAAAAAAAAAATGAAATGATTCCATTGCATAAGTATTCATACCCTTTTCTGGGACACTTGAAATTTAGCTCAGGAGCATTCATATCGCTTGTAGATGTGACTACACTTTGAGTGGAGATAAACTGTGGCAAATTCATTTGAATGAGTAAGATTTGGAAAGGCACACACCTCTCAGAATAGGTCTAACAGTTGAAAATGCATATCAGAGCAAAAACCAAGCCCTGAGGTCAAAATAACTGCCTGTAGAGCTCAGAAACAGGACTGCATAAAGCCACAGATCTGGGGAAGAGTTCAGAAAAAAATTCTGCTGCATTGAAGGTTCACAGAAGCATGTAGCCTCTATTATCCATAATGGAAGACACTTGAAACAACCAGGGCTCTTCCTAGAGCTGGCCTCCTGGCCAAACTGAGCAATTGATGGAGAAGGGGCTTGGTTATACTGGTGACCAAAAAGCTGATGGTCACTCTATTTCACCTCCATTGTCATATATGTAGATGGGAGAAACCTACAGAAGGACAAACATCACCGCAAGACTCCACCAATCCAGTCTTTATGGCAGTGTGGCCAAACTCAGTTCTCAGTCAAGACACATGAAAACACACTTGGAATTTGCAAAAAAAGCACCAAAAGGATTCTCAGACTGTGAGAAACAAGATTCTCTGGTCTGATGAACCTCACTTCCAAGCATCATGTTTGAAGGAAACCAAGCACTGCTCATCACCTGCACAGTAGCATCCGAAAAGTAAAGTGTGGTGGAAGTAGCCTCATGCTGTGGGGCTGTTTTTCAGCAGCAGCAGGAACTGGGAGACTCATTAGAGTAGATGGAAAGCTCAATGCACCAAAATATTGAGATAGCCTTAATGAGAACCCAGTCTAGAGCATGCAGAACCTCAGACCAGGCAGAAGGTTCACCTTCCAACAGGACAATGACCCTAAGCACACAACAAGAGTGGCTTATAGACAACTCTGTGAATGTCCCTGAGTCGCCCAACCATAGCCTTGGAATGAATGCAATGAAATATTTCTGGAGAAACCTGAAATGTCTGCCAGTCCCCAACCAAGCTGACAGAGCTTGAGAGGTGACGTGATGAATGGCAGATAATTGCCAAATCCTGATGTGCAAAGCTTGTCACATCATACCCAAAAAGACTTGAAAGTGTAAAGGTGTTTCAACTAAGTACTGAGTTAAGGGTATGAATACTTATGCAACGTACTTATTTCAGTGTTTTATTTTTTATAAATTTGCAAAGTTGTCACAAATCTTTTTTGCTTTGTGATTATGGTGTATGGAGTGTAAATTGATGTGGGAAAAAAGTTATTTAAAGCAGTTTAACATAAGGCTGCAAACATAAAACATGGAAAAAAAAAAAAAGAAGGGGTATGAATACTTTCGCAAGGCACTGTATATACCATTAATTAAATAAATACAAATACACTGGACTAACTTTATAGCTCAGAATGCTGAATTTGCGTCTATTTGACAGAATGATCTAAACAAAAAGCTTTTGTTTTAAACAAGCAAACATTTCATAACGGATTTCTTTGTTCTTACCATTATGCTTTAGAGTCCATGGTTCTTTTCCCCTCAAAATCCAGTAGAATATTCCGGTGTACACCATCCCTCCGTAAAGACCAAAATAGTTATGGAAAGATGGTCTGATGTTCCTCACAGCATACAACTCCTTCCAGATCCAGGACTTTTTAAAAGCTTCTTCATATTCAGGAATATAAAGACCTAACAGAGACAAAAAAAAAAAAAAAAATCCTTTATATAAGACACCTGTAATATCCTGAGACTATATTTACTACCCTGTGAGTTACATCTCAGCTAATCTGCAAAGATGTCTGGGTTGGCTACCTGCTGTTTCTGACTGCAGATTCTCATCTGTGATTTTGCTGAAGGCATTCTCGGCCGCCAACATGCCACTCTTCATGGCCGTGTGTGTGCCTTTGATCTTGGGCACGTTCATGAAGCCTGGACTGCACCCTATAAGCATGCCACCCGGGAACGTCAGTTTAGGAATCGACTAGAGGAGAGATCATGGATGTGAGAAGTTCAACAAGACAAAACAGACAGAAGAATGTATACTGAGAATTTCAAGTCGCTGACTTGCCTGGAAACCTCCTTCATTGAGAGCTCTAGCTCCATATGCTATCCTGTTGCCACCTTCCAGGGTTGACATTATAGAGGGGTGATGTTTCCAACGCTGGAATTCCCTGAACGGGCTCAGATAGGGGTTACTGTAGTCCAAACCGACCTGAGGAGACATACACAAACATATCTGCAGTTCACCATCATAGAATAACTGCACTGACCCTTACTAAAATGTTACTGTTACTGCAATGCCTTTGCTAACAGCTCAGCAAGCAAATGAAACTTATTCAAGGGACAAACAATTCAGAGCAATCATTAGATTTGTTTTAGTTCTGTCACTTAAATGGTCCACTGTATCTCCAGACAACTGTAACCAATCAGACTGAGTACCATCCTGGGCCATGACGACATTGGATAATAGTCCGTCATCACTGCAGAACTCCTCAAGACGTCTAGAATTGAGACTATTTTCTATGAATCACAAGCATTTCGTGAAGTGGTTCTTTAAAAAGTGACTGGAAAAAAAAGTGTCATTTTGATATGCTACATTATCAGCAGGATGAGAGAATGTCCTCATGACAGACCCTGACCAGGAACAACTTCAAAAGTTGAAAGCTTTTTCACACTCTCTCGCCTATCTTTTTAGCTCATGAAAGAACATGATGAATGAGGTCAATAATATCTATATAGATCAAAGCATTCTGACAAAGACATCAATCCAGAACATTCTGCTTTAAGATTAAGTCTTCAAAGAGGACTCTTGCAAATTCAATAAAACACTTCAATCAGAGTTCGACCCAGAAGGTTCAGGAATAAGATGACTTACAACAAATCCCAGGGCCACCAATGGTTCTCCCTCATTGAGGTGATATAGGAAGGAGCCTCCGTACGTGTTCCTGTTTAGAGGCCATCCAACCGAGTGCTCTGCCCGTCCTGGGCGCCACTTCTTCTCATCAATAACCCAAAGCTAGAAGAAAGCAGTGTTTGTTTGTTTGTTTTTTCTTTTTTTATAATTAAATGCTGCTAATTATGTATAAAAATCAAGCTTTTAAAGAGATAGTTCACCAAAAAATTAAAATTCTGTCATTAATTAGTCACCCTCATGTTGTTTCAAACCCGTAAGATCTTCGTTCATCTTTAGAACACAAATTAAGATATTTTTAATGAAATCCGAAAGCTTTCTGAACCTGCATAGACAGCAATACAACTGACACATTCAAGGCCCAGAAAGATAGTAAGGACATTGTTAATACAGTCCATGACGATGTATTAACAAGAATAATTTTTGTGTCCAAAGAAAGCAAAATTAGCTTCTTAAAATTACAGTTGAACCACTGTTGTCACAAGGACTATTTTATCGATGTCCTACTACCTATCTGGGCCTTGAACGTGGTGGTTGCATTGCTGTCTATGAAGGGTCAAAAAGCTCTTGGATTTCATCAAAAATATCTTAATTTGAGTTCCAATGATGAATGAAGGTCTTACAGGTTTGGAACAACAAGGGGAGAGTAATTAATGACAGAATTTAGATTTTTTTGGTGAACTAACACTTTCAATGAAAGCAATGACTCCAATCTTGAAAATTAACTAGCTGATATCACTATAAATGTTGACAGTTAAAAGTGAAACAGTGACATCAAACTGAACATAGAAATATATATGTATGTAAGCTTAAAGCATCAAAGCAAGTGAAGTTTTGTACCTCTTTGAGGCCGATTGCGTATGTCTGCGGTTCACAGTTCTCTCTGAGATTAAACTGCTTGTAGAGCTGCTTGGCTAAGTGTCCGTGGCAGCCTTCCCCAAACAAAGTGACCTTAGCGTGGAGCTCCATGCCTCTCTCAAACACATCCTGGAGGAGTTCAACAGAGCGTGAAATGTAGTGGTAATAGCACACGAATATGCCATCTGCATAGCAGAATCACTTCACCCACAGTTACCCTTTTATTTTTTCTTCCTGCAATATTTCACTGTAGTTCCAAAAGTCATTTGGCCTTGGTGTGATCATTCAGCAGTTTTAGACTAATAATTATTCTTATATATACATAAAAAATATAATTGCATTTGCATATTCTGCACTGGGAAATATATTGACATAAAACCTTTGGAGAGCCATCTTTAGCAATGCCAACATCATTGGTTGCAATTCCCTTCACACTTCCATCCTCATGAAACAGCACCTGTGTAAAACAAAAAAAAATAAATAAAAAAATAAAAAGTAAATAAAAAGTTTGTCAACTGTAATGTGACAAAAGTAATGTGACTTACAATGCAACTTTTTATAGCAATTTGTGTGATCACAAAACTGAAAGTCTCAAAATAACAACTTATCTCATAATATGACAATTTGTTTTTCTTTATATATATTTAAATGTTTTTTTACTCTTATCTACAGCAACTTTGAGAACCCTTATTAAACATTTCCCTGCTTTTTAACCAAATAACTACCTTTAATCCATGACTTTTCATTGTTTTTGATTACTATATTTAAAAATATATATATTGTAATAGAGAGTGCACTCACAGAGTGTAATTTCAAAGCAATCTGAGACTATCTACACAAATGTTTGCATAGCACAGAAATTTATATGACTTCATTAAAATTATGACCTAAAATTGTATACATTTTAATGACATTTGTTAATAACAATTTTAAAATTTCCAAATTTTCCATGACCATAGAAACCCTGCTTACTACAGAAACTGCAGTTCTGAAGTTATGTAAATTCCAGGTTATGATAATAGTGCACTCATCATCTTTGAGTTTTGAACCTACAACTTTGGGTTTGAACCTACAACCTTACGGTTACTAATCCAGAACATTAAAGAATTAGTTCACTTCCAGAATAAATATTCCCTGATCATTTATATACCCTTATGTCATCCAACATGTTCATGTCCTTCTTTCTTCTGTTGCAAAGAAATTAAAGTTTTTGGGGAAAACATGCCAGAATTTTTCTCCAAATAGTGGACTTCTATGGTTCCCAACAGTTTGAACTTCCAAATTGCAGTTTCAATGCAGCTTCGAAGGGCTCTACATGATCCAAGCCGAGGAATAAGGGTCTTATCTAGCAAAACCATTGGTCATTTTCTTTAAAAAATATATATATATTTAAATACCATTAACCACAAATGCTTGTCTTGCATTAGCTTCGGTACAACAATGGCGCTTAAGGGCGATAAACTCCATCTCATTTTCTCCTTGTACTTCAAAATCGTCCAACATCGTTGTTTTACCTTATTTTGTAAAGGGCATTTGACTTTCTTTGTATGTTCACTTTGTAAACACTGCGCTGGCACTTCTGCCTATGTAATGCGTGCGGAATTACATAATGCATGAGGTCGGACCAGTGCAGTGGTTCTCAACTCCAGTCCTCGAAACCCACTGCTCTGCACATTTTGTATGCGTCTCTTATCTGACACACTCAGTTCAGTACATCGATCTCTCTCCTAACGAGCTGATGATCTGAATCAGGTGCGTTACATACGGGAGACATAAAATGTGCAGAGCAGTGGGTCCCGAGGACAGGAGTTAAGAACCACAGGATTAGTGCAAGCTGAGCATTTGTGGTTAAAAGGTATATAAATTTGTTTATTTCTTAGAAAATGACCAATCGTTTCACTAGATAAGCCTCTTATTCTTCGGCTGGGATTGTGTAGAGCCCTTTGAAGCTGCACTGAAACTGCAGTTTGGAAGTTCAAACCATTGGAAACCATTAAAGTCCACTATATGGAGAAAAATCCTGGAATGTTTTCCTCAAAAAACTTAATTTCTTTGCAACTGAAGAAAGAAACACATGAACAATTTGGATGACATGGGGGTGAGTAAATTATGAGGACATTTTTATTCTGAAAGTGAACAGATCCTTTAACAAGTACAGCACATCACTCACAATATAAATCACAAGTACAGAAAGTAGGTAAAATAAAACTTAATTGCATAAATAATGTATACATTCAATATAAGGAAGGCATTCTGACCTCTGCTGCCGCATAGCCTGGATACAGCTCCACTCCGAGCTCCTCCGCCTGCTCCCCAAGCCAGCGTACAAAATGCCCCAGACGAACTAGGTAGTTTCCATGGTTATTCATTGGAAGTCCTGTGTTCACAAATTCCATTTAACTGTATTCATGTGACTAAACCAGGCTTAAAAAGCTTTTAAAGTATGTATAGGTTACAAAACCATCTAGGACACCATGACACAAGTAGACCATTTATTATTCTGACATTATGTAAGTCTCATTGTGTGAAGTTCTATAACTCTCTAAAATGGGCCTTATGCAACGCCAATAACCAACCTGGTAATATTGGAACAGGAATGCGGTATTTTTCTGTCAAAATGGAAAACTTGTCCTCTGTAACTGGAGTGTTCAGTGGAGCCTGTTAAACATGAATCGAAATCAGTGTCTTGGCCATGTTATTGAAAATGCTTATAAATACCACAACAGTAAATCAGAATGGCAACATATTTCCCATATTTTTTAAAGCTTTTTTTATTATTATTATTTCACATTCAAAATAGGAATATAGATCGTAACTGGGGTACAATATGCGTGTGTGTGTGTGTTTGTTTACCCCTCTCTCTTTCCAGTCTGGAATAAGCTCATTGAGTGCACTGGGCTCTAGACAGGCTCCAGATAACGTGTGAGCTCCAATCTGGGATGCCTTCTCCACCACACAAACCCGTAGCTCCTTTTCATGCTGATTGGCCAGCTGCTTCAGTCGGATGGCTGCTGCCAATCCGGCTGGACCACCACCAACAATGACAACATCTGCCTCATCAACAAAACGCTCCATTTCCACTCCTGGACACATGAAAACAGACACTCACAGTATAAATCACAATCATCTGAGCCTCTTTTTAATAGAAAAAACACCTAGTGCCAACTTTTATTTTTGAGTGAACTATAAATATGTCTTTTAAAGCAGACTTGAAAATGGAAATAGAAGGATAGAAGGCACTAAACTGATATGGAGAGGTATGGTATGCAATATTATAAATCATCCACAAGAGAAAATAATAGTTGAATTTATAAAAATGCCCCTGTTCAAAAGTTTACACACGCTTGATTCTTAATACTGTGCTATTACCTGAATGATCCACAGCTGTTTTTTTTTTTTGTTTGTTTTTTTTTAGTGATAGTTGTAAAAACTTTTTGAATTTAAAGATCAGGGTAAATTTAACTTATTTTGTCTTCTTAGAAACATGTAAGTATCTTCTGTAGCTTCTGAAGAGCAGTACTAAATGAAAAAAAAAATATGATACTTTGGCAAAATAAGAAAAATGTATACATCTTCATTCTGTTCAAAATGTTCTTAATGCATTGTGTTTTCTTCTGGAACATCAGTGAGAATTTGAACCTTCTGTAGTAGTTGCATATGAGTCCCTCAATTGTCCTTAGTGTGAAAAGATGGATCTCAAAATCATACAGTCATTGTTGGAAAGGGGTCAAATACACAAAAATGCTGAAAAACCAAAGAATTTGTGGAACCTGAAAGATTTTTCTGAATAACAGCGGCAGTCAGGACAAACAAGTGAATCATGAACAACTATCACTAAGCAAAAAAACACAGCTGTTGATCATTCATGTAACAACACAGTATTAAGAATCAAGCGTATGTACACTTTTGAACAGGGTCATTTTTATAAATTCAACTATTATTTTCTCTTGTGGACTATATGTAGCCTTCTTTTATGTGAAATATCTTATTCAGGTCAATACTAAATAAACAATAACATGCATTTTGTATGACCTCTCTTATTTTGGTAAAATAATTATCATTTTGCAGATTCTGCAAGGTGTATGTAAACTTTTGACTTCAACTGTCATTTAAAATATTTAATATATAATACATATACCATGCTAGATAGCACATAACACATGGGGAACTATTTACACTCATTCTCTCATAAATCTCCCAGATTTTCCTGTAAATAAAATCCAGAATCTGAAACTCTCTCTGTCCCATCCAATCAAATGTGTTTCCTCTCTCCTCTAAAGAGGATAAACTGATTATCATGTGGCACAGAACTGACCTTCCCACCGTGGGTCTTTATCTCTGGGGTACACTGTGTAATGAGTGGTAATTCGCGGCACAGTGGAAGAGGAACATCGTGTGGAGTACACCTGAGGAGCAACATGCTCTGCTTGAACTGCCTTCAGTGCACGTATACACCTCCGTGCTGCAAAAATACAAATAACAGGCAAAATAATTCGGTCACACACAGAACAAGACAAGACAAGTCCATTCTCATACAGTTACACATTAACCTTATACTGAATTAACAAACAGTTTAGTATTACAAACACACTGTGTTTAGGGTCTATTGTGCATGTAAATATATCAATAAGGTTGATCCAAACTAAATGGATCAACTTTGAATAACAGGATAAGCTAATACAAAATCCTCCCTTAAGTAACAGGCCAACCAAGGTATTCTTCTAAGAAGCAAGCAGACTTGTAAATAGTATTTGTTTGCTTACAAAAGTCAGTTTCATTAAATTATTCAATTATTAAAGCATAAATTAAATTAAAAGTGTTCACCTCAGTCACAAGGACACATACACTCTGACCGATATTCGAGTAACCTTTGCCCTACTTTCCCTGTGACTGAACAGCTGCAGGATTCTGTTAGCTAGCTAAACGGATAAACTACAGTTTAACACATAAATCGTGCCATGTCCCGTGTAAACATGTTAATAACAACTTAATAGACAGTATATATGCTCTCATGTTTGTAGAATTAAAGGTTTACAACGTTTAGTTAGCGTTCTGGCTACATGTCAGTGAAAGTGTGACAGTACCTTGGAGGGAATATCTACAAGCTGGAAACATTTATGGAGCTTAGTGTGCGGCTGTGACTCTGGCCAAGTGGTTCCCGTGTTTTTTTTTTCCAGGTTCCGTGTGGACAAATAGCACTCCGGTTTACCCTGTTACAAAATAAGTGTCATAACAAACTCATGAGCAGCGCGTCTGCTGCGCAGCTCAGAATGACGTCAGAAAAACGCGACGGGATAAAAAAACCTCCGAATGACTGCGGATCGCAAACTCATATGGATAATAGTTATTCAGTGTTCGTGCTAGCGAAGGCTGTCTGGCATTTCGTTTAGCTATCAGGAAAACATTTACTTTTAGCTGTAGGGGACGCTCTGCAATCTGGGATAAGAGATGTACACATAATAATAAACTAAAATGAAATTAAATAAAAATAACATTTACATTTATACAAAGTGACTTACAAAGAAGGAACGAAGAAATTCGTCAAAATGCCAACAATATTCATATCACACAATGGGAGGTTTATTAAATAACTATAGGAGGCAAGCTAAAGATAAGAAGAAATGCAGAATTCATGTATTCATTTATTTATTGAGAGTAATGCGTAGGTGTATTGGATAATATGTGCTTGTGAAAAAGGTCTTCAGATGCTCCTTGAAGGATGTGATGGTCTCAGCTATTCCGCTGGAGGTTGGCAGCTCATTCTACCACAGAGGAACCAGGAGAAGGTTTTGGTCTTTTTGCAGGCGTCACTCATTCTGACACCTTAGCTAGTGTGAGGCAGCATACACTTGTAACAGTGAGATAAACATTGAAGAAGCCAGTTTGGGGACCACTGCCTATTTGTTTTTGCATTGTGACTTAATTTTCATGAAAATTAAGCAGTTAATAATTAACACTTGCTGCCAAAGTTTTCTGAAAGAGTATTCTTCACAGATTTCATAAGATTCACCCATAATTATGGCACGTTTTCAGTCAGTGAAGCTCAGTTTCAACTTTATTTAATGCGCAATAGGGTCACCTAGTTCGTCTGTGTCTGGCTGTCTCCATGCCGACACAGGCTCTATCCATGGTCAAGACTTTTCCAGTCCAGGTCATTCACAGTGTGTGGCTGACCTACTTATAGGCGTAGTCTCTGTTTACGGTCCAATTTACTTCTGTATTAGTGTGTGCATCTGGTTTGATCTGGCTTGTATTTTAAATCAGACATGTTTGGGTCTACAGAACCAGGCCTGAGGCTGAGTATGAAGCTTATTTCATGACAAAACTATTTGAATTTGAATTATTGATAAGTGTCATTTTAAAAAAACTGAATATTTTGTGCCATTTAACATAGTTCTGAATTTGTGCCGAATGAGAGAGGTAGGATACAAGATGCACAAAGCTCCATTTCACAAACAGTTAAATGCGCAAGCCTTAAAGTAACGTTATACTCCTTTGTCAGTGAGAGACGCGTTAAGAATCAGCACATGGTCACTCTCTAGTGTGCTTTGTTTTCAAGTGCGCAACTCCTGCCATTCGCTGTTCTTCTGCTAGTGGTTATCAAACAGCGTTGTATTACTGCAACCCTGCAGTAGGGGCGCCCCCTTCTGGATTGAGGGTGAACTGCCTGTATTCGTTGTAGGGTCTCATGCACCGAACCGAGATGTCCGTACCGTAACCGTTGGTACAAATACATGTATCGTTACACCCCTAGTGGGAACTCATATTAACTCCTGGGAGCGTGATAATATGCCGTGGCCACGGGATCATTTTGTCGAGGTAATAAGCTGGAATCGCAGCGCTATAGTATAAGTGTTTTGTGTGGTTTCAGGGCAGACATTGCCATATTTGCAAACAACAAGGTCACATTTGATTTTACTAAAATAAATAAATAACCTACGCTATAGTCATAGTCCCATGAAATGATAAATAGCCACTAAGACATCCACTAAATTTCCAATATGCTTTGCTTATTTTTAGTAAAATCAAATGTGACCTTGTTGTTTGCAACTGTGGCAATGTTTGCCCCAATATGGAGCTTAATTTATGACAAAACTATGTGAATTTGAATTGTGTAAATTTGAATTATTGACAAGTGTCATTTAACAAAACTGAATATTATGTGGCATTTAACATAGTTCTGAATTCTGATTTTTTTTCTATTTACTTTAATATTGAACATTTGAAATTTTATACAATTGAATTTTTTTTATGGCAGTTGTTTTAATATACATGTATTTTCAAACAGCAGATTTTTTGTTCGGTTCACTTAGGCTAGTTTGTCGTGGCCACAATATTTTAACTCGTGGGAAAGTGATAATATGCCATGGCCACGGGATCATTTTGTTGAAGTAATGACAAGCTGGAATCATCGCGCGATAGTGGAAGTGTTTTGTGTTGTTTTAGGGCAGACATTGCCATAGTTGCAAACAACAAGGTCACGTTTGATTTTACTAAAAAAAAAAAATAAAAAAATAAAAAATAACCTACGCTATAGTCATAGTCCCATTAAATTATAAATAGCAACTAACACATATACTAAATTTCCAATATGTTTTTCTTATTTTTAGTAAAATCAAATGTGACCTTGTTGTTTGCAACTGTGGCAATGTTTGCCCCAATATGGAGCTTAATTTATGACAAAACTATGTGAATTTGAATTGTGTAAATTTGAATTATTGACAAGTGTCATTTAACAAAACTGAATATTATGTGGCATTTAACATAGGTCAGAGGTTATCCACAGGGAAAAGTAGATGATCTCTGAAAAGCGAACACAGCATTTACGGTGACCAGGAGGGGACATGTTAGGTTCACTTAGGCTAGTTTTGTCGTGGCCACAACATATTAACTTGTGAGACCGTGATAATATGCCGTGGCCACAAGATCATTTTGTCCAGGTAATGACCTGCTGGAATCGCTGTGCAGCTGCTGCTTTCTCTCATAGTGGAAGTGTTGTGTGGTCTAGGGGCAGACATTGCCATAGTTGCAAACAACAAGGTCACATTAGATTTTACTAAAAATAACAAAACCTAAGGGAAATTTAGTATATGTGTTATTTGCCATTTATCATTTCACGGTACTATGACTATAGCGTAGTTTTCATGTCAGACCAAATTAACTATGAAATTTTACATGTAATTGTAGTTGGCAAACCAACTTGTACATGCATGCTCTAGATTTTTTTTATTTATTTTTTAAAATTTATCTCTGTAAAATATTTTTGATTGATCATCCAATGGGAATTCCATTACATTTTAAATGATCATCATGTTTTCAACACTACCGACATGAGCTCAGTAAAATGTTTTATTGGTTGTTTATAATCTGCCCGGTAATATGTTAAAGGAGATAAAAAGATAGAATATATACCTTTTTTTTCTCTCTCTCTCTGACAGCACCTGCTGCGAAGAGCCATAAAAGTGGCGGAATTTTGGGTCTACGAGCACCGCTTGCCCACCGCCTCTGCTGCCACTTCCACAGCTTTTCACGGCATATATATGATCTTTTTATCGCTTTTAACATATTACCGAGCAGGTTATTAACAACCAACAGAACATTTCACTGAGCTCATGTCGGTAGTGTTGAAAACATGATGATCATTTAAAATATAATGTAATGGAATTCCCATTGGATGATCAATCAAAAATATTTTACAGAGATAAAAAAAAAATTAAAAATCTAGAGCATGCGTGTGCGAGTTGGTTTGCCAGGTAAAAATACAATTACTGTTGACGCCGATAGCCTTGTGGGCAGCATGCCGACATACAGCGCCATTGCGCTACGGGTGTCCTGAGTTCAAATCCCAACTTGAGGACCTTTCCCAATCCAGCCCCCTCTCTCTCTCTCCCACTTTGCTTCCTGTCAGTTCTGATCTGTCCTATTCTAATGAAGGCCAAAATTCTAAAAAAGAAAAAAAAAAAAAAAAAATACAATTATGTGTAAAATATCATAGTTAACTGTGTCTGACATGAAAACTACATTATAGTCATAGTTCCATGAATTGACAAATAGCAATAAACACATATACTAAATTTCCAATATGTTTTGTTTATTTTTAGTAAAATCAAATGCAACATGTCCTCTCCCAGTCTTGAAAACTTGACCCTGCATTTTTAAAAACTGGATTTTTGAAGTTTAAAAATTCAGAACAAAAATTCTGCAGTTTGAAAATACATATGTATTAAAAAAAAAAAAACTGCCATAAAAAATCAATTGTGTCAAACTTCAGGTGTTCAATATTTAAGTTAAAAAAATTCAGAATTCAGAGCTATGTTAAAGGGGTCCTATTATGCTCTTTTACAAACTCTTGATTTTGTTTTGGGGGTGTACTAGAACATGCTTTCATGTTTGGTGGTTCGAAAAACACATTATTTTTAACATAATTTACATTATTACAATACATTTCTCCCATCCTGGCACATAAGGCTTGATTAGTTCCAGGTTTAATGAAGGCCTGCCTTCCGAAAAATGAAATGTGTTGTTATTGGTTAGCTCTCCCACTGCGTTGCGATTGGCGAACAGCTTAGATGGTATTTCAGTACTGCCACGCCCCTTGTCAAAGAAGCAAGTTCCATGTAGAACTGTTAGCGCAAGCTAGATTAAAGTGATTCTTACGTTTTAAATATGGATATTTTTCTTACCAAAACGCATCGATTCGCTACAAGAGGCCTTTATTAACCCCCTGGAGCCATGTGAGGCACTTTTTATTATGGATGGATGCATATTATTGGACTTGTTTTGGACTGATGAGGAGAAACACCCATCTATGCCATTCTAAAGCTTGGGAGTGGCAGGATAAATTTTAATATAACTCCGATTGCATTCACTTTACTCTTTTCCACCTCATAAAAAAAAATTTAATTCTACATGGTGATAAAACTTGATAACCCATATCATCACAGCATGTACACAAATAATTAGGAATAAGTTATTAGGTTAATTAATAGCAGCTATTGGTCATGTTTGGCTGCTCATGAGGCATTTGTGAGTTTTAATCACTAGAAACGAAACAGTGAAGATCAGCACATAATGCATGTAGAAGAAATATATTTTTGCATTGAAAATAGAGACATTACCATATGTATTAGAGTGAATCACATCCTTATAACGTCATATGTCTTCACACCCAGGACAGAACATTCTCCCACATGTGAATCATTTGGGAACTTCACCTAAATTTAGTGCCACAGGTGAATTTGGTGTGAAGCAATATATCAACACCTTCACTGACCAACCTTTTCTGATATGGTGAGCTGTGTGAAACGTTGCATTCAGACATTGAAATACCAAAAATATTTTTGAAAAATTAGTTTTTATTTTTCTTCTTTACATTCATAAAATTAAAGGTAATCTTTGAGAATGACGTGCCACAAAAACAGCATTTTCTTGAGGGAAACATGAAAATATCCTCTTCTTTTGGTGAGCTGACTAAGAAAACATTTGCGACCCTGGACCACAAAACCAGTCATAAGTTGCACGGATATATTTGTAGCAATAGCCAAAAATACATTGTATGGATCAAAATGATCGAATTGTCTTTTATGCCAAAAATCATTAGGATATTAAGTAAAGATAATGTTCCATGAAGATATTTTGTAAATTTTCTACTATAAATATATCAAAACTTAATTTTTGATTAGTAATATGCATTGCTAAGAACTTCATTTAGACAACTTTAAAGGCAATTTTCTCAATATTTTTTACTTTTTATTTTTTTGCACCCTCAGATTCCAGATTTTCAAATAGTTGTAACTCGGCCAAATATCATAAGATGCATAAATCCCAATTTTTAAAAATGGACCCTTGTGACTGGTTTTGTTATCCAGGGTCACATTTTTTTTAAATGATCACAGTTGTAAATGATAAACTTCCACATGTTAAGAGAGGAGCACTGTGAGAGTGTCACTATAATGGTGTTTTATTAATAATTTGGTGACAGCTCTTTTTAAATGGGTCCCTAAAGTGGAGTCAATCAACATAAAAGCCTTGCGCCTGCTCAGAGGGTGTTATATCAATTAAGTGGTCTTTGTAGCTGGGCGAATCTCACAAAAACATTTCAGGCCATATTTCACCCCAAAATAATAAGTAATATATTCTACTATAATATTGCATTAGGATAAGGATATTTTGAGACCATAAACAGACCATTGTGACATTGTTTGCATGACAATAATGTTTTTTGTTTTTTGTTTTTTTAAATTATGGTTAATATAACACAAATTTAAAATGTTATACTTTTAATTCATCATTTTTTATAATTCTCATTATTCTCAAAGGTGATACTTGTTAATATCTCATTACTTTAATGCTGTATTAATATGCGTAATTATATGTATTAATTACTGTCATGATGTATACTTACATAATATATATAATTATTTTTTGAGGGTTAAATATAGACTTATGTTCCCTGACATGTGCGAGATTCATCCCATTATATCTTTATATGTTACTCCCTGAATGAAGATACCATTGTGCGTGCAGGCAGTTTCAGACAAAAATATTCAAATAAGGATGTAAAAATTATGCATGGGTTTCTATTTGTACAGCCAGTTGTTTCCATAAAAACTGTACGCTAAACATAGTCCTTCTGATGATTCAAGAATAAAAGCAAGGCAACATTGAGTGGACGTTTTCACTTTTTTTCTCCTGTGGTCTTGAAAGAGAAAGACAATTAAAATGACTGACAGATATCTCTAATTAAAACAACGCCCTCACACCTCACAGTATAAGGAATGATATTTCACATGGAAACCGAAGAGATCCTACAACATCTGTTAAGACCCTGAATGACGCTTGAACCAGTCTGGCTAGATAAAAATAATTCTATACAATATATATGTACATTCTGTACAAAAAAGCAGCAGGTATTAACATGCTACACACATTTTCAGATGAACAAGAAACACATCTTAAACACAGAATAGCTGCACACCAGTACTAACACTGAAAAGACAAGATGTCAATCAATACAACAAATAGGGGCAAAAATCTAATGTGTAACACAGACCGATGGTAAAACACCAAGTAAACTCTTTTATTATTCAACCATGTCTATATTCTCTGTCATTTCAGACCCTGTGGATGAGTCACTACTTGTAAACAAACTGATTAAGCCTCATCAACGGCTTATCAATACAATACAATCAAATGAATTGTGCTGATATGTCCCTGTTGAAATTAGCATACTGTATGTGCTGATATCAACTTCTAAAAGGGATAGTTCACCCAAAAATTAAAATTCTGTCATTAATTACTAACCCTCATGTTGTTCCAAACCCGTAGGACCTTTGTTCATCTTCAGAACACAAATTAAGATATTTTTGATGAAATCCGGGAGCTTTCTATGGAAGCCTGTTTCTGCCACTGAATGAAAAAAAAAAAAAAAAAAGGTTATTGCGACGTGTTGTGTTGAGATATAAACTTACAAGTGCGAGTTATAAAGTCAAAATTGCCAGATATAAACTCGCAGTTCGGAGGAAAAAAAAGTCAAAATTGCGTGATATAAACTCGCAATTCTGAGAAATAAAGTCGCAATTGCATGATATAAACTCACAATTGCGAGTTATTGAGTCAGAATTGTGTAAGTCAGATATAAACTCGCAATTCTGCGAACATATCAGTCTTTTTTTTCTGCTCAGACCTGGACTTTATAACTCACAATTGCGAGTCTTTATCTCATAATTCTGAGCAAAAAGTCAGAATTGCGAGATACAAAGTCGCAATTGCGAGAAAAAAGTCCAAATTGCGAGATACAAAGTCGCAATTGCAAGAAAAAAAGTCAGAATTGCGAGAAAAAAGTCAGAATTGTGAGATACAAAGTCACAATTGCAAGAAAAAAAGTCAGAATTGCGAGTTTATATCTCGTAATTCTAACTGTATTTCTATTTATTTCAGAATTGCAAGATACAAAGTCGCAATTGCAAAAAAAAGTCAGAATTGCGAGTTTATATCTCGCAATTCTAACTGTATTTCTATTTATTTCAGAATTGCAAGATACAAAGTTGCAATTGCGAGAAAAAAGTCAGAATTGCAAAATACAAACTCGCAATTCTGTGAAAAAAAGTTGCAATTGCATGATATAAACTCACAACTGTGAGTTATAAAGTCAGAATTGCGAGATACAAAGTCGCAATTGTGAGAAAAAAGTCAGAATTACGAGAAAAAAGTCAGAATTGCGAGATACAAAGTCGCAATTGCGAGAAAAAAGTCAGAATTGCGAGATACAAAGTCACAATTGCAAAAAAAAGTCAGAATTGCGAGTTTATATCGCGCAATTCTAACTGTATTTCTATTTATTTCAGAATTGCAAGATACAAAGTCGCAATTGCGAGAAAAAAGTCAGAATTATTTCTATTTATTTCAGAATTGCGAGATACAAAGTCACAACTGCGAGAAAAAAGTCAGAATTATTTCTATTTATTTCAGAATTGCGAGATACAAAGTCACAACTGCGAGAAAAAAGTCAGAATTGCAAGATACAAACTCGCAATTCTGTGAAAAAAAAGTTGCAATTGCATGATATAAACGCACAACTGTGAGTTATAAATTCAGAATTGCGAAATACAAAGTCACAATTGCGAGAAAAAAGTCAGAATTGCGAGTTTATATTATAATTCTAAGTTTATTTCTATTTCAGAATTTATTTCAGAATTGCGAGATACAAAGTCAACACAATTGTGAGAAAAAAAGTTGCAATTGCATTATATAAACTCACAACTGTGAGTTATAAAGTCAGAATTGCACGATATAAACTCGCAATTGCAAGTTATTAAGTCAGAATTGTGTAAGTCAGATATAAACTCGCAATTGCAAGTTATTAAGTCAGAATTGTGTAAGTCAGATATAAACTCGCAATTGCAAGTTATTAAGTCAGAATTGTGTAAGTCAGATATAAACTCGCAATTCTGCAAACATATCAGTCTTTTTTTCCTCCTCGGAGCTGGACTTTATAACTCGCAATTGTGAGTTTGTACCTCATAATTCTGAGAAAAAAAAGTCAGAATTGCGAGATCCAAAGTCGCAATTACGAGAAAAAAGTCAGAATTGAGAGAAAAAAAGTCTGTGAAAGTCTATAAAAAAGTTTATATCTCACAATTCTGACTTTATTTTTTGCAATTGTGAGTCTATATCCCACAATTCTGACTTTATAACTCGTTTATAACAGTTTATAGCGTTTATAGGACACAATTCTGAGAAAAAAGTCAGACTTGCGAGATGTAAACTCGAAATTGCGAGAAAAAAGTCAGAATTGTGAGATAAAGTATTGCATAAAGTTGCAATTACCTTTTTTTATGTTTTATTCAGTGGCAGGAAACGGGTTTCCATAGCTTTCTGACCCTGGATAGACAGCAACAAAACTGACACGTTCATGGCCCAGAAAGGTGGTAAGGACATCATTTAAATAGTTGAAATGATGACAGAATTATAATTTTTGACTGAACAAACCCTTAACCAGCAACTAAAACAGCAGGTCTTTTCAGCAGGGCTTGCAAACATCTGTTCTTCAAATATCCTCCCAAACAAACACACACTGATGATGGCAAACAGTCCTTATATGCAGTGCATCATTATTATCCCTGCTCTGAGTAAGGACATGCATGTAAACCTCCACAAACATACAAAAAAAAAAGTATGTCCTTCAATGAGTCCAAGGCTGTGAGACATGAGGTGATGCTGATGGCAGGACCCCAGCAGACCGCCTCATGTCCCGTTCGACCCCTCCACAGGCAATAACTGGGTGGTGTTAGACATTTCGGACGGATGCGCCAGGTAGTCCGGTGTGCAGAGGGTTTGGCTGTTTTCTTGCAGAGGCCACATTTCCTGCCACGTAAATGAAGGCAGATGAGGTGGGTGGCTGCTGAGGAGAGGTCTCCGCTGCCTGTAGTTGGACCACACTTGCAGAAGTGTCTCTTTGAAGGGCCTCGTGGTCAGCGTGTACAAGATGGGGTTGAGAGCGCTGTTGATCGGTAGAATGAAGATGACGACCCACGAGCTGATGGTTCCTGCAGAGGGTGCAGTAATAGGGAGAAAATTATGCATTGAGAGTTGATATTCCATGTCATTTCTTGCTGATTGCTTTTCTTTGAAAAATCATTTTGGACAAGGCGGTCCACTTCTCAGCTGCCCATTAATTATCTCTGGAAATATCTTCATTCAAAGAGAGGATGGGAACAAAAAACTGTAATCTTTCAGTGAAATGTCCTAGAAAAATATAGCTTGGGTTCAGCAATCATAATGAAGCACAGTGTCATTTGCCCAGCCATTGTCGAATATGATACGCCCGGAAAGATCATTAGATGGATCACGTTCACTAAGCACGTGTACACATGTATTTGTGCGTGAAATCATTGTATGAATGTGTTCGCAAACAAATCGTGATCACCAAAATCACTAAAATCTATTTACAAAAACATGTAGGGACAACTGAAGCCATACGCACACAAAAAGCACATACTCTGGGTGGGCTGTGTGCACAAGTGTGACCCTGATCCACAAAACCAGTCATACGGGTTTATGAAATTTTTTGAAATTGAGATTTATATATCATCTGAAAGCTGAATAAATAAGCTTTCCACTGATGTTATGATAGGACAATATTTGGCTGAGATACAACTATTTGAAAATCTAGAATGTGAGGGTGCAAAAAAATCAAAATATTTAGAAAATCGCCTTTGAAGTGCATTTTACAAATCCAAAATTAAATTTTGATATATTTACAGAAGGAAATTTACAAAATATATTCATTGAACATGATCTTTACTTAATATCCTAATGATTTTTGACATAAAAGAAAAATTTTGATCATCCATTGTTGGCTATTGCTACAAATATACCTGTGCTACTTACGACTGGTTTTGTGGTCCAGGGTCACAAATATGAAATAATTTATTATTATTAGAGAAAAATACCCAATATACATACTTTGAAAGCACAGCTCTTTCCTAAAATACAATTCTGTCATTATTTACACTCATGCTATTCAAAACCTGTTGGACTTTCTTTCTTTAGTGACACACAAAAGGTGTGCCCATGACTTGTGCACTATATTCTTCTTAAGCCAAGTCAAATCTTTTTAATAAATCAGTTGAACCATTCTGCAAAATCTGACACGATCCAGTTTCAGCAGGTAGCTGCTCACTGGAGGGAAAGATCATCAGTAAATGACAACTTTTGGAATTTCTCATGCAAAGCCGTAAGTCATAACTTCAGATGACTTGGAATATAGCCACAGGAACTGACAGTTTTATGGTGTTTTTGTGCCATTTTTTAAGCTTAAAAGTGCCAGTCCTCATTCATTGCATTTATACGCAAACAAATGATAGGTACATTACTCAAAATGTCTCTTTTTGTATTCCACTGAAGAAAGAAACGCATACAGATCTGTAACAACATGAGGGAGAGACTGTACTGTACAGTAGATAATAGCTATAATTCTTCAAGGGAACCTAAGGGGACTAAGACTTGTTTTTTATAATGTAAGGTTAATGTTGTCTCTTACTGAAATATGTAGTAGAAAACAGATGAAAGACTAACGTCATTTTAAAAAATCCACATCATTTTGTTTATATTTTGGACTATGGGGGACACCATTATTTCGATGACGTGAAATGGTTGCACTTGGTGAGCTAATGGTGGTACCTGTTGCTATTTTTATACGTGTAAAGTAAAATATTGATACATTGCCACTAGGGCTGCCCCCTAATAATCGACTAACCATTAGTCGATGAGAAGAGGCTTGGTCGACCAAAATTTAATTAGTCACAAAAAAAAAAATTCCACAGGAAGTGGCAAAGTCACGCAGCCTGTGAGGGACAGATCGTTAACGGCTGGTCTATGTGGTAATATAGTACATCGGGCAGGACATCCAAAAGTTCACCTATCATTCATTGACCTCAAAAATAGCTTTTCATTTGAAATATCTAAGTAGTAGTAACTTTACATGGCTGCTCAATCTAATGTTAGCCTAGAAAAATGTGCACTGTTGAAGTGTCTGTGCGGAGTGTGGAAGCTGAATAGTAGCGTGTTCACTGCATGACAGGTGCAGTTACTTGCACTTAAAATACTCTGTCATTTTTGGTCATACAGATAAAAGTAACATCTTTCGAATCTGTAAAGACTCTACATTAATTTGTGTGCACTCACAATAACAACGAAACGTTGTGCTTTTGTAAAATAATGAACTTCAGCGTGAAACTTTGAAATGCCATGCATTCTTGTCTTACAGATCTATAGAGAGTGAAATGTCTACTTTTAAATGAACCAATTCAAATAGAAAACAAATATTCTCAGATTATGTAATCCGTATGAAACATGCATACAGGGGCATCCACTACTGAGGACAGGCAGTGTCATCGACTAAAGCCGAAAACAAAGAAAGCACTAGTGTATCAATAAATTATTAAAACGTTAATGCAGTCTCCTTGCTGTTTTTCCCTGAAACATTCATAATTATTATATCTGCTAGTGCGCTGTGGCAAGCTTTTTTTTAAGCTATGTAGGCAATTAAAGCCTTGTTATTATGATTTATATGTTTTTTATTAAACGTGCGACTAATAGTAGACTAATCCTTATAATGAACAACCATTAGTCGACTAGAAAAATTATTAGTCGAGGGCAGCCCTAGATGCCACATTGTGCGACCTTTGGTCAATTTTCAGACAGAGGGCAACAAGAGAAGCGATGCAAGACTTCACTGCTTTCTTAGCGATAAGAAGAGGAGAAAAGAATGGGAAGATGCCTGTGGATGAATAAAACTTCCTAAAGACCCGCATCTTTGTTCCCTTGACTTTAACCCTGATGTCTTTGAGGCTTTTGGTAGACAACAGCTATTGAAAGAGCTTACAAACGGCAGAGACAAGAAATGCTAGATGCCATCCTGGCAGGATGTGAACATGCCGATGCTTGTCACGGCACTGCAACCACTGAAGGAGTTTCTCAGCATGGATTTCACTCGATATCCAGGGGCGTTTAGACTCCTTGCGATGGTACGGCATTTTGCTGTAAGCCTACGCTTATATCTATCACCACCAGTAAGCTCTTTCAGTATCAGTATTTTATTTGTGTTGTGTTGTGGTAAAAATAGCAATAAGTAGCACCAGTAGCTCACTGAGTACCACCATTACACATCATAATGGTGCTTCCATAGTCAAAAATACGTATAAAACAATGTGGATTTTTTAAATAACGTAAATCGTTCATAGGTTTTCTACATCTTTCAGTACGCAACATTGTTTACGTTATATTAAGCCATACAAGTCTTACCCAGGGTTCTTTTAAAGGTGAAGTAAAACTTTAGCAAGCCCTTCGTATTATAGTCACATTTTGATGCCTTTTCACTGCTAGTAGTAAAAGAGAATGATAAATTACTGTAGCTGAAAAAACTACTGCTTCAGCTTAATATCAGGCTCATCCTTGAAGAAACCCGACGGCCCCGTGACGCACTTACCAGGGATTTCGACCTCCATCAGTGAAAGAATCTTGAGTATGAAAATGGGAATCCAGCATAGCGAATCGGTGATGACAATGGAGAAGAAGCGTTTGGCAATGGTCAGCTCTTTCTTAATATGGTTGCTGTATTTGGTCGTCTGCGTTCCTGTTCTCTGGATATTGTAAAACATGCTTCCATAAGACAGTACGATGATGAGAAAAGCCACCAGATTGAGACCTATTTGGAAACAGGACATGTTTTTGACATGATATATAACAGTGAAAAACATTCATCACTGTGAAGGATGACCTCAATACAAAACACAAGCACCATATGGTACACTTAAAACACCTTTCGGGTCAAGCAAGATTAAGTTATTGTTGAGATGATTGGTCTCACTGGAAACTGCCACATTTTTTCCAGTGCTTTCTTAATAATGTCAGTGCCCTTAGTCCTCTTTCCCAATCTAAACTTAGACCTCTCAATGTGACCTCTATCACACAAACAAATTGAGCACTCAAAGAGAGAACAATTTCCTAACCAGGAACAAAGAAATCCAAAACAACTCTTGCTGCTGTAAGAACAGGAAAGCTACCGAAAAAAACGAATTATTATGTCTCAAATTTCTTAAAAAGCTTGCACAGAGTGCGACATTGATCAACCACTTTCTCAGTCTCGGTTCCAGACGTGCTTATCTACTGATTTTCTCCATAGGGAAACATACATAAAACAAACCAATCAGCTCTGAGATGAATAACATTGCTGAAAGAAATTCAGAGACAAGAAGATAAAAGGTACATAACAATATAGTGTTTTCTTTTTTCTTTTATTTTCTCCAGCACTACAAATGCCATATTTAAGTGCTGGATTTTAAAATATTGATTGATATACTTGAATGTATTGAACTATATATATGTATACAACAGTTCTTTCTGGTCCTTGAATCTGATTGGCTAAGAGGAGTGTGATATTCTAGTGATAACAGAACTCCAGCTGTTTCACTGTTTGTATCACTCTGCTTGCAGTATTTCTCACAGCGAGTGTCATGCTGGGCGCCCAAATCCACTGTAATTTTATAAATAATACTGTTTTGGTGTCTTGGAATGTAGTTTTAAGAGTTTTTAGCCGAGAATGTACTTATTTAGACTTCAAATATGCGGTTTGTTCATAAAGATAACACTCATGAACCCACCGAGAGCAGCCTTACCTCAGCCAGATCTTCTGGCTTTAAAGTCTCTATAGTGGTTAAACATGAGATATAATTTGTTTGGGGTTAATCAGATGAGGAGTCTTTGGTCTCATTAATCTATCATTCAATGAAGCAACTCAACTTTCCTTCCTTACTAGCTCTAAAGTGACGTTTTTGAATTAGTAATGGAGGCCTGGGCTCAGCTGTTAAACTGTCAAACTGAGATTTGAATCCACGGTGGAAGAAAGTAGCTTGCACAAAAGAGAGTTTTGAATGACTGCTGAAAATTCAGCTCTGCCGTCCCAGAAATAAATCATATTTTAATATATATTTAATATTTTAGTATATATTTAATATATGTAGTTGTATTAAACTTTCACAATGTTACTGTTTTTACAGTATTTTTGGCCTAAATGCAGTAAATGCAGCCTTGGTGAGAACTTCCATCCCAACAATGTATTTATTTAAAAATATTCATATATCAAATTACATAACTTAAAAAACACTTGAGGATAAATGAGAACTGTTTTGAAATGTTGAAATGTCTCTGACTGGTGGCTTCAATAAAAGCATGTACCATTACCTCAGAGCTTATGGTAGGTCTGTCATAAATGATTTACGCTGAATCATTAAAAATATATTTCTCTATAGAGAAAATGACTGGGATTTTTAAGGCCAGAACCCGACTGCTGTGCGCTATCATCTAATAGAACATCTTTTGAACACAATTAAAGGATTCGCACGTACCCAGAAAGATCACAATGGAGTAGATTTGTGCTCCGAGAGTCTCTGGCTGCTCAGAATGCAAAGGGAAACACACGCCATTGGTTCCATAGAAGTTTCTGAAAACCCCTTTACAGACCAGAGGCAGAAAAGCAATAACAAAGCCCAAGATCCAGATGACCACCAAAATGGTAACAGTGCGTCTGCGGCCAGGGGTCAGGTAGCGGAACGGGTAAACAATGCAGATGTATTTCTCCAGGGTGAGGTAGGTGAGAAGCAGAACTGACACCTCCGTCGAGAGCATGGCTAGAGATCCAATCACCTGACATGGTACACTATCCATCCAGGCCTGAGCGTGACGATTATACTCGCCCCTGAACTTCAGGTCATACGCGCCAATCATGAAGAGGTAGACACCCATCAGACCATCTGCACCTGTTTAGTAGAGAAAGAGCTTTAGCACATCATTTTTTTTTTTAATGAGTTACATTTGCAGTTTACATTTCAGGAAATATGTGATCGTTATTTTATTTATAGACAGCACTGTGTTTTAATGTAGTCAATACACTGTAAAAACAGAACAGAATTATATATATATATAAAATTACAGATTTCTTACACTGTATGCTTTCTTAAACTGAACACCATATTTTCGGCCTAATCTAACTTTTTGCTTGCTGTGTTTGTAGGTTCAGCGTAATAAATGAGAGAATACTGTACATAAAATACTTGAGATATATTACTTGTGTTCCTGAAGTTGTTAGAACTTCTGAAAAGTTTTTTCAGCCTTATTTAAGAATTTTTGGAGCACATTTTGCTTCAGCCAGGAACTACATATTATAAAAATTGATGAAAATCGACAGCAGGCTGAAAATCAAAAAGCTTTTATTACCAGTCTGCCACTTTCCACATCTGACCCATTTCTCCTCTCCAGGTGCCCTAAAATTGAGAGCATTTCTCACCCATAGACTTTTAACCGAAAAACTACCCGTGACGGTCAGACTGACACAGTCACACAGGAAACAATATTGAGCAATTCAGGCACGATCAGCTACTGCGTAATTGCGGAGCATTTAGCACATGGCATAAGACTCAGCATGAGCAGACCATGTCTGAGGCAGGCGGTGGATCAAAATGAAGTCCAAGTGTTGTAAATATACAATTTACATGAACAGCTCAGTGGGGTGAGTTTTATTGAATTTTCTTAGAAAACGCTTTAATAGACCCATTTAATATAATAGCACAATTTACAAATGTGCTATAAAGGCTGGAGTAATGGCTGCTGAAAATTCAGCTTTGCCATCACAGAAATAAATGTTTTTTTTTTTTTTTTAAATTAAAATCAGTTGAAAACAGTAATTTGTAATTGTAATAATATTTCAAAATATTACTATTTGTACTTGTACAAAGTTTTTGATCACATAATAGCATTTATAAGCCTAAAAGACAACATTACAAAAATCTTACTGACCCTAAACTTTTGGACAGTGGTGAATGTGCTATTCTACAGAATTGATTCAAACTGCTGTCCCACAACCAAAAATAGATTTAAAAAGCATTTAAGTATTCAAATCTTAGATGTTTACTAAGATCCTTTTATTATGTATTGAAACCTACAATAATATTTAAAATATCAGTAAGCTTAATATATATATATATGCAGTAAAATCACCATTTAGTGGGTACTTGCAATTAGGAGGTGGGTGTCCTGAACCCTAACCCCTAAATTTCAACTTATAAAAAAGATACTGCAATATATTTTGCATTTTAATAGAGAGTATAGTTCCTAGCCATATTGGCCTAGAAAATCGCAACTTTTCATTTTCTGTCGGTCTTAGTGCATGATATAACTACAGAAGAGTCAAGTTTTAAATGGGAAAAATATAGAAACTCTTTGGTCATTTTTGAGCGAGATGCTAACGCTCTAATCAGATTCAATGATCTATGCTAAGCTATGCTAAAAGTGCTACCGCCAGACCCGGAGAGCAGCCGAAAGGATTCGAAAATGGTAAAACTCAGCTGTTTAACTCAAGGGAAGTTGGAAAATGAGCCTATTTTTTAAAAAAGTGGAGTGTTCCTTTAAAGAATGCCACTACCGAACACCATTTTTCTATAATTAAACACACTTTTTGGGAGTTATTCCATAACATTTAGTTTTTTATTTGTTTACAGCTGTTCAGAACTGTGCAAGCTAACCATCTTTGAGCTAGGTTCAAAAGTATATTTAGTTGTCAAAAGCATAAAAATTGTGACTTTTTTTTTTTTTGGGTTGTTATCCCATAAAATTGTCACTACCGTAACAGTCACGACCGAAACATGTCATCATTGTTTTAGTAGTAACAAAAAGGAACACATAATTCTTTATTTGGTGGAAATAAACAAAATTTTTTTGTATTTTAGTATGTTTTAGTAGTGTTTTAGTATGTGGGTTAAAATTATGTAATGTGATGTGGTCACTGCCGAAAAATGTGCTGTCACTACCGAAACATGGGATGTTTTGTCAAAAATAAAGTATACTGAATTATCAACTAAGTTATGATATGTTATGATAGTGTTTGGTTCAGTGTATATTCAAACTAATCAATCCTTATGTTTGAAATCAATATGATCAACTTTTTGCCTTTTACAAAGAAAAACTGGATTCAAAATACAACTAATTTCATAAATCACACTTGAAATATTGTTAAAATTGTAATTGTTATTGATTTACCTCTGAAAACTTTTTTAATAAAATATATAAAAATATAAAAATATATATTTACATGAAAGTTGTAAGCAAAATCTTAAGCAGAATAATAGTAATAATAATTATTACTCACAGTAATAATAATAATAATTAAAGTTAATAATAATAATAAAATGTTTTTTTTTTTTTAATTATAATATTTTTTAATATTATAATATATAATATTATGTAATGACCATTGAAATAACTGAAATCATTTGGCGAAGTGACATGGACATGTAATGTGGTCAAGACCTGCCTGGAACTACTTTCGCCGTGTTTTCCTTAAAAATAACTGGACACCTTACTGGACACCAAAAATAATATAAACCACTTTACCTTACATAAAAGCACACCTATTTTTCATTTTTATGCATAAACAACTCCCTTGTTAGCTTATATTTAATGCTAGTAAGTGAAAACAAAGTGTAACTGTTGCTACATCTAAGTGTGACATCTACACTTCAAAGTGGACACTCTGAGTGATTGATTTCCATGTATTCTGAATGAGGCCCCACTCATCTGAATTGCCCCTGGCAGCGCTCTCTAGAGCATACAGATGCCCAGTGCACAACTTTGATTTCCCCTTATTTAGCCCATATCAAAGAGCAGAAATAAATCAAAGGACTGCTCTCATAGGTTGCTATTTCCTTTGGGAGCAGGCTATAGTGTGTACAATATGAATTAGGAAAAGTGTTAAAGTAACAGCATTTTCTTTGTGCAGCAGTGGTCAGTTTACAGGAAGCAGAATGCATAGGTGAATTTCATGCGCTAGTGAGACGTGTGGCGGCACTTCAATCAAGAGTGAACACTGTCAGGTAAACGCAGGCTCTGAGAGCTGTTGGCCGGCTATGAGCTGCCTTTAGGCTATCAGTCTGTTTCTCTACAAGGTGCCATCGACTTGCTGAACTAGGACAACCTCCGTAAGTGCAGTTTGAAAGATGAGATTTTTGTTTTTCTCATCTTGACGACAAAGCTTGACTTTCCGGTTAAATGCACACAAAGCATTTTCAAATATATTCATGACAGGCTAAATAATATTTGGAACAATGCTAGACATAAAGAAAAAACAACAAAAAAAGAATGCATAGAAACTTGCATGAGACTAATTATGCGTGAAATTGCTTTTGCCACAAGGAGATGATGAGCAGCATATTGCAATCTTCAACACAGCATATAATGCTCCTGAAATGTATTCAGACACACTTAATCACACTTTCAAATGCCTCTGCATTAGATGCAAAATATCATCTTACAGCATAAAGAGATGATGCACATGGCATGGAGCTTGTTCTCAGAGCGAATGTAGGACCGCATGCAGATCACAAAGATGTTGCCGAAGCATGTCGTTGCTGAGACAACCCAGACGAAGACACGCAGCACGATGTTGGCCAAAAGGTCCTCGAAAGATGAGATGCCATCAGTATTGGGCTTGCAGCTGCGGACGTGAGGCGCATAGCCACAATACTGAAACTTTTTAAAGTAGCTGAGAGGAAGAAAGAAAAAAGCACAAATGACAAACATAATCAGATCATAATTTTGGTCTTGCCATGACATAAGGACATAAATACTGAATAGTTTATGCTCATATATTTCAAAAAATATCTAAATTAACATATCATTTTAATACATATGTGAAATCTTTAAAGTTCGCAGCACAGACCGGTCTGTTATTGGGGACATTTCCACACCCAAAAGCATGATGCAGCACAAAACGAAACGTGATTGGTTGCTTTACCTGTCAATCATATATGGCCTCTTGGCCGGTCCTTGCACATGCGAGGTGGCCAAGGTTCCCAGAACTTTTGCTGTCAGTATGAACGTCTGGCTACACAAGATTAAAATAACCCAGTGCTGGGTGAAGTATGAACAAACCCAACAACTGGGCCGTTTTGACCCAGCGATTAGCTGAAATGTTCATCCCAGCCTTCTGGGTAGTTTTATTTTACTCAACTATTGCTTAAAAATTACTTTTTTTCTTGCTTAAAATGAACCCAAAATAGGTTGTAAATTAACATTTATTAATACGTACAATAAATAAACATTTATCAGTAAGTTGAATAAATAATAATTAAATAATAAACATTTTTAAATTGCTTATTAATAAATGTTTACCTTTTGATTATTGCTGATGCCCCTAGTAATTATGTGTCTGATTTTTAATTTACAATCTATTTTGTGTTAATTTTAAGCTAGCCATATACAGTTGAGGTCATAAGTTTACATACACCTTGCAGAATATGCAAAATGTTAATTATTTTACTAAAATAAGAGGGAGCATACAAAATGGATATTGTTTTTAATTTAGTACTGACCTAAATTAACCTAAATTTTTTAATTTTTTTGGTTTGGTGATAGTTGTTCATGAGTCCCTTGTTTGTCCTGAACAGTTCAACTGCCCGCTGTTCTTCAGAAGAATCATTCAGGTCCCACAAATTCCTTGGTTTTGGTCAGCATTTTTGTGTATTTGAACCCTTTTCAACAATGACTGTATGATTTTGAGATCCATCTTTTCACACTGAGGACAACTGGGGGACTCATATGCAACTATTACACAAAGTTTAAATGCTCACTGATGCTTCAGAAGGAAAAACGATGCATTAACGGGGGGTGAAAACTTTTGAATTTGAAGATCAGGGTAAATTTAATTTATTTCGTCTTCCGGGAAACATGTAAGTATCTTCTGTAGCTTCTGAAGGGCATTACTAAATAATATATATATATTTAGCCAAAAGAAGAAAAATATACACATCTTCATTCTGCTCAAAAGTTTTCACCCCCTGGCTCTTAATGCATCGTGTTTCCTTCTGAAGCATCAGTGAGTGTTTGAACCTTCTGTAATAGTTGCATATGAGTCCCTCAGTTATCCTCAGTCTGAAAAGATGGATCTCAAAATCATACCTTCATTGTTGGAAAGGGTTCAAATACACAAAAATGTTGAAAAACCAATTTGTGGGACCTGAAGGATTTTTCTGAAGAACAGCGGGCAGTTTAACTGTTCAGGACAAACAAGGGACTTATAAACAACTATCACTAATAAAAAAAAAATGGCTTTGGATCATTCAGGTAACAACACAGTATTAAGAATCAAGCGTATGGGTTATTTTGGCTCTTATTTTGGTAAAATAATTAACATTTTACAGATTCTTCAAGGTGTATGCAAACTTACAACCTCAACTTATTGTCCATATTTCACCCAGTGCTGGGTTCTATTTAACCCAGCATTTTTTAGAATGTAATGTTTAGAAATTAAACCTTACTGTAAAGTGTTACGAAATAAATAGCTATGCATACAAATTTGTGAAAATGTCTTCTCTTTTTCAAAATGTTCAACTCTCCTTCTTTGCAACGCAAATAAAATATTCATATGCTCAAGAATATTTCTATTCATGTTGTCTATAAAGCTGATAAATATTGTATTACATTGTTATTATTGTATTATATTGTAATACTGGGCAAAAAAGGGTACACAGATGAATTATAACAGAGTAAATATTTAAAATAAGTAAATATTAATTTAAAAAGAGTAAATATTTTACAGATAGTTTTAAATAGGTTATATAAATGCAAATCATTGAATTGCACACACAGCATGTTTTCTATGAAATCATTCTCATTTTCTAGAAGCAAACGGGTTTTATCTAGCTGTATTTTTTTTTTTTTAATTATCCAATTTAATTATCCATCCAATTAATCTTTGCTAAAGTAACAAAATTGTAACAATCTTGAAACACTTCAATTGTCTCACTGCTTCAACTCCCTGCCTAATTGCACACATGAGAGCTGCTGCTTAGCTGCTGTGACGGTGCTTTTCTGTCACTCAACCTGTCCTTACTGAGAAAGGTGTTCATAAAGGGGAAGACAAAAGAAGAGAGGAGAGAATCACACCGAACGGAACGGATATAGTTCCAGAAACAGCAAGCAAGTCTTGAGTTGAATTTCACAGTCAACAAAAAAAGCACACTCTCAGTCTCAATCCGAGAGGAAACATTGCAAATTACTTGCAAGATTCATCGAGCGTTCTCATTTTTCACAGTGTAAATTATATACTGCAAGATATGCAAAGCAGAAAGACACAATATTGAGTCTTCAAGTATCTGAAAAGATTGAAAAGGAAATTGTAAACACTCCAATATATATTCCAGACACCCTTGTATTTTTCTGTATGTTTTCAGGTGAATCACTCCCAATTACTATACTAAGTCATAGATGAACATGATTGCTATGAATAATTAATAGAATACAAAATAATAGAGTCAATTTCTTGGATAAGAACTAAAGAGTTTGTCTTTATCTTTTTTTAATGAGGATTTTCCAGAGAGAAAACATTACAAAATGTCCACATTTGCTCTCTGCTACCATTTTTTTCATGTCTTAATGTATAAATAATTACAGAGATGTTCAGCTGTCACGCAATTTAAGCAGAATATCTCAACACTTCACTATTCAACATTAAAAAAAAGGTGACAACTTCAGATAATAGAGATTTGAATTAAATTTCAGAAATTGAGCAAGCAGAAGCGTTTAGTTATCAAAACTTTGAAAAAGCAGCACTCACATGTGAGTCAGGTTCTTGAGAGGTTCAAACATCTTTCTGTGAATGTTCCCAATTTCGATTCCCTCAATGCTCCTGCGACACAAAAAGCTTTCTCTCAGGGGTTGCTCTTTAGAAAACCACCATCATTAGCATTTCAGTATTCACTTTACAATGCTTTAGCCCTCTTTTCCCTTTTCCTCCTCTTACAAATATGCAGTTTTGTGCCCAAGATGCTCTCTGGAAGTCTTTGAAGTATGACCTAAAAGCAGATTGTTTTTTCTCTGTTGAGTAGCGGGGATGACAATGTTCACGGCGTGAAGTTTGGGTAGGACCATTGTGCTGCGCTGAAAGGGGCCCCGCAAACAGCACATTACTAAAATTGCAAGCTATTTCTGTGGCGTCTCATGTGAATGTGTTCTTCTTTTTAAACCAGTGAGGTATAAAAGGGAGAGAGGACTTGCGTGCGTCTTAGATTAGACATAGTATTTACCGTGGAAAGCTACAAAATGGATAACAACTCTCTTTTGAAACATACTTCACACTTCTTCCTCTATTTCACCTTTGAAACTCTGCCCTATAAATCATTATAGAAAATTAAATAAAAAGACTTACAGTGACTTTAACTTATGCAGCTTGTCAAAGTGGTCCACACGCAGGTCCGTGATGGGGTTATATGAAATATTCCTGTAGACAAATTGGAGGCAAGAGTGAACTGATTGGAAATACATCTCTAATGTCAAAATTATAAAGTATGATCTGAGTGGAGCATATCATATATTATAACATTATTCTAACATACATTATACATTAGAGTGGATTTGTCTGCAAAGGTAGGAAAAGGCAGATAAAAATGTTTGGATAAAAACATACTTGACAGTATAGACATAGTGTAGACATAGAAATAAAAAAAAAAAAACACATTTTACTAAATATAATATGAAATATTGTGTAATACTGTGTCAGTTTTCTTGTTTGATGACTGATTTGTCTGATTTGTTGTTTATTAGTAATATCCAACAACACAACACTATACAAAATGTGTTTCTTTTTTGTATTATTTTAATTATTATTTCTGAAGTAATAAAAAAAAAAAAAATTTAAAAAAGCATACACTACCATTCAAATGTTTGAAGTCAATGTTGGTTGTTTTGTAATGTTGGTTAATGTTTGTAATGAAGAATCTTATGCTCACCAAGACTGCATTTATTTGATCAGAAATACAGTAAAATCAGTAATATTTTAAATGTAATTTACTGCCATGATAGCAAAGCTAAATTTTTAGCAGCCATCACTCCAATATTCACTGTCACATTATCTTTCAGAAATCATTCTAATATGCTGATTTGATGCTCAAAATAAAAGTCTAATTATTATTATTTTTGAAAACAGTTAAACAGTACTGTAAACTGGATGAGATTTTGATACGATTTTGGTTTCATAAATAGTATGTTGAAGGGATAGTTCACCCACAAATGAAAATTACCTTTACCCTCAAGCCATCCTAGGTGTATATGACTTTCTTCTGTCAGACGAATACAGTCTGAGTTATATGTGACCCTGGACCACAAAACCAGTCATGAGTAGCATATTTGTAGCAACAGCCAACAATACACGGTATGTGTCAAAATGATTTTTCTTTTATGCCAAAAATCATTAGGATATTAAGTAAAGATCATGTTCCATGAAGATATTTTGTACATTTTCTACCATAAATATATTAAAACTTAATTTTTGATTAGCAATATGCATTCCTAAGAACCTCATTTGGACAACTTTAAACATTTTTCTCAATATTTCGATTTTTTTGCACCCTCAGATTTCAGATTTTCAAATAGCTGTACCTCAGCCAAATATTGTCCTATTCTAACAAACCATCAATGGAAAGCTTATTTATTCAGATTTCAGATGCATCAATTAAAAAAAAAAATAAATGGACCATTATGACTGGTTTTGTGGTCCAGGGTCACATATTAAAAAATCAATAAAAACAAAAAAGCTTTATAAATGGCAGTGAATGGCTGTTGAGATTTATGAAACCCAAAAAGTGCATCTATCCATCATAAAAACTACTCCACATGGCTCCAGGGGGTTAATAAAGGCCTTCTGAAGTGAATCGATGCATTTGTGTAAGAAAAATATCCATATTTAAAACTTTATAAACCAAATCTTTAGCTTCTGCTATCCATCATACACACGTACACATTCCAGTTGATGACATGGGTATAGCGTAAGCTTTTTTGAAACAAAAATGTTTTGTTTAAAGCAAAGGAAAACCAGTCTCTTCTTGGCTTATATTGAAATTCTTCGACATTTTCCTTAACAAATCCTTGTTTTATACATCTAATTTGTGACTGGTGTGAAGGTTTTGCTCTCTTCACTGCGTTTCTGCGTTCATCACTTACCACTGGTGCTAACGCTACGTCATACGTCATCCATTGGAACGACACTCTCTCATGAACGCGGGTACGACAGTTAGCTAGAGATTACAGTTTAGAAAGTTGTAAATATGGATATTTTTCTTATACAAATGCATCGATTAGCTTCAGGAAACCTTTATTAACCCCCCAGAGTCATGAGGAGTACTTTTTATGATGGATGGATGAACTTTATTGGACTTCAAAATCTCAACAGCCATTCACTGCCATTGTGAAGCTTGGAAGAGCCAGGACATTTTTTAATATAACTCTGATTGTATTCATCTGAACAAAGAAAGTCTTATACACCTAGGATGGCTCAAGGGTGAGTAAACTGTAGGGTAATTTTAATTTTTAATTTTATTTTATTTTAGAGTTATCCCTTTAACAATCATACAAACAACAACAAAAACTACAGCTTGATTATTAATAGGTAAATGTTATTCCATAAACTTTTAACCTGGAAACCATGTGAACATTCAAATGGAACTGGAAGATGAATTCATATTGGACTAAAAAATAAAATCACAATTTTGCAGAAGCCCACCACACAACCCGCCTTTTGGGGTTGTTTGTAATGTGCATCTAAATGGAAGACTCACAGCTGAAGCAGGTCTCCGAGATTGACGAAAAGATCAGGAGGGATCGCTTCAATTCTGTTACTGGACAAATCCCTGTGGAGAGAGAAAATATTTATGCCTTTTGCATTCAAACAGGCATCTGCTGACAGAAGTGATGAGCAAGCCAGCCGGATGCCAAACTCTTTGATGACTGATGTCCCGCAACTAGTTGAGCTGTATGGGAGTATAAGACCAACCAAGACTTTGAAATTGATAAGGAAATCCATGCAAGGAGGATTTATTTTACTGAATTTATTCATTCATTAATTTTTTTTTTGCTTAGCTCCTCAAAAATAGAACAGAAATGGGTCACCACTAAACTCCAGAGAACACTTTGTGGTGATTATTTTGGCAAACATTTAAAATGGAATGCAATGCCTGAGAACTTACAGCTCGCCCAGTTTACGAAGCAGAGAGAAAGCCTGCTCGTGGATGAAACTAATGCGGTTCCGCTGGAGGACCCTACAGATAATAAAAAAATAAATAAATAAATAAAAATAAAACATTTATCTTGGTGGACAGAAAGACATCGACTGCTTCAGAGGAATAGGATGTGGAGGAAATACCCAGGGGTGTAAAAAGTATTTAAAAATTATACTTAAGTGAAAATAAATTATATTTAAATGAGCACAAGTAGAAAAGCATGCTTTTAAATTTTACTTAAAGTAAAAATAAAGTAAAATATTTTGCTACACAGACATAAAAAGGTTTGGTTAAAGACTTGGTTAAGACTAAACAAAAAGGCACAGATCAAAAACATCTATCTAGTGCATACAACAACAAAGCTATCATGGCCACCAAAATAATAACTGTATGTAAATTTTCATCACTGAGTTTATTTGGACTCAATCTTGTGCATTCAGCCAATATACACAGTCAGCTAACTGTACTATCAAACAGTATATTTTGGGGGGAAATAAAGCCATCTCAATATGCTTCCTCAGATTTGATGGTGAGCTCCTGAAGGCAGAAATTTCCCTGATTAAAGTTATAACTGAAGCCATCATTGGTTCTCACACGTCAAGCACACGCATTTGAGATGAGCTTCTGTTTACTACATTTAATGTGTGCAAGATGCAATGTGAACTACTTTTCAAGGAGTAAATTTATTTTTTTTTCTTCAGAAATGTAATCAAATAAAAGTAGTCAGTTTAAATTAAACTTGAGTGAAGAACTTCAACAAATAGCTCCCCGATATAATATTTAAGTACAGTCAAATTACTCAAGTATTTTACACCTCTGGAAATATAGATAGTTGTACACAACAATGTCAGCGGTGGCGAGTACGAAAACAAAAAACAATTTAGAAGGTAAATGGGATCTGACCTTTAATCAGCAGAGTCACTCTTGCATATAATCAGTGAAATTATAATAATTAGAGTAATATAGCATTACATTCATAAATGAAGTCCAAACACTATTGCTATTCTGCTTAATATGTAAATGTTTCCATGTTCCTTGAAATAAGTTTCAAAATGAACAAAAGCAGATAAGTCTACTGCTCTGATTACAGCAGAACACTGATTAAAAATAAAAAGCGAGAACTGGGAGGATGAAAATGCTTTCCCTAAAAATATGTTTGACCTAATTTTTGGTGTTTTTGGCAAGAAGGACCTCAACTATGCACATTAAGAGTGGGGAACAACTGGGCTAAAAGCCCCTTTAAATATGAGTATGTGAAAATACAGTTTACATACAGAATCTGCAAAATGTTACTTAAATGTTAATGTTTAGTGATAGTTGTTCATGTTGTCCTGAACAGTTAAACTGTCTGCTTTTCTTAAGAAAAATCTTTCAGGTCCCACAAATTCTTTGGTTTTTCAGCATTTTTGTGTATTTGATCCCTTTCCAATTTTGTATTTTGAAATCCATCTTTTCACACTGAGGACAACAGAGGGACTCATATGCAACTATTACAGAACGTTCAAACGCTCACTGATGTTTCAGAAGGAAAAATGGTGCATTAAGAGCCGGGGGGTGAAAACTGTTGAACTGAATGAAGATGTGTACATTTTGTTTATTTTTAGTACTGCCCTTGAGAAACTACAGAAGATACTTACATGTTTCTTAGAAGACAAAATAAGTTAAATTTAAATTTAAATCTTCAAATTGAAAAAGTTTTCACCCCCAGCTCTTAATGCATTGGGCTTCCTTCTGGAGCATCAGTGAGCGTTTGAACCTTCTGTAATAGTTGCATATGAGTCCCTTAGTTGTCCTCAGTGTGAAAATATCGATCTCAAAATCATACAGTGATTGTTGGAAAGGGTTCAAATACACAAATATGCTGAAAAACCAAATAATTTGTGGGAACTGAAGGATTTTTCTAAAGAGCAACAGGCAGTGTAACTGTATAGGACAAACAAGGGACTCGTAAACAACTATCACTAAAAAAAAAACAGCTGTGGATCATTCAGGTAACAAGACAGTATTAAGAATCAAATGTATGTAAACTTTTGAACAGGGTCATATTTATAAATGCAACAGTTATTTTCTCTTGTGGAATATATGTAAACGTCTTATATGTGAAATATATTCTTCAGGTCAGTACCAAATAAAAAATAACATGCATTTTGTATGATCCCTTTTATTTTGATAAAATAATTAACATTTTGCAGATTCTGAGTGCAGATTGACCTCAACTGTATGATTATATAATGATTTATTTTATATTATGATAAATTAAAAATGTTAATAAAAATGTTCATCTGGCATATTTCTAGCCAACGGCTGGGGAAAGTAATGAACAGAGAAATCAGGAAAAAATGTTGAGTGTTGTATTCAATCTTGCAGGTCTCAGAAAATCTTTTACAGATCTCAAGTTAGGATTTAACATTTACATATATTCAATCTACAAATCATCTCCAGATACTTTATAGTCCTAATATATGTAGATAGGTTGTAGATTAAATATATGTAAATGTCTGTAAGTGTTAGGTTTGGTTGGGCCTACGCCATTACTTTCCTCCGCTGATGATCATAAAAATGCCAGATGAGTGAAAAAGTGACTAAAAGAGATGAATACTGAACATTGATTAAGCAATAGAAATGGTTAAATATTGTTTTTAAAACCCATATAAATATAAAGGTAGCTAGAGGAGTAAAGGCTTACTCCTGTTTACTGTCTACTTATTTCATAACATATTCAGAATAAGCATTTTGTGTACCAATTTTCAGGGTTTTTTGGCAATATTTTCTTTAGTATTTTTATTAGACATTTTAAAAGATGATTCTAGGGCTGTCCTTGGCTAAAGATTTTTCTGCATTAGACTGCATTAATGTTTTAATAATCTGATAAATAAACTAGTGCTTTGTTTTCGGCTTAAGAGATAAAGTCGGCAACACTGACTCGTTCTCTCTGCAATAGTGATGCGCCTGTATGCATGTTTCATACAGATAACAAAATCTGTTTTCTATTTGAATTGGTTCATTTAAAAGCAGACATTGCACTCTCTATAGATATATTTTTCATGTCTGCAAGGCAAGTATACACGGAGTTTTGAAGTGACATGCTCAAGTTCACAGAGACTGAGGCGGCAGAAAGCACATCCTGTTTGCTTTAATTATTTTACAAAAGCGCAACGTTTCGTTGTTATTCTGAGTGCACAAAAAAAAAACATAGAGTCTGTATTAGATGTATTACTTTTATCTGTATGACCAAAAATGACAGAGTATTTCAAGAGTAAGTGACCACACCGGCACCTCCATCTGTCACGCATTGAGCGTGCTACTGTTCAGCTTCCACACTCCGGACAGACACTTCAATAGTGCACATTTCTATGTTAACATTACATTGAGCTGCCATGTAAAGTTGCTACTACATACATCTTTAAGATGAAAAGTCATATTTAAGGTCAATGAATGATAGGTGAGTGTTTGGACGTCCTGCCCGATGTACTATATTACCACATAGACCAGCCATTAACAATGTGTCTGTCACAGACTGCGTGACTTCGCCACTTCCTGTGGAAATTTTGTTTTTCTGCGTCTGTCGACTTCTCGTCAACTATTGGGGGCAGCCCTAGATGATTCTATTCTATTTTAGTGTTTTGAAGAAAATAAAATGGAAAGGGCCTTTTCCGCCAATGGAACTTGACCCATTGCACTGTAATTTTTTTAATACTGGAATACATTCGCAATACCCATAGGTCATCTAATGTTTTGAGCAGCTGTTATGGAAGGGAATACTCACAGGACTGTTAACATATTACAGGACCTAAAGGTCACATTTCCCACAGTCTCAATCTTATTTCCCTCGACGTCTCTGCAAACAGAAATAGAAAAAATATGGTGTATTGAAAATGTAGGAAAGTGTTAGAAAAGATTAAGACAAATCACTTCTACTTACTGATTATTAGGGGTGTAACGGTACACAGATATCACGGTTCGGGGGTCACAGTTTGATACGATTTCGGCACAAAAGGAAAAAAAAAAATCTACTATGCTAAGTTTCTTTTCATTTGTTTTAAATAGACTGTAGTACGAATTACAATTTTCTCCACCTAGATGTAAAAATACTAATAAATATTATATCAAATTATAATGTTTATCAAAATTATAATATATATATATATATATATATATATATATATATATATATATTATCTGCAGTACATATATACATACAAGGAATAAATACTTGAAATATATCTGATTTAGTTAACAGATAAACAAGGGAAAAGACACGTAACGTAGCCTATATATGCTGAGTTTCAGTTCATTTTTGTGACAGAAAGGAAACTCAAATGGCAGAAAGCGACATCCTATTTGTTTTCTTTATTTTACAAAAGACCTTTTACAGTGATGCATTATTAATAAGACAACAAATGACTGTTTTAAGTTGATTTTGCTTGTATAAGGATAACCAAACATCAGCGCGTCCGCCTCATTTTGTCAAGTACAAAGCCTATAATGTACTTAATAAGTAATAGTTTAGCATTTAAATACATTGCAAATATGGAAATATTATGGAATATTTGGATTTGCGCCGAATGAGAGCGGTAGGATACAAGAGCACAAAGCTCCATTTCGCAAAGAGTTGAATGCGCAAGCCTTTAAAGTAACGTTATACTCATTTGTCAGTGAGAGACGCGTTCAGAATCAGCACATGGTCACTGTCTAGTGGGCTCTAGTAATTTTCAGGTGCGCAACTCCTGGCATTCGCTGTTCTTCTGTTGGCGGTTATCAAACAGAGTTGCATTACTGCGGGTGCCCCCTTCTGGATTGAGGGTGAATTGCCTGTATTCGTTGTCAGGTCTCATGCACTGAACCCGAGATGTTCGTACCGTGACAGTTCGGTACTAATACATGTATTGTTACACCCCTACTGATTAGCATTAGCTTATTAGAAGACCAAATCATTTTACAAAATACTTTCAAAATATAGATTTATTAAGTTTTTTTTTTGGAAGTGTATAATTTAAAATGCTATGTACAAGCTCTCCAACAATGGAAATAAAATAACAAATAAGTGTTTTATCATGACATTGTTGCATTCAAACTTACAGCCAATTTAATCGTGGCATCTCCAGGCAAATATCATCAAGCTTTGTGAGAGCATTGTTCAACAACACTCTGAAACACAAGCAAAAGCTTCATAAGCAAAGTAGCAGTGCAGCACATTTTGAAAACTAGAAAAAAATGTTAAGAGAGTAGCTCCTATGCATTTGTTAAAATATAAGATTTACATTTGAAAGACAGAAGATGAGTCACCAAAATAGCAACAGGCTGAAACTCACAGCAGCACAAGGGAGCGCAAACCAGAGAAGGTCAAAGAGGAGATGTGATGAATGTTGTTGTTCTCCAGAATCCTTCAGGACAAAAAAAGGAGAAGCTCATTAAAAAAAACACTGAAGCCTCACAAACTGGAGTGCTTTGTCCAATATTTGTTCAGGGGACACTAATTTATGCATAAGGGTTATGAACCATAACTCAATGGCATTCAATTAGATGTGTGATGGAAGTTCAATCACTCGTGTTTCTTTAGAGCAAATCCTCAGTGACTGCTAATGACTCACTCCTGAATATCACAGAGAAATGACATCAGTTTTGTGCTGTCTATATGGTCAGTACTCATCAATAGAGAAGGTTTACTGATTGACACGTGCCACTGCAGTTATCTGATTTGAAGAAATAAAGCACTGAAAGAGACAATCTATCTTTATTTAGATGACATTTATAAAGCAAATTGGAAAATGACAAGAAACACTTACAGCCATTCTAGTTTGTGCAAATCTTGGAATACATCAGGAAGTAGGGTGGTGATTCGATTATAACTGAGATACCTGAGAAAATAGGATATTACTGCTGTCTGAGAGTAGCCAAAAGCATTTTAAAAGCATTTGCCCATTGAAAAAGCAAATAAGCAAACTAAAACATCAATCATTCATCGCAAGCCCATTTGCCCCTCTCAGCAAATGAGGCTGATTACAGTTTTACCATATTTGAATGGACAATAGAAATGTCTGCTGACTCACAGTCTCGTCAGATTGTAAAGACCTCTGAAAGCATGCGGATGCACTGCTTTAATTCGGTTGTGCTGGAGATACCTGAAAAAAGTTACAGGAAGCATTAAAAAGCAGTCAAAGACAGAGAAATAACACAAAATTTTACTGTATAATTATGTTCCCAAGGAGTGGAAGTGCCTTAAACACAGTGCTGCTTTTGCTTTTTTATTTATTTCCAAAAATATATAAAAACAAAAAAAAAGTACAGCAAAAACTTTCCTGTTGTGAAATATTGTTACAATCTTAATAAATTACGTTTCAATTTTAATAATTATGTTTTAAGAAATGTAATTTATTCCTGCAATGGCAAAGCTGAATTTTCAAAGCCATTACTCCAGTCTTCACATGATCCTTCAAAAAACAATATTAAATTTGCTGATTTGGTGCTCAAGAAACATTTCTTATTATTATCACTTTTAATGAAAACTGTTGTGTTACTTAATATATTTGTATTAATATATTTTTTTGTGACATTATAAAACTATAATGACAAAGATTAGTAATAGTCTATAGAAGCCCATTTTTGCCACTGAGTAATTTAGAAAAGGTAATTGCGACTTTTTTTCTCACAATTGTGAGTTTACATCTGACAATTCTGACTTAGAAGATAGAAACTCACAATTCTTTTTTTTTTTTTTTTTTAATGGACAGAACAGTAGAGATTAACAGGAAAACATGGGGTGAAGAGATGGGAACGGGATTGGCAAAGGACAACAAGTCGGGACTCGAACTCGGGTCGCCAAAGGTGCTGTTGCACTATATGTTAGTGCGCTAACCGCTATCTTTTTTTCTCAGATACACACTTAAAAATAAAGTTGCTTTAAAAGGTTCTTCAAGCGATGCCATAGAGAGAAATGAAGAATTGAGTACATAAAGTCAAAATTGTGGGATATAAACTCACAATTATGACTTTTTTCTCAAAATTGTGTGATATAAACTGTGAAAGAAAAATTCATTTTACTCATCTATGTGCTTATGGAATATTGTGTAAGGGTCTGCTTTATTTAAACCTGCTATAAGAATGACATAAGAGAAGGGTGTTAGGGCCCTAAATATAATGATTTGATTCTTGGGAGTATGACGTAGCAGAATGTATTTATCTGACTTACTACGTGCGGAGTTACCGTTTAGGAGATGTAACCTTGAAGGCTAGGGAGGAGATATAAATTGGAGTGAGCCCTCCCTTCTTGGTCGCACTCTGCAGTAACCTGTGTTTCTGTACGACTGTCTGACCTTCTTTGCAAAGAATAAATTTATAAAAGACATTTGACTGAGTTTGTCTCTTACTTTGGTGAAAGTCGGTTTGATTTTGCCACAACATAAACAACTGTGAGTTATAAAGTCAGAATTGTGAGACAAACTTTTAATTCTGAGAAATAAAATCAGAATTGCAATAAACTCACAATTCTGACTTTTTTCCTCAGAATTGAGTTATTAAGTCAGAACTTAGATATAAACCTGCAGTTCTGACTTTATTCTCAGAATTGCAAGATGTAAACTTGCAATTTTGAGTTATATTCAGAATCGCGAGACACACTCACAAATCTGACTTATTTGCTTAGAACTGCAAGGTATTGAATAAGAATTGTAAGATATAAACTCACAATTCTAAGAACACATCAGTCTTTTTCACCCTCAAAATTTACTTTACAAAATTAACTCACAACTGCAAGTTCGTATCTCACAATTGTGAAAAATGAAGTCAGAATTGCAAGAAAAAAGTCAGAACTGCAAAATATAAACTCACAATTGTGAAAAATGTAGTCAGAATTGCGAGATATAAGCTTGCAATTGTGAGTTTATATCTCGCAATTCTGACTTTTTTTCACAATTGTGAGTTTATATCACATAATTCTGAGAAAAATTCATAATTGAGAGTTCCTAACTCGACTTTATATCTCACAATTCCGACAAAAAAAGTCAGAATTGTGATACAAAGTCACAAATGTGAGATAAAAAGAAGCAATAACCTTGTTTTTAGAAAAAAAATTATTCAGTGGCGGAAACGTGCTTCCATAGTACTCCCATAGAAAATGGAACAGAGTCATATATTGGGACTATTGGGATCAAGCTATTATATAAACTTAGGTAATAAGCAAATACCTTAGCAACTACCTTAGTATGACAAAACATTAAAAAGGTACATAGAACACTTAAAGTAACAATGTAGCAATGCTGGGGGCATTACAGCACTGAAATCTGCATCAAAAAAGAAAAAGAAAGAAAAAAACAAAGAAAGAAAGAAAGAAAGAAAGAAAAAACATTCTAGATGTTAAAATTTAGTTTGTTTTTACATTTATTTTTCTATTGAATAGTCATTCTCACCTCATCTAAACCTCGCTGCACTGCCAACATTTGACTTTTTGTAGCCTTTTCATATTATCCAACAGCTCTGTCATCAAACTTAAAAAACATCCAAGGCTTACACAACTTTGATCTCCACAAAAGATGCACTGTGGTCTCTGTTCCAGCTTTTTTTCCACCATTGCCAAGATTAAGTTTGTTTGTACAATGCAGCCTCCATCTGTCACTAGATCAAGAATGGTGTTTGGGCGAGGACAAAAATATGGGGCTGATTCTGTCAGATTCAGCTGGCACTCCTGAATGAGAAACCAGACAATACTCACAACAAGCGAGCATGTCAGATTAAGTCATGCAAACACACTCGAAAAACTCAACAGCTGGAGAAAGAAAAACACTGAGCCATTTTTGTCAGGTTAAAAAAAAGAACACTTTCAAGTTCTTCAATTCTTGAGTGTGTTTGGCTCAGCTCCTGTGGAGAGCACTGAATGTTTTATTCCACAGGGATTGTTTAATCTCAATCAACATCTCTATTTCACACACTTCTCACTACGGTGGCACAGTGAGGACAAGCAAACAACGTTTTGGGAACATCTGCGATAACGCCAAGGCGGCATTCATAGCATTACAGCATCTATACAGTCCAATGACAAGGAGAGATATACTTAGTGAAGCAGAAAGGCTCTTACAGCTTTTGAAGGCTCTGGTACTTTAAGAACATGTCAGCATTTAACTTCCTAAGCCGGTTTCTCTTCAGGGACCTGCAACATGAACAAAAGAGACATTTTGTTAAAAGTAATAGAATGCAAAAGTGACAGCACACTTTACAGTGGCCATATGTTTCCCATTCATTTTATCTATAAACCCATCAAACATTCTTCAATATTTCTTTTTTTTTTTTTAAAGGAACTCTAAAATGATAGATGCTATAATAATTATGGATTACCAGATGGCATTTCAGTATAATGACATAAATATGACATGACCGTAGAATAATAATATCATTAATTAAATCAGATAAAAAAAAAAAAAGATGTGTTTTGACTGATATACTCTAAATTCAGGAGGAAACACAGGAATGCATGGGAATATTTGACTTAAAGGAGAACTACACTTTCAGAACAACAATTTACAAAAAAAAAAATTTCAAGATTTTTCTTCATGTAATGGTCTTCATTGGTGCCCCAAATTTTGAACTTCCAAAATGCAGCTTCAAAGGGCTCTAAACGATCCCAGCCGAGGAAGAAGGGTCTTGTCTAGTGAAACGATCTGTCATTTTTTTTCCAAAAAATAAAAATTTGTTTACTTTTTAAGCACAAAAGCTCGTGTAGCACAGGCTCTGGGATGCATGTCCACGACACTATTGAATCACGTCAAAAGGTCACGCGGAACGTAGGTGGAACTACAGACCCAGTGTTTACAAAGCAAACGCACAAAGACTAAGGATGTGCAAGTAAGTCAAATGCTGTTTACAAACAAAAAGGTACAACGATGTCAGACGATTCTAAAGTTGTAGGAGAAAATGAGATGGAGTTTTTCGCCATACTCTAACTTTTTGAGCTCGAGTACACAGACGATGAACTTAGACGGGATTCGTAGCGTCGTGGACGCGCATCCCAGAGCCTGTGCTACATGCTACATTTTGGAAGTTCAAAATCGCAGCACCAATGAAGTCCATTATATGGAGAAAAATCCTGAAATGCTTTCCTCAAAAACCATAATTTCTTCACGACTGAAGACAGAAAGACATGAACATCTTGGATGACATGGGGGTGAGTAAATTATTTGTAAATTGTTGTTTTGGAAGTGGAGTTCTCCTTTAAAGTTTTGTTTCACCTAAAAAAGAGAAGCTGTTTTAAAGCAATGATTTCCTTGAGACCTTAGAGAGAAGACACACAGCGTGTCTACTTGAAATCAGAGAGTGACATTGCATTTAATACACCTTGCCACATTCTCCGCATTACTGAAAGGTAGATGTGAATTTTGCTGTGGCATACTAATGAAGAGCGGAAAATCAAACAGAGCCGCAATACAGGAAATTGGGACTTAATTAAGAAGCAGCTTCAGCTGATACATAAATATGCATTGCAAATCCACATATTAAACTGCTAGAAAGGTTTATATCAGCCAGTTCTTATGTGAACAATAGAGATATTCACGAGGCATTGAACAAAAATGAGAACGAAGCTTCACAGTTATGTTGTGTGGAGAATAATGTTGGTACAATTACCTTTTAATGCAATTATCTCAGTTTTCAATGCTCTAAAATCAAACACAGAGTTAATTAAGACTCAAAATTGTTTTCTGATGCAACCTTCTCTTGTTTGTGCTCACTGATGCTTCAGAAGGAAACACGATGCATTGAGAGCCAGGGGTGTAAACTTTTGAACAGAATGAAGATGTTTCCCAAAAGACAAAATAAGTTAAATTTACCCTGATCTTCAAATATAAAAAGTTGTCACCCCCTGGCTCTTAATGCATCGTGTTTTCGTAATAGTGCTTCTGTAATAGTTGCATATGAGACCCCCAGTTGTCCTCAGTGTGAAAAGATGAAAAGGGTACAAATACACAAAAATGCTGAAAAACCAAAGAATTTGTGGGATCTCAAGGATTTTTTTGAAGAATAGTGGGCAGTTTAACTGTTCGGGACAAACAAGGGACTTATGAACAACTATCACTAAACAATAAAAAAAAGCTGTGGATCATTCAGGTAACAGCACAGTATTAAGAATCAAGTGTATGTAAACTTTTAAACAGGGTCATTTTTATAAATTCAACTATTATTTTCTCTTGTAGACCTTATGTAAATGTCTTTTATGTGAAATATCTTATTCAGGTCAGTACTAAATAAAAAATAACATGCATTTTGTATGATCCCTCAAATTTTTGTAAAATAATTAACATTTTGTAGATTCTGCAAGGAGTATGTAAACTTATGACCTCAACAGTACATGGAAACACAAACGTTTATTCAGTCACTCTCAGAAAAAGCTGTCACTGGGGTGGTATCCTAAGATACAAAAGCTGAAAGATACATCTTGTACCTTATTTACCCCTAAATGGGACATATTGGTACCTTAAATAGTTAAATGGACATTAATTAAACTAACAAGGGTAGAAAATCTATTTTTATAATTTTACATTACCATTTTAATCAATTTGTTTATTAAAGCCAAGTATGAATCTCATCAAGCGTTTTTAAAGTATTTTACATTTATTCTAAAATAATAACTCAACGCATTAACAATTTAAACAATATTTACTATTTGTGAACTTATGTTTAACTATTCTTTTTAACAGTTAACTTTTAACTATTTTTGAATTTTTTGGATTATCAGTCATCAAAGCTCAGTAAATATTGGTCACAGACACAGAGAATTACTTTGAAATTCACCAAACCGATTATTCTCTAAAAACTCCCACTAAGTGTGTGAGTTTACTGACTTTTTTACATCAGTCTTTCTATTAACGCTATTTATTGTTCATTCAGACTGATTTGTGAATGCAGAACGTGCACAAACACAAGAGGCAGCATTTATTGAATGAACCAATCACAGCCAATCATAACCAGTCCTATCCAATCATATTGCGATGGAGGCATTGCCTCCTTTCACATGACTTTCCCCCATTCATTCTCAATTACTCCCCAACAAACTCATCGCACTTTAGGGGGTCTGTTAAAACTGAATGGGCTCAGGGGAGGTGAGTAAGACGCAACTTCACCTACTGGTGTCACTGTTGGACAATGTTATATTTTGTAAAAAGCATTGCTTTATTTTTGTACTGCGAATTTTTTTCTCATCCAAAATTTTGAGGAGGTACTGCCTTCCTTGCCTCCTTAGAGGAAACACCCCTGCTTAAAGATACATATTAGTACTTTAATAGCAATAGTACCTAAACTGTACATATTAGTGCCTTTTGAAAGAGTAACGCCACAGTGACAGATTTTAGAGAGTGTATATATTCAACATTTAGGGTAAAGCAAACTCAAAGGAGTCTCAACAAAATGCAGCCACACTCCACACACAGGCCGTGAAACTCACATCATGGTGACATTAATGGATACCGTGGGGACGTCTTTAAAGTGAGCACCGTCACAGTCCAGCTCCAGGTCCCTGCACTGGCATTCAGCTGGGACGGTCCCAAGCACTGCATGACAGATAAAATAGGAGACAAACCAGACAACATTATAGATATACAACTAAGTGTTCAAAAAGTAGGTTTGCATTACATTTTACTCTGTAGTAATACTTGATATCTGAACACTCATGCTGAACTAATAAGCACTAAAGTATTTCTGTAAGCTGGTTTAAGTCATCTTATGTTAAGGATAAGTTCTACTTAGATTTCCCAATTAGATTCATTTGAGCTCTCAAGAGAAATCAAAGCTTTAAAGGTCAAGTGTATAATTCAATGTTAAAATGCTTCCTCTAAGATTAATTAAGCCATTGGTAGGCTCGTTTTTTTTTTTTTTCAAAAAGTCCAACCAATAGTGTGAATTTAAAGCGGGACTATTTGTTTTTTAACCAATGGCAGACTGAAGTGTTACAAATACTTGAGAACAACAGAAATGTAACAAAACATATACAATATGGGAAATTTGTCTATATGAAAAGTTTCAAATGTTTTGCCTTATGTTTCACAGAAAATCATTTTATATATTTTTTCAGGAAATGTCACATTTATAACATATTCACCTATAAAAAATAAGATTTATTGTATACTGTCATTTTCTGTCATTCATACATACTGCCAGCAAATAATTCAAAATAAGAAACAGCAGATTTTGCATTAAAAGTGTATTCAAGTGAAAACTGAAAAGGAACATATGTAATCTGATGGTGTCAGGTGTTGGATAGTTCAATCCAATCTGCCAGACAGAATTAAGCCACACGAGATACACCAAGTCTTTATCGCAGTTAAACAGAGCAAACGGTTGCCCTCAAATCCAGGGAATGTAAATGCCTCCGACAGACCATCTGTGGCCAAAACACATTGTTCCAGCAGAGTCTTATCTGTATTAAACATTGGGGAAGGACGTGAAAGCACAAAGACAGAACAAAAGATGCAGGGAGGCGACAGCAAGAAATAGAAATCGAACTCCGACGTTCACCAGCATGGCCCACGGTGACTAATTTGGAGAGAAGAGGAGAGAAGAGATGCAGGCAAAGCAGGAATGGTGCTATAATAAAGCTCACACTGTCTGCAGACCAATCAACTTGTGCTTTCAGAGCTAAATTTGCTGGTAATGAGGGGATGAATACAGCAAAGTCATCACTGCCAACACGGGCTGGATTTTAATGGGTTATTCAGGCAGTTTTAGTGCGGGTTGCCTAATTCTGCTTGTAGTTCATTAATTAACAATTGTCCATGTGCTGGGGTGCATGTAGGGTATGTGTCTCCATCACATCGACGATAATTGAAACTTTATAATTGCTTAAGCTGTTTTGCTATGTAAATGACCTAAGCTCATTGGAAGACAATATTAGTGAATCTAAATTATTTCTGACCAGTGAAGTGTAAATTCATGTAAGCTGATTTCCACCACACTTTGGACAATCATAATGACATAAGTCATTAATGTGACATAAAAAGCCAAAATTACAATGTACTATACGATTATAAAAAGATGACTATATAGTAAGCCATTACTACGAGATAAAAAGAATCAAAATGACATAAAAACAAAATCTAAATTTGACATAAAAATCTATATTTTGAGCTAAAAAAAAAACATACATATTATTATTATTATTATTATTATTATTATTGTCTCAATAAGTCAATGTTATTATGACTTAATGTTTTTACTTTAACTCATAATTTGAGTTATCATTTTGTTTTATGTAATAATTTTGTGTTATGTCATAATAGATTACCAAAGCATGATTTGTTTTCATTTAAATTCATGCTGAAACAGGGAATGCTTTAACTTCAGAACAATTTCCAGGGCAAACAATACAAAAATGTTAGTTAATGTTCATTCATATGGTTAGAAAACATCATTCAATTTCAGTTGTCATATTTTGATATATACAGTGGCCCATAAAAAGTATCTAGATATTAATTTATCCATAAATATTACGGCATTTTATTACCAAGTTAAAAAAATGTTAAAAATCTAAAATTAGGAGATTAAAGTCATAATATTTTGAGAATACAGTTGAAATTACGAGAATAAAGTTGAAATGTTTCGAGAATAAAGTTGGAATGTTTCGAGAATAAAGTAGAAATGTTTTGAGAATAAAGTTAAAATTAAATTATGAGAATAAATATTTTGATAGTTATAAAGTTTTAAAGTATTTTGATATTTTCGATCGGTCATGCCATATTAAAGTCTGTGAAAAACACATTATAATAGACATATTGTTTGTATTTCGCTATAAAACTGACAGATTTTGAAAGCTGAGACTCTGGAATATCTTCCGGTGCTAGAATATACCTTCAAAATATTATAGCTTTAGTAATTTTGACTTTATTCTTGAAACATTTTGACTTATTCTCGTAATTTTGACTTTATTCTTGAAATATTTCGACTTTATTCTCGTAATATTTACTTTAATCTAGTAATCTTAGATTGTTTTTAACGTGGCACTAAAATGCTGTCATAAATTGTCAGTGTATTATACAGTAAAATTACATCTTCTACACCATCAAAATTACACTTTTCAAACAAAACATTTTAGTAAAAGAACATTGATTTATTTTAAATTATACAAAAATACACACTGAATGTTCTATTTTATTTAAAAGGATATATAAAATATATGGTAACTGAAACAAAATTAGTGTTTGGACACACGTGAGTGGATCATGCAATGAACTTCAGCTGTGGGTCCTCTGCTAGGACACCTGTGTGAACTTGAGAGTAACAGACTGACTGACATCCATTAAAAATCATCTTGAGTTCAGCTGGTTAAAAGTCACGGCAGAAATTGTTAGACACCTATTGTTCAGTGTCATGTTTGTTTATTGGAGCTTTGCAGTGTCACTGCAATATCACACTGATTTTTCACACACCCAGGCTCCATCTAAACATGTATCTGTGATCAATACTGCCTATCACCTCCAACCGTAAACCATATAAGCCTCAAGATATGAGCTGCCTGAAACTTATGAGCGGTTGCCTTAATCTTCTTTCATTTCCTGCCCAAGCCTCAGAGTAATAAAACTTTGAAACAATCAAACAGCCTTTCATAAATGATAAAAAAAAATATATATATATTTTAAACTTTTTTTGCATGTCAGAAAAAAGAGAGCAATATACAGACAGATGCTGCCCGTGCTAAACTTTAACCTGTCTGGCCAATCACATTTTGGGTTGAACAGAGAATGTGACTCCAATCATCAGACACACATGCCTTAAAAACTCCAAACATGAGAAAATGTTGCTGACTGGAAAAGCTGTAATCATTTAAATTCACTAGTAGGGATTTTTAATGTGATGTTTGGGAATAATCAGGTGGTTTTGTTTGCTCTCAAGTGGTCGGTTAGTAAATACAGCTGTACTGACAGCATCTGACAGTGAAATGTTGCTAGTCAGAGTGCGCCAGTCAGAAAACAGAATAACAAAGTCGGGCATGAAAAGACCCCTCAAAGAAGACAAAGTGCTCAATATCGGAAGTGAATTCATGACAATCAACTGTCAGTTGCTTGTCTGAAATCAACAAAACTGAACCAGTTCAGTGAGCATACAAACACTACGGCTGTGTTATTATGTGCTTTCCACATTTAGCCATGTTTTTGACAGTATTTTTTTTACGTCACATGACAAAATAATTAACATTTTGCAGATGCTGCAAGGTGTATGTAAACTTTTGACCTCAACTGTATAAATGAAAACTGCCTAATGATACTGAGTGAAATGTCGATCCAGGAAGTGGTATAGGACTGTGAAGAGTTGGAAGTATTGATGGAAATCTACTGCATCTTTACTTTGATCTTCAAACTCAATATGACCACAAAATGCAATTTTCTCAGCTTATTGCTCAAAATGTTGCTTTTTTAATTAAACTTACCTACATTCAAATGTTGATAAAAAAAAGAATGCTTAAAGCTAAAAGCTTAAAGTAGAGGCTCTGTTCTTTATTTTGATGTATTGCATGTTCAGATATTCATTCAACAAAATATTCTAGGGGCTGTTGAATTTAAGTGAAAATGTTTAGTGAACAAATACTGGTGCAGGGTGGCTTTTTTAAAAAAAAAAAAAAAAAAGTGTTAAGTGAGAGGCATCTACATCAGTTTATGAGAATTTGGACAGGAGGGAGAACAAATTATTATTTTATGCGCACAACTTAAAACTAGGGCACAAATGATTATACTGAGCGCATGATTTAATTAAAACAAGGGCCAAAAATGAGTAAATCGCATCTTATAGCTCCGCTTCCAAAATCAAAAACATGCTATGACACAGACCTTTAAAAATCTGGCGTTTAAAGGTACAGTCATTTTTGCTGCTAGAAAATCACAAAAAATCTTACATACTGTGCCTTTAACTGCAATAAATAAGTACAATTTAAGTTTGGGGTTGGTAAGATTAAAAAAATATATATATTTTTTATGCTCATTTGCATTTACTTGACAAAAATACACTAAAATATTATTATAAAGGAACAGTTTTCAATTCAATTTAAACATATTGTAAAAATGATATTTATTCCTGTGATACCAAGCTAAATTTTCTGCAGTCATTACTCCAGTCTTCTGTCACATAATCATTCAGAAATAATTCTAATATGCTGATTTACTATCATCACTGTTAAAAACAGCTTTTGATCAATTTAATCTTATTTATTAACTGACTTTGAGCAACATAAAGTGATCATTATTTTGATAATAAAAAGGCCACACGTCTTGGGACTCGGTTAAACGCTATTACTATTATGTGTTTATTTTGTGAATGCCAATAATTGTGCGTTTATTATTCTATCTGTCCGTCTCTCACTGTTGTTTCAGCTGTGGAATAACAAAATACAGCTGCCAAATGTACACATACTGCAATTCTAAATTAAACATGCAAAATATGTCCTTAAGACATTCCCTACGAGGTTCAAATTCTCTGAATTGTTGCAGAAACGTAAAAATGGGAGCATACTCACAGCAGGCGTTTGACTTGGTTCCAAGGTTATTACTAGGGATGCCAAAATAGTTATCGAAGAGATGTGGCCAACCATTATTGTCTCCTAGAAAAAAAAAACAACAACAAGAAGTAAAAGGTTACTGAATCAAACACATGATGCTTGTCATTGCTAACAAAGCTGTTTGCTGTGGCACAGATGTTCACAGGTGTGACAGAGTACACACTGATAGCACAGCAAAGCCCACAATGAGAAATTCAAATGGCTAAGAACCGTTTTGCAGGGTCTTTGATTTAACAAATGTGCCTCCACTCATTCTCTCAGGGGACGTTGCATCATACATAATAATGCATTTGGGTTTGTTCTTTTTTAAGAATCACGTTAACCTACTCAGCAACCCCTGTCAATCATCTTGACACTGCTTGCCAACTACAAAAGTCGTGGAGGAAATGAAGCAGGTGGCATGCAAATAGGTGTGACTTTCGTGCCGTTTCCTGTCTCCTGACACTTCACACTTAACATCTCAAACAAATTAAACTCAACCTGCCGGCTTACTCAATACCCCTTCATCAATCACTGTCAGGGTGATCTTGTTCATATTTGTGGGCATTCAAATGCAAAGTGTTCATGTACAATATCACTCAAAAGTTTGAGGTCAGTAAGAGTTTTCTTTAATAGTTTAAAAGAAATAATAGTTAAATAGTCTTTTAATAGTTAAAAGAAATGAATACTTGGGAAATAAATTTTCAGAATTAAACGGCTCAAAAAGTGACAGTTAAGACTTTTACATTGTTACTAATAGTGTCCATTGATTAAAAAAAAAAATTAACTAATTAATCACGATTAATCTCACCTAACATTACAATTTTTAATCATACTTTTATATTGCAATAATTTCACATTCAATCCTTAATGTAGAAACAACATAAAGAAAGTATATTTTTGATATTTGTTTAATGCTTTTTTTATGACTGAAGGCAAGTATCCCTGATACCAACTAATGTCTCTATTAATTTTTTCCTATTTAACCATTGACTACAGCCATTCAACATAACAGTATATTTGAGAGCTTTCAATTTAACATTTATTAGACTTGTAATTTAAGTGAACTTAAAACAATCTTCACATAAACCCATTATAATAAAACAATCTCTACCTGTGCCATTCAGCAAGGAAATATAGCCACATTTAATAAAGTTATTAAACACTAAAATCTAAATTAAATAAAAGATAAAGCTTAAAGCTACAGATGTTATTGATTTCCTCTTTGATTAACAGACACCACAGCAGCTGGTTATTAGGATATTTTGGCTGCTGTTACTCTCAAACCTGCCACTGCTGAACTTGAAGCTGATCTGACACTGCTTTAAAGGAGAAGTCCACTTCCAAAACAAAGATTCACATATAATGTACTCACCCCCTTGTCATCCAAGATGTTCATGTCTTTCTTTCTTCAGTTGTAAAGAAATTATGTTTTTTGAGGAAAACATTTCTGCATTTTTCTCTATATAATGGACTGCTATGGTGCCCCGATTTTGAACTTCCAAAATGTAGTTTAAATGCGGCTTCAAATGATCCCAATGCGGTTGTAAACAATGCCACCTGAGGAAGAAGGGTCTTATCTAGCGAAACGATCGGTTATTTTCATTAAAAAAAAATGCTATTTAAATACTTTTTAATCTCAAATGCTCGTCTTGCCTTGCTCTCCCTGAGCTCTGTGTATTCTGACTCAAGACAGTTAGGGTATGTCGAAAAACTCCAATCGTATTTTCTCCCTCAAAAATCATTTCAAAATCATCCTACATCACTGCAGAGGTACCGACCCAGTCTTTGCAAAGTGAACATGCAAAGAAGATCAAACACCCTTAACAAAAAAGGTAAAACAGCGATATAGGGCGATTTTTGAAGTTGAGGGAGAACATGAAATGGGAGTTTTTCGACATACCCTAACTGTCATGAACCAGAAAAAAAAAAGTCCAGGCAGAGTAAGACAAGACAAGCGTTTGACTTAAAAAAGTATATAAATTGTATTATTTTTATGAAAATAACCGATCGTTATGCTAGATAAGACCCTTCTTTCTCGGCTGGGATCGTTTACAACCACATTTGGGATCGTTTGAAGCCGCATTTAAACTGCATTTTGGAAGTTCAAAATCGGGGCACCATATCAGTCCATTATATGGAGGAAAATGCTGAAATATTTTCCTCAAAAAACAATTTCTTTACAACTGAAGAAAGAAAGATATGAACATCTTGGATGACAAGGGGGTGAGTACAGTATATGTGAATCTTTGTTTTGGAAGTGGACTTCTCCTTTATCAAAAGTAAATATCAGATTAAAAAGGAGTCCCAAAAACAGAAATATCTGATCATCGTCCACATCGCTGTTTACATTACACTTGTATTACCAAGGCAATGACTGACGCATTTGTATTACTATATATTACTATATATATATAACATTTATTCAACAGATGAAAATATACAGTTACCTTCAGGAGAACATTAACAAAGAAAAGAAGAAAAAAGTAAGAAAGAGGAGAAATAAAATACAATAAGAGGGTATGCTGCTTAACCAAAAAAAAACCCAAAAAACTACATAATAATATTAATAATGGTAAGAATGATTATAATAATAATGAAAGAGCAATGAAGGAAAGCTATCTAAACTTAATCAGAGTTAATAGAAATACATTTTTCATATCTTTCCAAAAACCTACAAAAACAAAAAGATATGAGCAGTGAGTCAATCTCAATCAGAAAATGTAAAAGAGTGGGAATTGAGCCCATAAATTTTTATGTATGAAGAATTTGCCAAATAAAATAAAAAAGTTGAAAATATATTCTTTAGATTTGTTGGCCGAGTCAGAGTAATAACAAATAGTATCTTTCAAGCTAAAAGATTGCGCAAAGACAAGGGGTTTGTTTAAATGAGAAAAATGAGAATACAAATCAAACCAAAACTTCTGAACAAATTCACAAGAAAAGAATAAATGTATTAAGGTTTCATCTTCGTTGCCACAAAATGTGCAGGTACTAGGAATATCAAGATATTTGGAAACAGTTAAGTTAACAGGATATATTTTATGCAGTATTTTAAAGTGTACTTCTTTGGTCTTATTAGGAAGAAAATGTTTGTGAGGCAACAGCCACACTCTTCTCCAATCTATATTATTAATTAAGGCAGCCCACAAAGAACAATACGGTCTCTCTTCTGAAATATCTGCCGAACATGTTTGTTTCTGTGCTGTTTGACTCATGCCTGTTGCTGAGGTGACGTTGGAGCGCTCGTCTGAAAAGTCTCCCGTTTGATGTGCTCGTAAAGACGAAGTTATGCATCTAAATAAACGCAGTTCTTTAGTGGTTGTGGGTGGGGTGGCCAAACCTAACCCCGCCCCTGTGTTAATTGCGTTAAATATTTTTAACGTGTTAAAATAAAAAACGTAATCGCCTGCGTTAACACGTTAATTTGGACACCACTAATTGATACAAAAAATATAAATAAAACAAATACCAGTCTTTTGAACTTTCTAATCAAAGAATTCTTAAATGTAAAAGAATCATTATCATGGTTTCCACAAAATTAAGCAGCAAAATAAAAAAAATAAAAATAAAAAAAGTTTCTGAAATTTCAGCTTTGCCATTACAGGTATAAATTACATTTTAAAATATATTCAAGTATATTCAAATATAAAACACAATTTGGTAACACTTTACTTTATACTAAATGCATTATAAAAGTAGTTTTAATGCATGAATTATGCATTGTAATGTACCTTATAATGCATTGTGTAATCTCATGAATAATTGTAATCACAGTTATACCACACATTGTACCACTTATCTTATTCATTGCTACATCTTTAGAAAGTATAATGCATCACAACACATGACAATAACAAAAAACCTTCAAATATTATAATGCATTTTAACTTTGGTTATAATTATTTATGAAAAGATAATGCATTACACCACACACTATGAATATCGTTTTTATGCATTATATCTACAGGGTTTAACTAAAGCAATATCCAAAATTTTAACACGAGTCAAAGAATGAGTGCTAGAACACGATTTTATATATGAATATCTATAATTACTACTGAGACTGGAACACTAATGTAATACTAATGACATGATGAAACCATAACAAATCCAGCTCACATGCTGATAGAAGCTGTAATGCATACCGACATATAGAATGTAATGATGTTAAAGGTAGACTCGTGCCAGGTTCTTAATGCCAAACATGTCCGGTGGTTCAACGAAAAGCACATTCTCAGCCTGACCATCTTATTAATAATCCAGGTGCCTCACTCAGCATCGACCTCACAGCCCAAAAGGTCAACACGAGGGGATCCTGACCTGCTAACAAGACCTGCCAAAGGCCAAGGGAGCCACACTGTCCTTCTACATTTAATTAAACACACTGAGTGCTGGGCATAACAAGTTTATACAACTAAACCCAAAATATATTCACAAGGTTGTAGGGACAATTATAGATATGTTGTCTAGTAAAAACTCTTATATAATATAAAGAGTGTTATTTGTACACTGCCTTTCAAAAGTTTGGGATCAGTAAAATTTTTAACGTTTTTTTTTTTTTAATGTAATTATTTTTTTAAGTTTCTTATGCTCATTAAGGCTGCAGTCATTTGATTAAAAATACAGAAAAAAACTGTAATATTGTGAAATATTACAGCAATTTAAAATAATGGTTTTCTATTTTAATATATTTTAAAATATAATTTAATTCTGTGATGCAGTGTTGAATTTTCTTCAGTCATTATTTCATTCTCCAGTGTCACATGGCCCTTTAGAAATCATTCTAATATGCTGATTTATTATATATTATGTTGAAAACAGTTGGTAAACAGCTGCTTAATATTTTTTTGGAACCTGTGAAACAATTTCCAGGATTCTTTTTTGTACAAAACATTAAAAAGAACATCATGGGCCCTATTTTAACAATCTAAGCACATGGGCTAAAGAGCACAGTGCAGGTGCACTAGAGCGTGTCCGAATCCACTTTTGCTATTTTTAAGGGGTCATCGGATGCAAAGTTCACTTTTACATGTTGTTTAAACATTAATGTGTGTTGGCAGTGTATGTACACATCTACCCTATAATGATAAAAATCCATGGTTTTATTTAATCCGCAAAAATAATATCCCCTTTTTCAAATCGAGCTATTCTCAGATGTCTGTTGGTGCAGCGTCACACCAACAGAGGCCGCTCCCATGATAGTTGATTGACATGAGCGTCTTACCTCAGACCCGCCTTAAATCAGCTGTAACAGTCCGACCCCCATTGTTTCGATGCCGGAGCAGGGATGTAAGTTAGACAAGAATATCTCTGATTGAGCGATTGAGGTGTTGTGCTGCTGGATGTAATAATAAACGTAGTGGTCGTCATTTACTCCCGACATCTGAGCCGGTGAAGATGTAGTAGATTACATTTGTTTGTGAAGGGAATGCACCTCCCGATCTACATATATCCGTCTATGTTCGCGCAAATCATTCGTGATCCAGTTTCACTTACACCAGAAGTGAGTATAAGGTTTTTTTTATGAATCTTTGCAATCGCCTTTCCTAATAACCTGCTAGTTAGCAAATTTAGCGGCTGAAGGCTAAAGTAAACAGGCTCGTCACTCCACAGAGAGGAGAGAGGGGCGGGCAGAGCTCATTAACATTTAAAGTAACCTCGACCAGAACAGGATGATTTTTGCAGAGCTGATTTTGGCAAGGTAAAAAGGGTGTTGTTTTACACTACCATTGAGAATTTTTAACCAAAGTATATTACAGACTTTTCATTAAGACCCTAAAGAATCATATCAACTTGTGGAAAATGGGCATCAGATGACCCCTTGAAGGACGGGATTCTCTTAATGAGTCATGGGTGTGTTTTGGGCAGAACACGCATTAAACCAATCAGACTCTCGTCTCCCATTCCCTTTAAGAGCCAGGTGCTCGTGCCAATGGCGGATTTTGCTAGAACAAAGACTGAACGCTTCTCCAGAGTGCAGGGCCGGCATTTAAGGGCCGAGCCCCCTCAGATGAGTTACTGTGCACCAACTTCCCATTCTCTCCCCTCCTTGCTGAACATGATTGTTTTCGAAAGCGAAAGTGAAGCCAAAAAAAACAGCTTGCATAAGAAATCGACAGACTATCCATTATGACATGTTCATAATTTTATATTTATGTACACAATAACAACCTTTTACATTGTAATCCTTTCATTTTTAATACTTGGCATGTGTGTAATAAGCAGAGTGTATGTACATTGTGCACCTGCCTATAAGCGCATATTACTAACTTGCTCTTTAAATAACAAAAAAATGAATAAATATATATTGCGCCATTGACTTTAGACCAGGTTTCAGTTTCATATTTCAGTTGCCTCAAAATAGCAGTGCACCAACAACACGCCTGAGCACACCTCGTTTTCAGACCAGCATGCCCATTGGCACACAAATGGGTGCAAATGCATTTGCTATTTAAACAACATGGCGCAGGACGTGAAAATGATAACTGCGTTGGGTTGAAACTAGCAATAAACACTTGCATTGCGCCAGGTGTATGATAGAGCCCCATATTTTATTTAAAATAGAAATATTTTTTAACAATACTGTTCAAAACTTTGGGGTGAGTAAATTTTTTTCTGTCTTTTCTTGACAGAAATGAATACTTTTATTCACCAAGGATGTGTTAAATTGATAAAAAAAGTGATAGACTTGTTAGAAAAGATGTCTACTTAAAAAAAAATGCTGTACTTTTAAACATTTTATTTATCAATCCTGAAAAAAGTATCACAGGTTCCAAAAAACATATTAAGCAGCAAAACATAGATAATGAATTAGCATATCAGGCTGATTTTTGAAGATCTTGTGACATTGAAGACTGAAGTAACGATGCTGAAAATAACAGAAATAAATTATAGTTAAAAGTATATTAAAATACAAAACTGTTGTTTTAAATTGTAATAATATTTCACAATATTACAGTTTTTTCTCTATTTGTGATCAAATAAATGCAGCCTTGATGAGCAGAAAAAAAAAAACATTAAAAATCTTACAGATTCCAAACTTTCGAACAGCAGTGTATGTTACTAAAATTGAAATCAGCCTGATTAAGAAAACTAATTTTCTAAAAATGATTCAGCTCAGTCATTCTAACTCAGCCGTGCTCTTTCTGTTCCATTTGAATATTAGCTTCAGCCAAGTTCATCCGAAAGAATGTCTTCTGGGGTCATTACTAATAAACATATTTCATTTGACTTAGTATTTAAGGATAAAGGAAATGACTTCTGTGATGCTGAAACATCAACTCTTTGCTTGCATAGCTCATTATCCATCAATTTTCTATGGCGTTCCTTTCGTGTCATGCAGGTAATTGATTATGCATGGGTGAAATGCAAATGTTAATTAAACATCTAAGCTGTACTACAAAGACCTCAAACAGTCTTTGCAGTAAATAAACTTTTCTAAGAAGGTGAGCATATATCAGACAGACGATATTTAGTTAGACATTATTTTGGATGACTTTTTTATACTGTATATACCTATCATACATTACAACAACATATGTTTACATCATACCACAATTTCTATCTAGGGATGTTCATAGTAAATCAATCTCTCATTTAAAGTGAAATGCCAAAATGGCAGGGCCGATGACTCATAAACTATAATAGGGACAAATGGAGACTGCCTAAACATTCACAAAAAACAAAGGCACCTAGCAACCTTATAAAAAAAAAAAATACAAATATATTCAAACATAGTTACCAGGACAAAAATGTAGGTCATATTCAAATGGAATAAACTCCTGAGTGGCATCTCAATAAATATTCTCAATTAATTATTGTTCTCATTTAGCCATTATCTTGATTGCAAACAGGCTACAAACGGATATTGCGCATATCTGGTAGTCTGTAAACGTTTCAGTCTTATCTAGACACCCTAGCAAAATGATCTGCCTTCAATTAAGGTTTAGTCATGTATTCTGCAAAAACAAACATGTATTCTATTCCCTTTTGGATTGTCTTCCTGTCATTGAAATTCAAGGAACTTGAAATACATTTCCTATTAGAATAATTAGGACAGTTGATTCAAAAATGAAAATTCTGTTTATATTTTATCACCTTCTTGTCGATCCAAACATGTATGCTGCTATTTTTCACTGAAAAGCTCAAAAGGGAAAGTATTTGATAGATATAGAATGATCTGGAACATTATGACGGAGAATAGTTATAGAAGTTCTTGCTTTCAGAAAAAAATTCTGGTCCTTTTCAATTGGGGGCAAAGTACTATAAAAAACCTTGGTAAACTCCATTACCACTGGATGAATTTAGGTTCTTCTTTAACACTTTACTACACATAACACCAGTGAACAGAAGTGCAATGGGTTTAAATCCATCATTGACAGGTAATGTTTCTATTTGGGTCCCACTAAGCCTCTGGCAGGTAATTTCTTCCCCATCTAGCCTTATGTCACAATTACAGCAGCTCAAATTCTTGGTTATATTGAGCAGCACTGAGGCTGCCATTAGTAAAGACGCCATATAATCTTTGCTTACATGAAAAGGGAGGAAACCCATCTGAACCTATGACCTCCACATTGATTTTACATCCACAAGACTGTACCGTTTTATCACTCTGTTTTGTTTTGACTGAGAGTTTACCCCATTAAACATAATAATACCCAATTTATGCTGAGGGTATTTTCAAATAAAGGCTTTTCACCACTAATACAGTACACTACTACAGTTTTTTATAAGCGGACAGCAGCAATTTTGTGGATTGGGTTGTAACATATTACCATCTGACAAATTGTCACTGACAGCATGTTAAAAACTAATGAAGATGCTTAAGATTTTGCAAAACTATGCAGCAGTTTCATTTTTTTTTTAATCTAAGCATCACCACACTGCATTCTCTATGCGTCATTGCTGCTCTTTTCAAGCTCTGCAATGGAAATATAAAATGACAAGGAAGATTCAGTGCTGAGATAATATCTCCTCCCTGTGTAACTTTAAGATTAATGGCCTTGTTTATGCATCTGGTCCATGACAAATTGAATGAAATTATTACAAAGAAATACAGGTAATGACCACAGAGATGACCGCTGCATTCTAGGTAATGCAGAAAACAGTTTATAATCAAATGCTTACAAATGAATAGTCAGCAATGTATGGGTACTATCAAGAAGGTTTAGAACAACATGAGGGTGAGTAAATGATGGCAAATGGTTTACATTTTTTTTTTTTTTTTTTAGAGGTGATAAAATCTCTCATAGAAAAAAACATGAATAAATACATAAATATTGCATGTATGTGACCCTGGACACATATTCTTGATGACCGTGAAAAGAACTAAGAATACTCCGTCATTTTTGATTGTACAGATAAGATTAAGGTATTGTTTTAAACTGAAAAAGGTATACTTTTATTTGTGTATAGTCATAATATCAACAAAACAATGTGCTTTTGTAAAATAAAGAAAATAATCAGGGTGCACTCTCTGCCGTCTCTGTCTCTGTCAACTCTCTTCACAGACATGTAAATAAAACAACCTGAATCTCAGCGAAATTGTCTCACAGACATGATCAATCTATCAAGAAGGTTTGGAACAACATGAGGGTGAGTAAATGATGGCAAATGGTTTCAGTTTTTTTTTTTCAGAGGTAATAAAATTTCTCATAGAAAAAGACATGAATAAATAAATATTGCATATATGTGACCTTGGACCACAAAACCAGTCATAAGTAGCACAGGTATATTTGTAGCAGTAGCCAACAATAAATTGTATGGGTCAAAATTATAGATTTTTCTTTTATGCCAAAAATCATTAGGATATTAAGTAAAGATCATGTTCCATAAAGATATTTTGTAAATTTCCTACCGTAAATATATCAAACTTAATTTTTGATTATAAATATACATTGCTAAAAACTTCCTTTGGACAACTTTAAAGGCGATTTTCCTCAATAATTTGATTTTTTTTGCACCCTCAGATTCCAGATTTTCAAATAGTTATATCTCGGCCAAATTGTATCCTATCTAAACAAACCATACATCAATGCTTATTTTTTCAGCATGGTGTATAAATGTGATGCGATCAGGGAAAACCTGTCGGTTTTTTAGGAAATTCGTAAAATAGATTGAATGTCAATGTTTTTTCAAAATTAGGTTTTCATTACATTTTTATTCTATAACATCTTGTCTATCATCTCTGCAAATGTTATAACGATGTTATTATGGACTATTTCACTTCCAGAGATGAAGGATTGGATGATGAAGTTACTAAAGAGGAGGAGTCCGATGAGTCTGTTAAATGTACAGTGTGCAAACAGTTGTGCTGCGCTCGCTTTTACTACATAAACAACGGAAAACAGACGTTAGTCTGTTTGTGTAATGACGCAGTATAGCGCTATTGACTTGACAGACAGATCTCATTAAACCCGTAAAGTGAAAATGAAAGTTGCCTCACTTTAAACCCGTTTTTCTCAAAATTCCATTCCTGAAAATCATCACTATCAGCCAAATTAAGATAGCCATAACTTTGGTTATGTTCAAGCTATGGACAAAACAGATTTGGAAAGGGCTTGAACCCAGCTTTTCAAAACCTAAACAAGGTAAAATTTTCACCATGTGTTGGGTTTTCCTAAATCGTGTCACGAATCTCAATTTCGAAAAATTTACTCTTATGACTGGTTTTGTGTTCCAGGGTCACATATATGGTATATTTAGTGCATATATGGTGTTTTATTGCTACTACGAGTACCATAGACACCCTTATACAGTACATGTTGCAACTCTATTTCTTAGAAATCGATCAGGCTTATTGAAAGAATAATGATCTGTCTGGCTTGCCATTACCTTAAAGATTAAATCAATGAATCTCAAGATGAGTTTCTTTATTCAGGTTATTGCGTCAGTGGTGTGATATACTGTTATTGTCATACTGTGTCATTCTGATATGACTAATTCATTCAGCTGGGCATACTGTAAATATCGGAGTTAACGAGCCATCCATTTCATAACATAAGGCTATTTTAGAAGAGAAGCACATGTAACTCTGGGGGTTCAAATTCTATGAAAAACATGATCATGTCACAGTAATACAGTCAAGCACTGCCTTCACATGACGTGTCACAGCATGCACTGCTACATAAACACGGTTCTCACTCACAAATGACCTTTCTAACCGATGAAAGCGAGATTGATGTGACATGGCCACTGTGTTCCCATGGTGCACCTGTCATAGAGCATTACAGACACATGAAACATATCATATGCACCTTACTGTAGCTTTGAGCTTGATAAATGCAATAGGCAGATTACTATAAATTTCACCTAATTATTTCTATCTGCTTTGAGTTGAGAATATTTATCCCAGGTACAGACTAATCATACTGGCAGCTAGTGTTGGGTCCGAGTCCACCTAAGTCGAGTCGGAGTCGAGTCAGAGTCTTTAACCAATCGAGTCTGATTCCAAAACGGGCTGAGTCGGACTCAAGTCCGAGTCCCAAAGAGCCGAGTCCAAGTCGAGTTTGAGTCCAAGGAAACACTACTGTTTGTCAGTATCTTAACATTGTTTTAACCCAGGGGTGCCCAAACTCGGTCCTGGAGGGCTGGCGTCCTAAATAGTTTAGATCCAGCCACAAATAGACACACCTGAACCAGCTAATCAAGCTATAACTAGGCATACTAGAAACGCCCTGGCAGGTGTGTTGAGGCAATTTGGAGCTAAACCAAGAACCAGGAACCAGGAGTTTGGGCACCCCGTCTTTAACTTTTACAACTAAAAACCTGATGTCAATTGAAATGTAAGAAAAGCAAACCTCTAGTTGATCTTGTCATTTTGATTTTTGATTTCACAACATCTCATAAGTGTCCATGCTCTGCTTAACAAACTTAAAGTCATGTGACAGAAGTTATGGCTGACTTATGTCTTGTGACATATTTCAGAGTGAAACAGGTTTTAGAATGTGATAAATTATAGGGCGGTACTTGACTTTATTTATTGATATAGTAAATATATAAATTCAGTGGTGGGGGTAAAGGAGTAGATATGGGTGAATGGGACCTTAAGAGCAGAAAATGCACCTCTTTCATTTCTGATTGTGGCTGTGTGTGTTTTGGGTTTATATGACTTTTTTTTCTTGGATGAAAATGAGGCTGTGAGTCTTTAAAATGGTACACACTGTGTATAAAGCCCTACATATACTTTCCATAAGTCACAGCAAACTCACACCTGTTTTATTTTTGAATGCATTTATAGTTACATTAATTACAATAAATTAGATTATATAAAGAAAAATGAATGATGTGCCATTGAATTATTAGAAAATCATGCACACCCAAGGTGGTTTTGAACCCATTAAAACTATTGCTGCAAAGATGTTAGAAAAATTATTTTTCTTTGAAGCTAGAAACTACCACCATGTTTAAAAAATACTAATCATTTTAATACAGCAAAAACTAATCAACTAATGTAAGTAAGACATTCTCAAGCTTACGGCAAGAAAACACTCCAAGTAAGCCTATTACTTACAAACAAAAGGATAAATAAATATATTAATCAAAAATACAAATGAAATAATATTTTTTTTAAATAGAATCTTGATATATATATATATATGTATATATATATATATATATATATATATATATATATATATATATATATTTTTTTTTTTTTTTTCTTTTTTCTTTTTTTTTGGTAGGTCTATCTAAACTGGGCTATTACAGAAATAGGCTACTACAGACATCTCTTGAAGTATACATTAAATATGATTCTTATTAAAGTTAATAAGTGATTCAGTCAAAAGAAGTGAGTGATTTTCTCTTTTTCTTTTGTTGTTTGATTAATATTTATGACGAGGTTAGCGGCTTCAGGTTTACGCTGCTGTCGCTTTAAGATCTGATGCACAGATCTAATATTTTTACACATCAGTATTTCTCCCAACTGTTCAGGTCTACTTAAGACAAAACCGACTTCATTTACACGAACAGTCTCCAAGACGAGCATGTGTGTATCAACACAGACCCTATTAGAAGCGAAAAAGAGTTCGGCATAAAAGCGTTCTGTGAGCGCGCTTTGAGTGTGTGCGCACATAAACCCGTCGGGTTTCAAGTAGCCTACTGGACAAGACTTAAAAACACATGCAAAAACTGAATATCACTGTCGTGATAATGTATCGAGTCAATGACATTTCCGTCAACTGTCTCTGGACTCGGATGGACTAGGCATATTTTCCGAGTCCGAAAAGCTTGAGTCCAAGTCAAGTCCGAGTAAAAATGCATTCGAGTCCGTGACAAGTCTGAGTCACCTAAAAATTGTACTCGAGAACGGACTCGAGTCCAAGTACAAGCCCGAGTACCCCAACTCTACTGGCAACACTGATGCTTCACAGCTAAAAGACTGCAAAAGAAAAGGTAGGCAGAAAGAAGAATATGTTATTCCAAAACAATGGCATCAGTCAACAACAACAACAAAAAAAAAAGTTTGAAAGAAAGTTTGAAGAAAAATATCATTGAAATTTGTGAAAAGTTGGACTTTAAAAAGTTTAGAGATCGGTTGGGGGTCCAATCACAAAATGAAGACTTCTGCCACTGTCAATAATTGGAGGGAATAGGTTATACATTTTTTCTTTTTCTTTTTTTCTTCTCAAATTTTAAAGTTATACAAAATAGGATTAAAAAATATTTAAATTAAAAGGAACATTTTTCTGACATGTGTCTAAGCGCAATGTGTAAAGCGTACAGCGCAGGTGCACTTAAGGCGTGTCCGAATCCACTTTTGCTATTTTAAGGACGGGAAAACCGGTCGCCGAGCCCGGTGCATGGTCTAAAATGGTTGTTCTTATTCTCTTAATGAGTCATTGGTGTGTTTTGGGCGTAACATGCATTAAACCAATCAGAGTCTCATCTCCCATTCTCCTTAAGAGCCAGTTGCGCTCACGCCATGGCGAATTCGCTATTTACATGCCAGAATTTTCTAGAACAAAGACTGAACGCTTCTCCAGAGAGCAGGGCCGGTGCCAAGGGGGTCATTCACGGGCCGAGCCCCCTCAAATGAGTTACCGTGCACCCCCTTTCCATCCTCTCCCCTCCTTACTGAACATGATCATTTTCAAAAGCAAGTAGGCATTTTTATATTTATGTACACAACAACAATCTTTTACATTGTAATCCTTTCATTTTTAATATTTGGCATGTTTGTGTGCCGCTGCGCATCCCTGTGTGTGTAATAAGCAAAGTGTAATTGCATTGTGCACCTGCCTATAGGCGCATATTACTAACACGCTCTTTAAATAACAAAAAAATATTGCGCCATTCACTTTAAACCAGGTTTCAGTTGGTCCATTGCGCAGTCTATTTCAGTTCCCTCAAAATGCGCCTGAACACACTTTGTTTTCAGACCAGCACGCCCATGGGTGCACAAATGGATTTGCTATTTAAACAACATGGCGCAGGATGTGAAAATGATAACTGCGTCAGACTGAAACTAGCAATGAGCACTTGCGTCGCGCCTGGCGCCACATTGCACTGGGTGCATGATAGGGCCCTTGGTAACATTTTAGGATAGGGAACTAAATATTTATGGCCATTGTCACTCCCTCGCATACAGCCTTTCTAACAGAAAACACGTCTTCAACATATTCAACAACATATTGTTTTCTGTGAATGAGTGAAGAGGACGATTTATTTTTTCACATCGTTTTGTAGCAAAAACTACAAAGCAACTTTTGTTATGTCGAGATCACGAGAAAATTAAGACGTGATCACGAGAAAAAAAATCGTTATGTTGAGATCACGAGAAAACTAAGACATGATCATGAGAAAAAAAAAAGTCGTTATGTTGAGATCACAAGAAAATTAACTCGTGATCACGAGAAAACAAGAAGGAAAAAAAAAAATCAATAATGCATGGCCACTTAGAACTTCTGTACATTAATATGTACCTAATAAGTACTAATAAACAGCCAACATGTGAGTAATATGCATGCTAATAAGCAAAAGTTAATAGCGAGAATTAGAATTTAAAATAAAGCACTACCAAACATTTTTACTTAATAACATTATAGTTTAATTTGGGATTAAGAAAATGTCTTTTCTAAGTCCAGCTCTTGAACACAATACGAATATTGTATGCTTTATTAATAATGAGACAGAAAGAGACAGAATTATTCAGTGTGCCTAAATAATTCAACACACTGTCTAAAACTAGACAGCTGCCATGTTAGAGACCTTAAAGTGCAACCTTCACGGCAACATACGGTAAGAAGACATCAAGACATGACTCATTTCATTGTTGTCATAACATCCTGTCCACTAAATTACCATTATCTGGTTATTTTAAGGCAGTATGGATGTATCTTTTACTGCCTATGACATCCTGTGCTTGCAGCAGCTGGAGGAATAAAGAATAAAAATGTCATCCGACAGAGGAGTTGAAAGCAGAAAATGAATTTATAAATATATGCTTTTCTTCCTTGTTTCTTTCAACGTCTGATTACTTTTCCAAAAAGAAATAACCATTACAGTCACCAAATATATTTCTTGGTCTAAGGTTCTCTAGCCTTGCAGATCTGTCTGAATCCTTGGGAGGAACTTTTATGCGACAACATTGTCTGTTCAATTGCTGACTGACTGACTGGGCAGCTGCCTTCAGTTTCAGACAGTCAGTTTGAAACTAGAGATTCAAAGTCTAGAAAACAATTGAACAACTTAAAAATTTTTTTTTTTTTTGAGTTGAGGAGAGAAACTGTTTGGGATATAGCCGAAAAGTGCTCTGAAAACTCCAAATGTCGGAGTTGTTCTGCTTAATATTAACTGACTTGGCTGATGCCCCATTATAAAAACATGCAATGGACTACACTTATTCTCACCAAGGCAGCATTTACTTGATCAAATGTTTACCATTCAAAAATAAATGTTTTCAATTTTAATATATTTAAAAATGTGATTTACTCCTTTGATGGCAAAGCTGAATTTTTCATAGCAAGGGACAAAAAGTTTATACAGAATGTATAAACAGTGCCAGAGGAACATTTTTAGCACTTCAATCTACCCAACCTTTCATTCCATACCCTCGTTTACTACTAAATGATGAGTGAATGATGGGACCATTAGACAGCAGACAGAAAATTAGGAGGCCTCCCTCAATCAGTGCCAATTTCAAACAAAAACATCCCTCTACTTTCTCTCTCTTGATGGGTTTCTAAGTTTGACATTTTTTTCTAGGGCCTACAGAAAGAAGCTGAGAACCATGAAATGGCAGCTTTGAAAAACGCAAGATGAGAAAGATAACTATAAGTAATGTGCCCGAGAAAAGCCTTGACACATACACCGTTTCACATACTGAGGTTCAGACAAATTATGACACAGTTGTGTTAGTCAGCGGATGTTCACGTAAGTGAAAAATGCCCCCGCTACATTCCATCATTTCGGTATTAAGCTACACATCAGTGCTTTATGGTACTGCAAGACTGTGTGCCAAAGGCTAATGAGAAAGCGTTAGTATCAATACTTAGACGCAACTGAATTACTGAAATATACTGAAACATATGACTTTTCCCTCACACAAAAATGACTTAAAAAGACTTTTGAAATATAGAGCACAGGTTATATGGTACTGTTAGGATCTTTTATGTTCATTTTGGAGTTTGGTGCTGTCAGTACTCTACATGTGCTGTTTTACAAATTATTCCAACTTTTGTTTCTAGACGTACACTATTCTACTCCAGTCTTCAGTGTGACACTGTCACACTTTAACAAACAGAGTAAAAAAGAACAGCATTCATTTGAAATTTACATTTAAAAATGCCCTTACTGATACTTTTTTTAATCAGTTTAATGCATCCTTACTGAATAAAAGTATTTTATTAAAAAGAAAAAAATCTTATTGACCCCAAGTTGTGTTTGGTATGTGCTATGACTATATAGTGAGAACTTTCACTCTAACAATGTGACAACTTTCATTGTGTTAACTCTCCTGGGACAAATATCAAAAGTCAAAGGCAACATCGCTCCTGGTTTCAGTTGCTGTTCTGCAACCTCAGATCCTAATGCCCCTTAGCTTGCAACTAAAGTGATGGTTATAAACAAGCTTAATCATTTTTTAAATGACAGTATGAATGCTACATGGTAAAAAGTTGTGATAGCATGCTTTTCGGCTCAGGAATCATTTAATGAATTTTAGTATTTTCATATCGGTCAAAAACAGTCATATTTTAGGTTTTCATGGCCATTTTATACTCTTAAGGGTACTTGCACACTGAGTCAAACATTTTTGCATGTTAAAAAATAAATGCAACCTCGCATTGTATCAATCGCACTTAGGCCACGTTCACACAGCAGCAGAATACGGTTGTATTTGAGTCCTTAATATGGTTATGTTCACACACAGTATGGTTATTTATGGGTGTGACAACTGTATTCTATAACCGAACTCACACATGTAAATTTATTAAGTGTGAGAGAGCTGCTCTGCCGTACAAACGTGCGTCTATGTGTGCTATGTGGTTTAATTTGTGGTTTCAGTTACTTACAGTGACGGAAAAATTAGCTGTGTGTCATCTTAAAGTTTTATATGAAGTCTCCACCAGAGCCGGTCCCTCCCGTCAGTTTTGCATTCTTCGCGCGGCTCAAATGCACCGCTGTCGGTTAATGATAATTTGATGGATGAACTCGCGGCTAGATTGGACTTGCACGTATGTCGTGTCAGAAACTGGTAATACTTTCAGTTTTACGGACGTCGCCATCTTTGATATTGCTTTGGTCTGTGTTGCTATGGTTACGCATAAGAAATACAGGCTTGACTCCTGCTGCACGTTAAGCCTATGTTCACACTTGGCATCTTTTTTGACCCTAAAAAAGTTGATAAGGGCGTTTTTTTGGTAAAAAATAAAAACTGCCAGCGTTGCAGCCAAGGGCGTCTTTTGCTGCTATAACAACAGCTGCAACAGTATGAATATCGAGAAATGTTGAGAAAAGAGAAAGCTCGCTGTTGCGTTGGCTTTTGTTTTTTAATTTTTTTGGCATTTTTGCCTTTATTTGATAGGACAGTATTTAGACAGGAAGCGAGGGAGAGAGTGAGGGGGGACGGGATCGGGAAGGGTCTGCGAGCCGGGTCTCAAAAAAGGGATGCCCCGACCCGAAGCGCAACGGCACTGCATGTTGACGCCCTGCCCACTAGGCTATGGGCGCCGCGCGTCAGTATTTGAAGTTAACGGGAAGGAGAATGTTGGTTCACAACAATAAAATAAAAGTCTATCTACCGGCACCTTCTCCATTTTTTCTTGTTGTTATGGATACGGCCTTACACACTGCCTCCACATCCGTAGCAAGCATTTTAAGAGGTGTTTTGGCAATTCTGTGCCACTGTGACATTCTTTGTGACAAATTTTGACAAATATGAAAAAACACATATTTTGGACTCTAGGCCTTTAGTCTTTCTCCTAATCTGAATTTAGTTTTTTGTTTTTTTTTTTCAGCTGTGCTTTTAAAGTGCCCCTATTATAGATTTTTGAAAATTACCTTTTATGCAGTGTGCAACACAGCTCTAAGTGAAAAAGTCAAAAGAAAGAATCGATCGGAATCATTTAAACGAGTCATTTTTAAAACAAATCCCAAACTGTTTCATGTTGACATCAACTTTCCCGCCCACTTGGTGCGTGACCCGGGAAAAACTCCCATCTCATTTTCTCCTCCAACATCAAAATCATCCTACATCGCTCCAGAAGTACCGACCCGGTGTTTACAAAATGAATGGCAAGGAGGGTCAAACACCCTTTACAAAAAAGGGTAAAACAGTGATGTAGGACGATTTTGAAATTGGAGGAGAAAATGAGATGGGAGTTTTTAGACATACCCTAACTGTCTTGAGTACACACAGACAGAGTACGCATGCGCCTCACCAAGCTAGACAAGATGAGCATTTGTGGTTAAAAAGTGTATAAATATTCATTTATTTTAAAAAAATAAATGTATCATTTCTCTAGATAAAACCCTTATTCCTCGGCTGGGATCGTTAAGAGACCTTTGAAGCTGCATTGAAACTGCATTTTTTAACCTTCAATCCGTCAAGCACCACTAAAGTCCACTAAGTTACATGGAGAAAAATCCTGGAAAGACATGAAGATCTTGGATGACACAGGGCTGAGTATAAAGAACATTTTTATTCTGGAAGTGGAGTAATCCTTTAAAATTGTTGCTCTCATGTACTGTGTAGCATGCAAAATACAAATTTATTTATTATCCATGTAGCTTGTAGGTCTCTGGCTAACCGGCTAACAGCAATATCTGTTTGCTCGCAATTGTCTAGAAATGTGTCAATGAATAGTGAATGTTTGTCGTTGTTATTGGAGTTCTGATTAAGAATAGAGCAATACGTTAGTGTACAAACTGCAGTGCTTTTATGTATACATTTCTGCATTGGGCTAACGCATATACCATGGCTGTTTGGGTGCTTACCACCAAGCTGTGGGCTAAGTAATGGTGATGGGCTTTCCATTTCCGACATGCACACCACGCAGTAGACCAGTCACAACAGACTGGGCCATCGGACCAATCACCGCAGATTAGCATCACACAAAAGAGTGGTTAAGACATTGTTTGGGAGTCGTTGAACAAAAAAGGAAAACATAAATGCATAAGACAATGAAAGTGTTTTTTGGCCTTGCATGCATGTCAACCTGTTGTTGGGGACTCCCAAAACCAAAATATGAACTTTTCATAATCCTTAATAGGGGTTTGACTACCCCTTCCTCCAAAAACAGACTGTAAATCTTGATCACATTTTGTGACAGATTTACAAAAAAACAAAACAAACAAACAAACAAACAAAAACATCTGTCCTGCAGTGTTGTTTTTAAACTGTTATGATCAGACTAAAATGCTAAAGGGGTTTGTTTAAAATAAGCTCCGCCACTAACATTTGTATTCTACAGAAGGAAATGTAAAGTGGCAGGTGCAACCATGAAACAGTGGGAGAGACATATTCTAACGCTGACTAACAGTGCCATGCTTATTGACAGTTTCAAAGAACAACTCAAGGTTGGGCCAAATTTCACACGTTTTACTCTTACCTTAAGTTGATACGATTCTTTAGGGTCTTAATGAAAAGTCTATAATATACTTTGGCAAAAATGGTAGTGTAAAACAACACCCTTTTTACCTTGCCAAAATCAGCTCTGCAAAAATGATCCTGTTCTGGTTGAGGTTGCTTTAAATGTTAATGAGCTCTACTCACCCCACCCCTCTCTTCTCTCTGTGGAGTGATGAGCCTGTTTACATTTAGCCACATTTAGCCGCGTTTAGCCGCTAAACTTGCTAACTAGCATGTTATTAGGAAAGGCAATCGCAAAGATTCATAAAAAAAACCTTATACTCACTTCTGCTTTAAGTGAAGATGGAGCACGAATGATTCGCGTGAACATAGACGGATATATGTAGATCGGGAGGCGCATTCCATTCACAAACAAATGTAATCCACTGCATCTCCAGCAGCTCAGATGTTGGGAGTAAATGACAACCACTATGTTCATTATTACATCCAGCAACACAACACCCCAATCGCTCAATCGGAGATATTCTTGTCAAACTTACATCCCTGCTCTGGGATGAAACAATAGAGGTTGGACTGTTACAGCTGATTTAAGGCGGGTCTGAGGTAAGACGCTCATGTCAGTCAACTGTCGTGAGAGTGGCCTCTGTCGGTGTGATGCCACACTGACCGGCATCTGAGAATTGCTTGATTTGAAAAAGGGGATATTATTTTTACAGATTAATTAAAAACCACCGCATGGATTTTTATCATTATAGGGTAGATGTTACATTAATGTTCAAACAACATAAAAGTGAACTTTGCATCTGATGACCCCTTTAACTATATTCACGGTAAAGATATTTATAATGTTAAAAAAGATTCCCATTTCAAACATATGCTCTTTTTTAACTTTACATTCATCCTGAAAAAAAAAAAAAAATATATATATATATATATATATTTCCACAAAAAATATTAAGCAACACAACTGTTTTCAACGTGGCTGCTAAAAATTTTAACTTGTCATCACTGGAATTAATTACTCTTTAAATATACATTAAAATAGAAAACAGTTATTTTAAATTGTACTAATAATTGACAGTATTACAATTTTTACTATATTTGTGATCAAATAAATGCAGCCTTGGTGAGCAATAGAGACTTCTTTCAAAAGCATAATTGAAAAAAAAAAACAGTAGTATAGTTTACATAAATGACAAATCACAATTGGAAAGAATTTTTCCAGACCACTGCTGTTATAAAGGAAGTATAGGAAGCCTGGCTCATTTTCTTCCTCTGCTAAGCATGTTGGAATCCAGAGACAGAGATAACATGATTAAGAGATCTCTCTCTAATCTTACGTTTCATCCTCAGCTTGTTCCCTCTGTCCTTATGAATTCTGTCAGAGATTTCCCGCTGGACCTCTCAATCACCAGTGAACTCAGAACTGTTAAAAAATACAGCAGAAACACACATTCCCCCATTCGCCACTACTGGGGAAACGCAACTCACACTGTTTATGTTTAAACTCATTCTCCAATGCACAGATGTAAATAATGTCAACTCCAAAACCTCTGCAGATCAACAACACTGATCCTCACCCCAATTAGAAAAACACGTAAGCTTGAAGTGATAAAAAAAAGATGTTTTGAAGTGTCAAACTGTGACTATATTACTAGTCGTTGCAACTTTGAAACATTCATTAATGTTTGCTGTGCCTTTATTTTTCATTCTTTCTGCTCATCTGAGTCACTAAGTGTCATATTAAATGTCTGAATTATAATGACAGTGTGGAATTCAATTCGAGTTATGCATTTCTCCCCCATGCATCTCAGATCTCAAGTCTAAGATATATTGATGAAGATATCACACGCCTCACACAACCACTCCAAAACTAACTTTATAAAATGCAATAGTATATAATTTGCACATTTGTGCATATACTTCCTAAACAAAATTTAATAATGACAGAATAAAAAATAAATAAATGTTCAGCTTTATCAGTAAATGATGGAGATAATTTGTCTAAAAAAAAAAAAAAAAAAAGGCAAACATATTTCAAGCATAATAAATGCAATGTATTCTGAAAATCAGCATCAAAGGATTCCGGAACATTTGTGCATCTTTGAAGTGCACAAATAAATGTGTGCACATTTTAGCAGCTGTTCATATGTTTGTACTAAATATAATTTATCCTAACATTAAAAAGATGTGTGCTATAAAATTATATGATATTCGGATAATGAATACTAATGAGATCAAGTTGCACATTCTTATCACAATTCACACACTGTTTAGTAATTTTGAGATTTTAACTGTTAGAAGCCTTTTTTTTGCAGAAGCTCAAGCTGCTTAAAGAATTAATCATATCATGTCTAGACACAGAAAAAAAGCATTAATCTGTTCAGCTAATAATTAACCACCTCTATGTCCCATTAAGCTCGCGAAGAACTTTTCACGTCTATTAAACTTATTCACCTTGACATACACTACCAGTCAAAAGTTTTTGAACAGTAAGATTTTGAGTGTTTTTTAAAGAAGTCTCTTCTGCTCACCAAGCCTGCATTTATTTGATCCAAAGTACAGCAAAAACAGCTAAATTTTGCAATATTTTTACTATTTAAAATAACTGTTTTCTATTTGAATATATTTTAAAATGTAATTTATTCCAATGATTTCAATGCTGAATCTTTAGGATCATTACTCCAGTCACATGATCTTTCAGAAATCATTCTAATATTCTGATTTGCTGCTCGAAAAACAAAATCTTTTTGTAACATGTCTTTATCATCACTTTTGATCAATTTAAAGCATTGTTAAATAAAAATTATACACTTTTTCGATTGTCTGTTTTGAAAGCTTTTGAATAGTACAATGTATAATACAAAAGCTTTTTCTTTCAGATAATGCTGATCTTTGGCTCTTTCTTTTCATCAAAGAATCCTAAAAAATGTACTCAACTGTTTTAAATACTGATAATAATAATAATAAAAAATGCAAATCAGCATATTAGAATGATTTCTAAAGGATCATGTGACACTGAAGACTGGAGTAATGATGCTAAAATGTAGCTTTGATCACAGGAATAAATTACATATTAAAACATATTCAAATAGAAAACAGTTATTTAAAAAAAAAAGTTCTAAATTGTACTGTTTTTGCTGTGATTTGGGTCAAATAAATGCAGGCTTGGTGAGCAGAAAAGTCGTCTTTAAAAAAAACGAAAAACCTTTTGACTGGTATTGTAAACAAAATGGCCTTACTTCAAAGATACAGACTTTGATACATATTTCATCAAAAATATCCAAAATTCATAAAGTTCTGGATGACAGGGTCAGCCCCTTGTAGAGTCAAAAGCGTTTGTGAACATTAAATGGTTTGAAATGTTCCTTGCTATTTCAAGACAAAAATCTTTGAACGCCCACTGAGTTTATGAAGTCATAATTTATTCATCAAACGCCAAATTACTACATTTACCAATTTTAGATAACATATATCTGAACAACGAGAGAGCAGCAGGTGTGTGTCTGGCCTGAAATTAGCAGGGAAGCCTCATGGGAAAACAAGGCTGCCTCTGAAACAATTGATGTTCAGAGCAGAGTTTGCACCCTGCGGTCCTTACACCAAAGCCCAAAAAAACTGTACTCTTTTTTTTTTCTCAAAGAATCTCAGTTTCTAAGAAAAGCTGTGATGTTTTTGTCAATGTCAATGGCCCTTTGATCACTGTCTTCTAATAACTCCCCAATCAACAACTGACACGTTAATTTGACTGCTGTTAGATCACACATTTCAGCTTATTCATTCATACATATCTTTTTTAATAAAAACAATCTCTAAAATACCTGCAAAATGCATGCTTCAGAAAGCTTCAAGAATACTCAGGGCTTGAAATTAACTTTTTTACTTGGTAGCACTGGTGCTCCCAAGTTCAAAAAGTTAGGAGCACCAAATAAAATTTAGGAGCACCCAATGAATATTAAGCAGCACCACAACTGCCAATTGAGAGGAACGGCCAGCAACATCCTGATGATTAATAGCTTCACCAGTCGAACCTGATCCTGAATTCTTTACCACACAGTTCTTCTTTTTAGTAATGCACTGATCTTGATTCTTCATGGCCGATTCTGATTGCCGATGCTTTACAAACAAATGGGCTATTTTAATAATTAATTATTGCCTTAAGAAAGGGACAAGAAAGAATGAAAATATGAGTACATTTTTTCTATTACAGGTCAAACTCTCTGTAGCCTTTTAAATTAGAGGCAACCACTGCATTATTAAACTTAATCCACATAAAGATGCTGCATGCATGAGCCATTTCTGATTAAATTTAGATTATAATTTCAATATCTGAAGCAAAAACACAATGGTCTGACAGACTTTAGCTTTGTGAAATTATGCTACATAAAACACCTGGGTCAAACCACACATGATAGATGACTTACTTCAGTAATTAGGTGCTGTTTGATGGGCTTTTTATTTATTTATTTATTTTTTAAATGCGCATGCGTCAGAACAGCATGTGAATGAAATGTTTAAGCGGCAAGGTTTAAAGCACATGCAAATAATGTACTTTGTGATTGCAAATAAGTGCAGTGTTTAATGAGTAGAATTCTGCTGCTGAGTAAACATTTATTGTGAATGTAGGTCACGTGAGACGGAGGCGCCAGAACTGCAACTGATAGAATGTGCGCTGTAGCAGGATAGGCCTACTTTATCTCTTCATTAATGGCAGATCGTAAGGATATTTTAATCATCCACAATCAAAAACGTTCATATCGCACACCCTTAATTGCAATGCAGTGCAAATCTGGAACAGAGATTGGTTGAAAGAAAACGTTTGGAGCAAAAACCGGCCGGTTCCGACTTCCAACTAGTGTTGCTTTCGTCAACGAAAATTATGACTAAATATCGTTGTCAACGAACCTTTATCACGTGACGAAAATGAGACGAGACGCAACGTAAATGCTGGTCATGTGAGGGTAGTCTCAGCCTCAGACGTCACGCCCACGGAACGTTGGCTAAACGTCTGATGCATATGGTACACTTAACTGGAAACACTTCAGGAATGTCGAAGTCGTCATCTGATTGGTTGAATTTTATCGGATTTCCGGGGGACGCGAGTGTCGCGTTTATTTTCGGTCCGCCGGGAAACAAAGCGCAGACGTGTGATTGCAGAAGAAAAACTGTCGTGTTTACATGAGTGACAATGAGCATTTATCAAGATCAGCTAAACGTAGGATTCTCAAAAGTATGCGAGGTTCACGGCATAGACTCTTTAAGAGATGTCCAGGAGTCCTTCTTTGATTTTCTATGCTGACTGACTTGTTGCACGCCGGTCTGTTGTTGTGGGGGCATTTGCACGCCCCGAAACGTGACGCTGAACGAAACGAACTGTGATTGGTTGTTTGACATGTCGGTCAAACAGCCTTATGGGCGGGCCTTGGCCAAAGAAAGCTGCTATGAATTCCAGACCTTCAGCCGTCAGTCTGAAGGTCTGGCTACGCGAGACTATGTGAGGGTGACTATAATTAAATGTATAATACAATATTGTTGACGCATAAAAAAGAGACTAAATGTGGTTCACAAAATAAAAATTATACTAAAATGTCTCTTCATTTTCGTTGACCAAAACGAAACGAAGCGAAATGTTATAACGTTATTTCGTCTTGTTTAATCGCGTTATTATTATTATTATTTTGCAGTATTTCTGAAGTGGGCTGCATCAGGTCGCACTGCGCAGACGCAGGCGACGTCACTTTCTCAAGCCCCACTGGCGGCATTATTTAGAAGACGGCAACAAACAAAGTTAAGTCTGACACAGAGAAAGAGACCGATGGCCAGGCAGCCGGGGTTGGTCTTTGGGAGAAAAAGAATGCGGCTGTGTTTGCGACACGGTCTCAGGGCGGATGTTGCCATTAGTTACAACTGTCGAGGTCATAATTGTATTATGTAACGTTATTTCGCCTGCCGCGAAGCGCCGTACTCGTGGAAGCGGCGGGATTTTGCGTGCACGGACAGCGCTTGTGCACCGTTTCCGCGCCGCCCGCGGTTTGTCGCTTTCCGTATATATCTCCCATTGAAAATGAAATGGACACTCGTGACTGCCGCGTCCCGTGTGAAAGGGCCTTAAGAGACATCTCAAGGCATTCCATAATGAAATTGGGGTAAGTCAAGATATTAACGTAACGTTACTTTCTATTCTAGAATGCTCATGCCAACTCATGACGCTGTGGTTAATGTGTCTCATTTTAACGTTAGCTTTAAACGTTAGCCACTGGAGCTGAAAATGACTGAGACAAACGTGTGACTAGCGTGTGTGTGTATATTTGTTTGTGAGAAAGTGTAAAGTGGGTTAACGTGTGTGTGTGTGTGTACTACACTGCTGGGCCAATACTATGTTTACTGGGTTAAATAGAATTGCATTACTAAAAAGAGACTAAAATACAATTTTCATTGACTAAAACTAGACTAAATGTCATCAGTTTTCGTTGACTAAAACTAGACTAAATGTCATCAGTTTTCGTTGACTAAAACTAGACTAAATGTCATCAGTTTTCGTCGTCTAAAACTAGACGAAAATAGTCATGGATATTTCTGACTAAAATAAGACTAAAATGCTCAGATTTTTAGTTGACTGAAACTTGACTAGACTAAAAAGAGTATGAACGTGACTAAAACTAATAAAAACAAACAAAAAAATGACAGCTTCACACAAAGGCTAGACTAAAATTTAAATTAAAACAGGCTGCCAAAAACAACACTAGTTCCAACGAAGTGCAATGTGAGTGACTGACAGCTAATATCTAAAATCTGCATTAAAACTAAAAATGTAAAGATAAAGTTTAATTGGTTAATTGGATTAGAACGGCTCACTGTATCAGCTCACAGCAGTCATATACTGTGCAGTACTTGGTGAAAGTTTTGTAAAGAAATGAGAAGTCGCACCACAACAATTTCTTGCACTCGCACAAATGCTCCCAAATATATTTTGAGGTCGCGCAGATTAAATTCTGGGAGCATATGCGACCAAAACGGTCGGAATTTCGAGCCCTGGTACTAGATGAATGAGACATCTTATTTAACTTCCCGATTATGTTTCATTAAGAAGATCTATTTTGAAATATAATGCATTATTCATCCACCCCTCTCTATGAACTACTGCACACTCAAGCATACCTGAATAATAATGTGTCTAGTTTTGTAAATGTTTAAGCACTGCATTTGCATATACTTAATTATATCATTTCTATAATGTATTTTTTATCCATACTGAGCTGTGAATATGCAAAAAAATGCATACTGCATGAAGATATATTACACATCTATATGTAACAAGATATACTTCAATGCAATCAGGAAGCAAAATGAAATGTCTCACTCACCTAAAACTCTGAATGACAAAGCAATAGATAGAACAGATAGACAAACAGAACGACAGCCAGGCAGACAGACAGCTATCATATTTTCTTACTGCTTTTTCATTACATTTCAGCACAGAAAACGTACCACATACATTCGGTGCAATCACTTTCCAATCACATGCCTGGTGGGAACTGGTGGGGCATGACCAAGGTTACGGGGTCCGCTGAGAGACAGCTAATCAATTGTTAGGTTAGCACATTCATCTTTGTTAGAGTTGCATGCACCCTTTGGTGTTTTAAATCAATTTATTTTGGCTTATCATTTTAGCAACCTCATGGACCACCAACAGACTGGTTGATGCATCTTGCACACAAAACTGGAATGAACTTCGATGAGACTGCAAACGAAAATGTGTTTAAAAGCAACTGGCTTGAAGCTATGAGTGTTTGTGAAGAAGAACCTATCACTGGATTTGGAAAGTTCTGCATAGTTGTGACCCTGGACCACAAAATCAGTCTTAAGTAGCACTGGTATATTTGTAACAAGAGCCAAAAATACATTGCATGGGTCAAAATGATTGATTTTTCATTTATGCCAAAATCATTACGATATTAAGTAAAGATCATGCTCCATTAAAATATTTTTTGAATTTTCTACCATAAATATATCAAAACGTAATTTTAGATTAGTAATATGCATTGCTAAGAAGATTACTTTAAAGGTGATTTTCTCAATATTTTGAATTTTTTTTTTTTTTTTTTGCACCCTCAGATTCCAGATTTTCAAAGTTGTATCTCAGCCAAATGTTGTTCTATCCTAACAAACAATAGATCAATGGAAAGCTTATTTATTCAGCTCTCAGATGATGTATAAATCTCAATGCAGGGTCACAATTCAGGTTGCTAAAAAAAAACCCCATCATATAAGGATTACACAGTGTGGCACAAAGTCTGTCCCATTTAATATGACAACCCCACAAAATGACAAATTGATCTCAGATTCTCAATCTGTGCAAGGGCTGATGCAGCCAACCTTATTTTAATAGTTTTATTTAATGGCACCTTGGCTGAAAATATGCAGTTCTATAATGGAATTATAAATGAATCATAAATTAATGTGGGTCTGTAATTGGTATGTAATGAATGGACACTGAATCAATACGCAGTGTGACACCTTATTAACATTGCATTTTGCATTTTCAGCCAACCAAACAAAATGGATAGGATTTTCATCTTGTTCATTCCTAAAACAATGAAAGTGACAAATTCAGAATAAGAGAATTAATGATAATACGCTCACTGAATCCTTTAACCAATTTATCACAAACTAAAGTATTTTCAGCAGTTGCCTAGGGTCACATATCCAACTGTGCATCAAGACCTTGTTGATGTGCTGTTCTTTTAAACCAGAAAGCAATTAATCATGAGATGGTACTTGCCAAAAAAAAAAAAAAAAAAAAAGAGGAAATCTCTTTAATACAATTCATTGTTACTTGTTATGAGAAACAAAGACTTTCAGAGACTTTCACTTCAGGGATTTTAATATAAACTCAAATTTCTGAGCTGTACCGTTCAAAGCATCTGAGATGCTTGAATTAAACATGTACAACTAGAACTACATTATTTCTCATGCTATGAAAGAAAAAAAGGATTGAAGGAGGATTGAAATGTACCTTTGAGATGGTGTTATATTAGTATTTCTAAACTTAAAATCAAATACGGCTGTATAAAATACACCATAACTTGATGAAAGTACTTGGGGCCTAACAAACAGGTGGGATGACAAAGCAGTTGGTTGGCTGGCAAGATTAATATAATGCTTTGTTTATTTGGTATCGCAGAACTCATAATCAGAAGAAAGCCTTGTGAGATATTTTAGATTCGCTGGATTACTGCGAGTGACAACATAGTCCCAGTCTTATCTCCAGCTAACAAAACAATCATAATCTACCAACACTGTTGAAACAATTCACAAAAGATACACAAAAGAGTTTTCAACAAGAAGAAAAGCCACACAGAAGATAAGTTTGCCACCAAAAGGATTGAAAGAAATCACTCTGAGATAAGTAAAAAGTTGATATGGAGACAAAAGATTATTTGGAATAGAATAAACCACCACCGTAATGGATCACTGTCTGTGTTGCAGCGCTCAAACTTCAGTTTCTAAGATTAATATGATGCTAAATCAAAGCTACACGCCATTACCGATGACAAAATGTATATGAGCCCACAGATGGACGCTCTGTTCCTGAGGGACTCGGATTTTACAATCCGACAAAGCTCTTGAGGTTCAAAGCGTTCATGGCAAAAATGACAAATGGCTTTCTTTGTGGCGTCACCCAGAGTCAAAATGTGTTCATGTCCCTGTCTTTCATCCTCATGAGAGAGAGGATGAGAGAGAGACAGAATGAGATTGACTGCGGGTGGGCCCGCATCTCCACTTTCGTTTTATATCAAGATTCAATTGTTTATCCAAAAAACTTCATTATCTAGAAAATCTCAAAGGCACTTTTTCTTCTCTTTCTAGTTCAAAAATATACTTTTATCATCTTTTAAAAGCTCAAGTACAGCTTATCATTTAGGTCACTTGGCCTTTCATCTACAGTATATCAAACTTTCCGCTGAACAGCGAGAGCAAGCGTCTTCGTGCCAGGTGCTAAGCCTGGATAATTCATGCCTATCGTTTACAGCGATATCCGACAGTGACCTTTCTGGCCCTGAAAAGGCTTTGATAACTCCGTTACGACAAGCGGAATGCGATAAGAAAGGTGGGAGTGGAATCTCCAGCGTTCGGAATACCAATCGCACGGATTTGGAAAAGCATTAGAGGATCTCTCACTTCCTGTCTATCCTGTTCTGCTTGACTCAACACACAGGTCTGAGCAAATGTCTTAAGATATTATGTACACTGTGACATTTCCCTTCCCGTCCTGACCTTTTACAGTCTGGTGCCGACACAACGGCTTTTAATCTCCCCCCGTTCTCTGTCGTACAAAGGCCGCGAAAGCGAGTAAGACAAGGTTAAATGCGGTGCCTGCTGCTGTAGGGGCCAAATGATGACACTTAAGATTGAGTTTGATACAGTTGCTGTGACAGATGCCGTGAGACAGTTGCCAAACGGCTGGGCATGCACTGTTTCTGACAAGTATGACATTATCAAAGACTAGAGCCACTGTAACACGTTGTGACATTGGTTAAGTAAATGATTACTTAGGGAATCAATGGGAAATTACCACCTCTTCGCAGGGTAAGCAGCACTGCGGGTTTTCTCTTGTAAAAAAATAAATCATTATGTCATTTGATTTTGTGGTGGGAGGATAATTACAACTTAATTGGCTCTTCATCAGTACTATATCAGCAGATACCTTTGAGACTATTAGAAGATAATCCTATGGGGGGACAAAAATCAATTGGGGCTTGGGACCGACAAACTAAGAGGTTTAACTACTAGGCTTTCTTTTATTCAAGGAGATGGATGAGATGGTAAATTAAATATGACAATTCGAACAGATGAAAATTGCAGAAATCTTTGTTTCAATTTGACTGGTTATGTATTATAATCAGCATCCAGAAGTGGAAGCAAAGTCAATTGACGTGGTTGCACCTCAAGTCGTAGAATGAAGAAAAGAGAGGCGGAAAAAAGGAGCAGAAATAGTCAGAATCTGGAAACAAGAAACAAAGCGCAGGAATCAAAAGATGAGATGCAAAATATAGAAGGATAGAGATGAGAAATACTGCAGGAATAACAGAAAAGCAGAACAGGGAGAATATACTCTTATGCAACAGGATGCCTCAAATCGTGCTTCTTTATTGCTGAATACTCTAAATTTCTCTCTGGATGTTTTATTTCAAACAATATTCAGATGGCTAATACCTTAAAGGATTAGCTCACTCCACAGTTTCCTGATAATTTACTCGCCCCACGTCATCCAAGATGTTCATATTTTTCTTCTGTAGTCGAAAAGAAATGAATGTTTCTGAGGAAACATTCCAGGATTTTTATCCATATAGCTGACTTTAATGGGGATCAGCGGGTTGAATGTCCAAATTGCAGTTTCAGTGCAGCTTCAATGCAGCTTCAAAGGGATCTCCACAATCCCAGCCTAGCTATTTGACCATTTTCTAAAAAATTTAAATTTAGATTCTTTTTACCACAAATGCTCATCTTGCACTAGGGCTGCAATGCGCATCCATGACTTTATGCATTACATAGTCACATTGGAAAGGTCACGCGTGATGTAGGTGGACGTGCCGACCCAGTGTTTACAAAGCAAACGTTAGGGCTGCACGATTAATCGAAGGCGATTGTCATGCGCATTTTGTCAGTAAAGCCGGTTGTGTAATCAGTAGTAAATCTCCAGCACGTGCTTTCAGATGTAGCAGCATTTAGTACACAGAGCCGTAGTTCACTGACAAGCTACACTATATCACGTTCATTATTGTGGACAATTTAATCGTGTGATAATAAAATTGAAAAAAAAATCATTCTGGGATTGACAGCTCAACGGCTCTGTGTAGTAAATGGTGCGACATCTGAAAGCACGTGAAAATACCACATTTAATAACATATTTTTACTCACTTCATAACGTCAGTTGAGTGCTTGAAATAAATCCTTCTGTGAGTTGATATGGCTTTTTACACAGAATAAGGCATGCATAGTATTCAGCAGTGATTAAAGCATTGCATTATTATATACTGTATTATAAGGAAAATTATAAGAACTCAGATAAACCATACATTGTTGTAGTTGTGTGTTTATTAGTCATGCTGAACTGATCACAGAACTATGCTTCCCTGACAAGATGCGCATGACAATCGCAGCTTTTGCGATTTCATTTCGATTTATCGTGCAACCCTAGTGAACGTGCAAAGAAAGTCAAACGCCCTTTACAAAAAAAGGTAAAACAAAAAAAGTCGATATCGGACTTTTTCGCCCTACCCTACTTTTTTTTAACTGGAGTACAGAAACCATGAACTAACCACACATGGCATTTCTAACATGATTACATAATGCTTGAAGTCACGGATGCACATTGCAAAGCTAGTGCAAGATGAGCATTTGTGGTTAAAAAGTATATCTTTTTTTTTGTTTTTTGTTTTTTTAGAAAATGACCAATCGTTTTGATAGATAAGAAACTTATTACTCTCTTGGGATCGTGTAGAGATCTTTGAAGCTGCGTTGAAACTGCAGCTTGCTCCTAAAACACATTTGATCTCCATTGGAGTCCACTATATGGAGAAAAATCCTGGAATGTTTTCTTCAAAAACCTTAATTTCTTTTCGACTGAAGAAAGAAAGACACGAACAGCTTGGATGACATGGGATGAGTAAATTATCAGGAAATTTTAATTCAGGAGTGAACTAATCCTTTAATAACTTCATTAGAAACCTTCATTTTAGATTAGCACTAAAAAAATTCCCACCACTAATACAGAGACTGACAGTCAGTCTGTTCAACACGGACAAGAGCGATACAAGCACATAAAAAGTCCCAGTGCTGATGAAGTCCACAGCAAACGTTACAAATCCATTCAGAAGTAATGCCAGCTGGTAAAGTATGTCAGAAACAGTACAGGGCATGTTTACTCATTATGGGTTCCTATTGCTTTTTACACGTTGCGCCGCTTACATCCAACGTATCCAGGGTGTTATATCACCGCTCTTGGAAGGTTGCTCAATCAATTTGATTAAATGACCAAAAATAAATACATTTATACCATCTATGTGTGGTATTAAAAAAATCAGCATCATGCAGTGTAAATATTGGTGTTGCCAGAATAAAATCGGATTTAGATAAGCAAATCTGTGCTTAAAACCACAGACAAGAGGCCAACAGGAAGGAATCTGAACTAACCACAGTTCTCCTCGTCCGCCTGATTCCCACAGTCATCCACGCCATTGCAGTGTAGTAGCTGAGGAAGACAGGTACTGAGGTTTCCACAGGGGAAGTAGCCCAGCGGGCAGTGAGCCCTATCCTCTGATACATTAAACATGGTCAGCACCACTTCAGAAGAGACAAAGACAAAGAGAAGAGAGAAAATGAGCATTATTCATTCAGTGTCAGGTTACACTGTTGCATTTGTCTGCTTCTTGGACTGCGAGATTATACCTTTTTTTTTTTTTCAAATATAAAAGTATTTTTATTTTAACTATTAGTAATTCACAATGATTTCATTTTAAATATGCCAGCTTGCCTTGTGTTAACTGGTAATATATTATATAGTAAAATGCACCCCCAGACATAGTGCAGCTACTTTTTTTCTATTGACTGATAAAAATCAAAGAAAGGTTTAATTATTCTTCACTCAACGTTTCATCGCTTCTGTATGACTCAAATTACTGCAAGTCATTCTCAAGGCAACCTACAGATCTATGAATAAACAGCCGAACAGAAGGAGTAGTTGTGTGTCAACATGAAGAATTGCTGTAGTGTCGCAAAAGCTTGGGGGCAGAAGGTGCAGGGCGATTTATCACGCAGGAGCTTTTTTGCTTTCTTTCTTTTCTGAATGGGCACAGAGCACGCTAAGGTCTAGGCTGATTTATACAACAGGGAGAAATTAGATGCGTTTGAAAGGCAGCTTATTGAAAAGGTGACAAAAGTTTGTAATAAGGTGATACACACATAACACCTCAACGTAATGAAAAATAATAAACTCAGCTTGTGTAATATACTTAATTTCGTAATTGCTTAAACGCAAACTGTACACAAATCATGATGATAATTATGAACTTAATTAGAAGTCAGTTATTACACTATTAGGCTCCATTCACAGCTTATGAATAGAGGTCAATCATAATGTGTATCCAAGACTGTGCATTGTTCTATAAATATTGCACTGTTTAGAGCTGGTGAAACAAACAAAAAAAGAGGAACATTTTCTTAATCTGATTTAAAATAAAATATATTTAATCAAATATAATCATTTTTTAAATTGAAAAAAAATATATATATATTAAGCTGGGTTTCCAGTGAAACCAATAAAACAAAATCACCATGATGCACTGCATAGCCTTCTCATCAGTTCTGTGATCAAATCAATATAAATATGTGTAAATGTACATCCTGTTCTATTTGTTCCCTTCACATACACATTTCTTTTTATCTATCACAGTGGGGACTTTCTATTGACTTCTATTGTTATTATAGGCCTGCTAAATTCAAGATATTTCCTTTGCCCTAATCCCTACCCTCAAATTGATTTTTTTTTTTTTTTTTTTTTTTTTTTTCTTAATTAAAACATTGTTTTGGATGTTTATCCAGCCATTTTTCTTGTGGTGACCGTTGGCTGTTCCCCTCAACGTAGACACACTCACTCACTCACTCACAAAACCAATGCAACATGAAATTTGTGGACACAAGGTGTACAAGAAAGGAAAACATGCGACCTGTTTTAAAACCTAGTAAGCTGTTCACCTTACCAAGACAATATTCTGCAGCATCACAGGTGTATTCACAGAATTTCTCCAGAATTGCACTGTAGGATTTGAGATACAGCCTTGATGTGGCTCTATTATTTCCCTCACAGTGAATATCTGAGCTATATTATCGTTCATCCTCCTTCAAAACAGCCAAACTGATATGTACACTGGAAACAGAGTCCGAATCAAACCAATTAAATCATAATTACGAGATCAAAGTAAAGGTTTAGGCGAGCAGAGTAGGCAAGTAGGCTATTTACTCTTATTTTTTTTTCCATACGGGATTATATAAATGTTTCAAAGGCGTTCAAAACCGTTTCACTGACCACAAAAAGTTTGATTACAAGTTGACAGCGCTAAATATATACGCTTAAGAACAGAAATCGCCGTTGCGTTACGTAGTAACCATAGCAACAGCGGCTCGATCATCCATAACGGACGGTACATTGACAAAAAATAAGTGCTCTCATTATAACCTCATTGTAGATTTATATATCACCAAATCTTTTATGTTTTGTTCAAAACGTCTTCAAAGTAAAACGTATAAACTGTCGCCAAGACGAACCAATTACGAAAAAATTACCGACAGAAAAAGTATGAGTAAATCTCTGCATGAGTAAATTTCACATCGCAATAAAAGGGTAGGCCTACTAGTAAAATAAAATTAATAAATACGCACCAATAATCGGCAATGTATCAAAAATAACGAAAAATGCATCAGTTTCCACACGGGACAAAAACTTGAGATGATTTCAAACTATTTTTGAAATGAAAAGCACATCAGAGATGTGTAAACAGTTAATAGTGAAAGTTGATATGAGTTAGTTATAGACTACATCATACACTAAGCTTTCTCTGACAGAATGTATGAGGGAAAACGCAAGGTGAAGCGCAACAACTCACCCGACACACCGCACATCAGGATGCTGGCGATGTGAACTTGCATGGTGACGGCGACTGAGGATGTCCAACAACAGTTGAAACCCCAGTGCGCGCTCTCTATCTTCGCCGGACTAATTAAAAATGAAGATGTGAATAGTCCCTCGTTGTCAGCCTCCTCTAACAAAGAAAATGAAAGTAGTATGCGAATTGTAGGATTCGGACAGATCCGCAGAGATGCTCAGTGCGCTCCTGTGCGCACGGACTGAGCGCAGAGAGCACATGCACAACGCACAGAAACCTGGGGGAGGGACTTTGCAATGAACTACATCGCTTTTCTTCAAATCGACGAACAAGTTTAAGGGTTTACCATATCCGTGTTCTTTAAAAGCAGACACACTGGTATATAAAATTATGAGACAGCCTACTTCATAAGTTTAACTCGGTGATTAGTGCCACCCAAACTTGTCAGCAGGCTTTTATTTGATTGCCTGCCCCTTCTTTCCCTGTTCTCAAAATGCTGTCAAGAGGTCTTTCAACAGTACAAGCATGACTCACCACACTCTCTCTGTCCTGTGATTGCTGCCCAGTTCCCTGACATCTACATGACATTTCTCCTATGAATGGCATAATGGAATAAAACCCTGGCTGAAGGAACATTATGGCAACTTGTCCTCATACAACAGCCAGAACTTGACCTTCAGACAGTCAAGTCCAGTTCTGGGTCATCGGCTCAGTGGGCAAACTGTCCCAATATCACGCCAAGCAGTGGTGATCAAAGAAGATTGTGTTAAAACCACAGATGGAGGCACTGTCTGCAATTTTTTTTTTTTTTTTTTTTTTTTTTTTTTTTTTGAGGAAATTCAGCATTACATCACTCTTCACCAATAGACCATCTGCACTGAATAGGAGAGTTCAAACACCAATTCCCTGCCAAGGACCTGAGCACATAATGTAATGCTAAATTTCTCCAAATCTGTTCCAATGAAGAAACATACTCATCTATGTCTTGGATGGCCTGAGGGTGAGTACATTTTGAGGAAATGTTCTATTTTGAGTAAACTGTTCCTTTAAAGTTTAAATATCCAAATGAGCCCTATTCATATTTTGATGTGATGCCAATTCTTCTTCTTTAATAATAATAATAATAATAATAATAATAATAATAATAATAATAATAATACTCCTATAAAAAATATATATACTAAAATATTTTTTTAAATGGATTTATTTCATGCTAAGTATACTACAAATACATTAACATATTTATTTAACAACTTTAATTGTGTGGAACAAGTGTTGAAGTCTAACTAAAGATATGCTAAAGTATATTTGATTATGCTAAAGTGAAACTATTGCAAGTATACTTCAGGTACACTTTAAATATATTGCATTTAAAGACTGATATTATTCAAAGATCATACAGTCCTCATCAATAGTGATATTAAAACACAATTTTGACTTAATAAGAAGTATGCATTGTGCACAAGTAAAATAAAGTTGAATTATCAGTATCAGTAAATCGTAAGTGATGTGTAAGTAAATATGTTAAAGTAAATATTTTCCACAAGTTGATATAATTCTTTAGGGTCTTAATGAAAAGTCTATAACATCCCTTTGGTTACAACTTTTCAGTTGTAGTGTAAAAAAAACACTTCTTTTCCCTTGTCAAAATTAGCCCTTTTTAGAGTGAGCCGTTCTGTTGCATGTTCCTTTAAATGCTAATGAGCTCTGCTCACCCCGCCCCTCTCTTCTGTGGGGTGATGAGCTGTAATGTTTACTTTAGCCACAAAACTTGCTAACTAGCACATTATTAAGAAAGGCGATTTGCAAAGATGCATAAAAACCTTATACTCACTTCTGCTGTAGGTGAAGATCACTAATGATTTGCGTGAACATAGATGCATTTATGTAGATCGCTGGGCACATTTCCTTCAAAAACGAGTAATGTTAATCCTCTGCGTCTTCAGTGGCTCAGATTTTGGGCGTAAATGATGACTGCTATGCTTATTACAGCAACACAACACCTCAATCGCTAAATTAAAGACATCTTGTCTTCCCCTGCACTCAGTCTGCTCTCGGTTCACTCAGCTCAATCAGGGCGGGTCTAAGGTAAGACGGTCATGTCAGTCAACTATTGTGGGAGCGGCCTTGGTCGGTGTGACATCACACCATCAAGAAGCTGAGAATGGCCTGATTTGAAAATGGGGATATTACTTAAAAAGATTCAAAAATACCACTGAGTGGATTTTATTATTATAGGGCGGTTGTGTACACACACTGCCAACACACATTTATGTTAAAACAACATGTAAGAGTAAGTTATGCACCCGATGACCCCTTTAATAGATTTGAACTATATTTAGTATAAAATAAATGTATTTTAAATATATTACTAGAAACCAATAGGATGTTCTGGAGATTCTTGAATAAGAGGGTCATGAGTCGAGTGCTGTTCTCCTCTCGAATCTCATCTCTTGCTCCATTTCCTCAGAGTTTTGCCACACACACGCACACTAGGGAGAAACATGCTGTAATAAAAGAACCACTTGCTCTTTTAGTTCTGAATCGTAGCTAATTTACAGCTAACAGCTTGAATAAGTTTACAGTGAGCTCTCTTTAACCTCCCTCTCTGTCATGACCCAGATACTTGAGTGATTCCTACAACACAGCCTTCTCATTATAGCAGCTTATTTCTCGGTGTACTACACAGACATGAATCTAAAATATCACTTGGCTTACTATGCAAACGGCTCCTAGTACTTTAGGGACTTGGGTAATTGACAAGAGTGGCACCTGACAATCTAGAGTGGCCATTTTAGCAATCTGACACCATTTCTTTTAATCTTTCAATTGCTATTTGGCTGGTACATAATTCAGTTTTTCTGTCAGTTTGACACCGACCCTATTTAAACTCGAACAAATGCAAACCAGAGAGCTGATTTTCCAGAGCAGCAGCTAATCTCAGAGAGGGATGCATATTTCCAAAGGAGCTTCATCACTGCCGTGGTTGCTGGGCATGCTGAAGAAATTAAAATATGTTCTAGGCAATTGCTTTTAGATACATCAATGAAAACTCAATTATGAGGAAGCAAATCATTGAAATAATCGTTCGCACACAAAATGTGCCAAAAACATCACTTTCTATTCTATTAGCTATGGCTGCTTAGAGATAGAGGAAGCTGTGACATGTACACATCTTCCTTGTAACAAAATGTAACGATATCTACACCAGTAGATGGCATTTCCCAGCATGCCTTGCACTTAACCATCTGCACTTTATCTCTGATTTCCCTTCTCACCAGATTTCTGTCAGATCCATTAGTCTTTATTACACCAAGAGGTGAATAAAAGATGCTTGTTTCAATTAGAGAACTCCTGTTTGTCTCTCATTAGTGTAATTGAAAGAGGCTTTATTACCGTTTTCAATGAATCCACTGTCAGATCCTGGTCTCTTGTCAATGTAGATAAAAGCACCTGCTAAATGAATAAATGTGAATACAGTTTCATGAAACCAAGCTTGAATACATTATGTACGCCAGTCAGAGCTGAACTGAACACTTCTGTTCAAATGAACAATAATTTTCATTTTTATCAATTTGTTGGAAAATCATTTGAACACAAAATGTTCTGTTTTACTCAGTTTTGATAATAAACTAAATAATGTAATATAAGTTAAAATAATAAACTTGCATAGAATAATAAACTTATTTTGGCTTCTGGGAAACATGTAAGTATCTTCTGTCGCTCCTGAAGGCCAGTACTGACATTTAGGAAAAATAAGAAAAATGTACACATCTTAATTCTGTTCAAAAGTTTTCACCCCCGGCTCTTGATGCACCACGTTTCCTTATGACATTCCTTAAAACCACAGAATTTGTGTGACCTGAAGGATTTTTCTGAAGAACAGCAGGCAGTTTAACTGTTCAACTATGACTAAAAAAAGTATTAAGAATCAAAATGTAAACTTTTGAACGGGGTCATTTTTATAAATTCAACTATTATTTTCTCTTGTGGACTATATGTAAACATCTTTTATGTGAAATATTTTATTCAGGTCAGTACTAAATAAAAAATAACATGCATTTTGTATGATCCCTCTTCTTTTGGTAAAATAATTAACATTTTGCAGATCATATATATATATATATATATATATATATATATATATATATATATATATATATATATATATATATATATGATTTTTTGAAAGTTGAAAATGTGAAATGCAGATTTAGTGGTATTTTATGGCAGAAATTTTACAGTTTAGTAAGAAAGCCCATTTCTGACTGTGTAAATCTCGAATTGCAAGATATAAACTCAAAACTGTGAGATATAAATTTGTGTAATTTTTTTGTTGTTGTTTTTTTTTGTGATCTTTGAGTTTATATCTTGCAACTGTTTTTTTTATGTTGTTGTTTCCACCACAGAATAAAAAATATAAAAGGTAGTTGTGACTATTTGTCGAAAAATTCTGAAATTTCTTCTCCCAATTCTGACAATAACTCTTAATTCTGAATTTGTCTCAGAAACAAACGGAAAAAAAAAAAAAAAAAAAAAAACAGTATTCAGCACAACATGGTTTTCAGTTTTCAGTGTTGATAATACTAGGCAATGTTTTTTGAGCATATTAGAATAGATTTCTGAAAAATCAAGTGACACTAAAGACTGGAGTAATGATGCTGAAAGTTTAGCTTTCCCATCAGAAAAATAAATCAATTTAAAAATACATTACAGTAGAAACAGTTATTTTAAATTATAATGGTATTTAAAAAAAAAAAAATACTGTTTTACTTCATTTCTGATCAAACAAATGCAGCCTTGATGTGCATTAAGAGACTTCTTTCAATAGCATTAAAAACCTTACTGGGACAAATCTTTTGAACAGTAGTGTACTCAAATACGCACGTTATGTCTTCTCATAAATCAGACGCTGTAATTTTCCGCAGTTGTCACAAAGGTTGAATAGAGATATGAATCACTCAGATCTCTACAAAATTATAGAGCTTTTCTAAGTGGGGCACCATAACTCTTAGACCCTGTATGAAAACATTTTTAACATTAGCTTTTATTATTTGTGTGTGTGTGTGTGTGTATATAGATATATATGCCTATTTTCATAAATGAGTTTAAATGCAATTCTAAAATTGACATTTTATCCTTTTAAGATAAACAAGCCAATCTGTCTGGTATTTAAAAACATTCTTAACTCAGAAGTACAGCTGTTGAAACATTACTGTCCTGCAAGGACTTGCCGTCCTGTCTCAGTGTCACACTGTGAAAATAGCCTTTTGAGAAAGACGTATTATACAATCATCCCACTGCAGCACACCCTGCAGGGACATCTTCAATCAAAATGAACTTTGTTTTTAAATTAATAGTAGCTCAGCATTGCTGAGGTAAGTCAGGAAAACAAGTAAGACAGAAGAAAAAAGCTTTAAAGTACATGAAAAGTTCACCCAGAAGAAACCCTTTTTGGACATATCAGCATGAAGAACATGGCTGAGTGATTGTCAGTTTTTGTCTTCTAGGATCAAACTTCATGTGTCTATTAAACAGCTAGAGTAGAAACCGATGTAATTTCTGAAGAAAAACAAAAAAAAAAGCTGGGGAAAAATCAGGGAAATTCAGGGAAAAATCTCACCCATTATACAGATGATCACAGCTCAAGGTTATAGCTGTTATATTGTTAACCTCTCTAGTTGGCCAGTTAAAGAGAAATGTGACTGGTGACGTGTGCCAGTGCTGAGGGGGGAAAAAAGCAGATTTGTATCTCCACTAGCTTCATGCTTCACGCTAACTCTCGAAACACAAGACTGGACAGAAACCACAACTGCAGAGGAACATATGAGAGAAAGAGAATAAACAATGAAGGAGAAAATAGCTGATTGGATGGCAATTCACATACACTCACACAGAAACTCAATAATGCTAATGTATCATTGCATTTCCGCTCCACTCAGCAACATGATACAAATTAGAATTTATTCAAAGCCAATATATTACTCATCTTATATCAGTGGTAATATGTATGATTAATCTAATGAATCTACATCATGATCTTTTAAAAAGCAGAAAAACATCTCTAATAAGATCTGTACTGCACTGCACTGATAAATATATGAGTGTCTTTTAAATTCATCTTGAGCTTACCAAACAAACAATTTGAAAACTAGTAAAAATAGTACTCACCAAAATCTACACATGAGCAAATATGAAGAAGCTTTGTAATCTTTTTCTGCAAGGACACACAGAACATCTGATCAAATTATCTTCTTTCATGCTCCATAACATTCATTCATTCATCCAATTCGCTCATCTGAAATAAGTTTAAAAAAAAAAATTAATGTTTCAATTTATTTTCCCATAGTTTGTGTGTTTCTCTTTGAGAAGGGAAGAGAGAGCATATGAATGTGTGAAGGGTTTGATCAAGAGGGGAAAAAAAATCTGAAGTTCAAGTTAAATTTTCTTTTTTTTTTTTTAAATTTTATCATATCAGCGCAATAACACTTGGAATTCTTCATATTCTATTGAGTTGCAGCATTGAAGCTTTTATCTGAGGCATTTTGGTAAATAGTAATAATGGTATTAGGGCTGTCAGTTGGTTAAAATTTTTAATCTAATTAATTGCATGATGTTTTGATTAGTTAATCTAATTAATCGCAAAATAAATTTGACTGTGAAAATACCCACAAAAGATTTGTGGCAAGATTTTCGTGTTAAATGACAAAGTGTCAAGTAGACCAGGGGTCACCAGACCCAGTCCTGGAGGGCCGGTGTCCCTGCAGAGTTTAGCTCCAACCCTAATCAAACACACCTGAACCAGCTAAGCAAGGTCTTACTAGGTATACTCCAGGCAGGTGTGTTGAGGAAAGTTGGAGGTAAACTCTGCAGGACACCGGCCCTCCAGGAACAAGTTTGGTGACCCCTGAAGTAGACATTACAAATTCTAGCTATAGAAAGAAATATTTTATTTGATTCAACATAGAATTTACTACACTAACATTTAGGCTGCAACAGCCTAACATAAACTATGGAACATAGAAGATCATTTAAGAAACATCGCAGTATTTTTTGTTCAAAACAGCTTTGCTACCAACAGTCTTCAAAATACCTTCTTTTATGTTCCACAAAAGAAAGCTTTGCAACAACATTAGGGTGAGTAAATGACAGAATTTACTTTTTTTTGGGTCAACTATCCCTTTTTATTTTTCTTCTTCTTCTTTATTTTATTTTATTTTTTTCAATGAAATTGAAAATTCATCCAATTCGTTCAGACGGCTGATTCATTTGATTCATAAATGGCTTTCTTTATGAATGGGCCATTGAATCATTGGTTTCACGCGATTCATTCAAAACACGGAATCATTCAGAAAATAAACACCGCTGTGTTGCTCGGAGACATGCAACAATTCTGCTATGGCTTTAAAGGCAATATGTTCTCTGCAAAATTGAGCAAAACACATAATATTGTGTTTAAAATAAAATACAATATCAACTTCTTATTTACTGAACTGTTGTATAAAATCACATTTAAGCTAGATCGGGATAAAAAAATCAGCACTCGTGTCATATTGCTCTTGCTGCCCATGTGATGTTCGTGACGTACAGGTCTGTGGGCAGGGCCAGTGCGTTAACTGCTTTAAAATATTTTAATTGCATTATTTTTCATAACTAATTAAGTCAATGCATTAAACTGCCAGCCCTAATATATATATAAGACTATTTCTATTTTATGTTTTTGCACTTGTCTATTTATGTACTTGTCTATTAAGACTAATTTGATGTAGCAATCTTTTACAGTTTGTCAAAGGCACACAAGTTGCCATAATATTTTGTCTTGAAAATTTTGTGGATATAAGCAATTTTGAATGGTAATTTCACCTGAATCTATGCACAAGGGTCATTACCTAAAGAAAGGAAACAACAAAAAAAATAAAATAAAAAAAATAAAGGCTGCTGTGGTTGCAAAAAGCATCATAAATTCTAAATTGCACGATAACAAAAAGGTAACAACTGATAACAAAAAGGAGAATAATCACAACTATTTGAAAAAAATGCAATAAAACATTAAAGCACACATACAACATAATTATGTTGTATTAATTACTTTCAAATTAATTACTTTTTGGAAAATATTTCTATTTTGCTTTCATATATTGATAACACTTTACAATAAGGTTCATTAGTTAACATTAGTTAACTTGATTTAACATGACCTAAGAATGAACAATACTTCTACAACTTCTATTAATCTTAGCTAATGTTAATTTCAACATTTACAAACAAATTAATAAAATTGCTTGTTAACCCTACTTAATGCACTGGGAATTAAACCTGTCACCCGTCCCCTCAGTGGGAGTTTACTTCATTACTTAAATAAATCCTAATCTAATCATGACAAACTATACATTGTTGGAAGGTCTAAGACTCCTAAATAGATATGTTACAAATTATGTAGGAAATGTAATAGATTAATATATGTCAAGAGTGCACTTCAAAAATCTACATCATAACAGGTGGTCTGACCTTTGTAACTAGAAATCATAAGAAATTATATATCAGTTGAAAACTTAAAGGGGTCATCGGATGCAAAGTTGTTTGAACATTAAAGTGTGTTGGCAGTGTATGTACACATCTACCCTATAATGCTAAAAATCCATGCAGTGGTTTTTAATTCATCTGTAAAAATAATATCCCCTTTTTCAAATCGAGCTGTTCTCAGATGCCGGTCGGTGTGGCGTCACACCAACAGAGGCCGCTCCCATAATAGATGATTGACATAAGCGTTTTACCTTAGACTTGTCAGCTGTAATAATCTGACCTACTATTGTTTTTGATGCCAGAGTATAGGGATGTAAGTTAGATAAGAATATGTCAGATTGAAGTGTTGTGTTGCTGGATGTAATAATGAACATAGTGGTCATCATTTACTCCCCAAATCTGACCCACTCAATATGCAGTGGATTACCTTTGTGAATGGAATGCTCCTCCTGATCTACATATATCCGTCTATGTTCGCGTGAACCACTCATGATCCAGCTTCACTTACAGCAGAAGCGAGTATAAGGGTTTTTTTTTTTTTTTTTTTTAATGAATCTTTACGATCGCCTTTCCTAATAACGTGCTAGTTAGCAAGTTTAGCGGCTAAAGTAAACAGGCTTGTCACTCCACAAAGAGAAGAGAGGGGCGGGGTGAGCAGAGCTCATTAACATTTAAAGCAACCTCGACCAGAACAGGATGATTTTTGATGATGATTTTGGCAAGGTAAAAAAGGTGTTATTTACACTACCATTGAGAAATTTCGACCAAAGCATGTTACAGACTTTTCATTAAGATCCTAAAGAATCCTATCAACTTCGGCATCCGATGACCCCTTTAAAATCTCAAAATTCATCCTTTGAAAGCCAATTTAAAATCAGGCATTGCATTACATCAAAAATCATACATTAAAATCATTTTACAAAATGTTTTCAAGAATTTATAAAAATTTAAGTTTGGATTTTTATGTCAAAAATGGGAGTGAGAGTTAAAGGGTTGACATGAACTAACAGTGAAAAACTGCATTTCGTTAACTAAAATTAACAAAGATTAGTATATAGTGTAAGAAATGTATTGTTCATTGTTCATTAATGTTGGTTAATAAATTAACATAAACTATTGAAACCTTATTGTAAAGTGTTACACACATATTTAATGATTTCACAAAGATTTGCTAGAGTACATTTCACTTAACATTTAGCCTCCACTGAAGAACACACATCCAAGAACTGTTTGAACTAATGCCACATAAATCCGCTTTGCCACAAAGAACCAAAGAGGACACAGGAGAAAACTGACACTTACTTTCAACTCATTCCCTTACATCAGTCACAGAAAGAGAGTGCTTGAAATCCACAGTTGCAGGCACTTGTTGACAGGATGACAATTGTGAAGAAACCCTGTGTACCCTCCTCCTGTCTTTCACGTTTGGCCTCACAAAGAGTCGCCACAACCAATCTGACACAAAATCTGTGTGTTTCATCAGTGAATTACAGACAACCCTCAAACAAACCAATTTTATGTTGATATTACATTCAGACTGTTTAATGAAAAAAGAACTGGCTCCTTCAGTGTCCCTGGTTTCTCCCAAGGTTTTTAACAGCAAAATTGAGTGTTTGGTTCCCTGGCAGTCTCCTCTGGCTTCCTCACTAGGTGATTAAATCATTATGAAGTGACTCTCTAGCAGCTCCCTGAATAAACTACTTAGCGCTAAAACTGCTCAATGTTAAGAATTAAGGCATTACAACAGCTTTGAAAAGTGTTATGAAAAGCACTATAGAAATAATTTGACCTGACAACAGTTGATGTCATCACAAGAGGACAAAGATAGGTTGCACCAATGCTAGTGACTTACATTTCATCAACTTCAATATAAACCATAAGATCCTCTGTTTTAAGAGCTACCAGATCAGAATTAACATGCACAAAACAATCAATCTCTTGCTAATGTGGCTCTAGAATGTAAATAATTTTGGGCAATTTCAAAAGCCTGTTTAAGGGTCATGACATGTTTCAGTTTAAAACTGGTTGCTATCCTTAAGGACACTTTTATTTTTAAACAGGGCATATGGGAGTAGTGACGGAGCTGGCCTTTTTTTTTTTTTGCAAAAGGGAGAAAGCCTGGGTTAGATGTAAGCTCCAGAAACTACACTCTAAAAAAAATGATGGTTCTTTACAAGTTCTTTACATGTAGTAACAGATCAATTTAGAACCATATCCTCCTGTGAAATTATGAAAACAATATTTTTAAAAAATGGTGCCTTGTGTTAATGTTAAACGTTCTTTATTCCCACTTTTTCGTTGTTCAAATCTGTCAAAACCACCTAATTTCCTGATCATTTACTATGTCCTATGTCATCCAAGATGTTCATTCCTTTCTTTCTTCCTTCAGTCGAAAAGAAATTAAGGTTTTGAGAAAAACATTCCAGAATTTTTCTCTATATTGGACTTCAATAGGGGTCAGTGGTTTGAAGGTACAAATTGCAGTTGTAATGACCCCAGCCGACGAATAAGGGTCTTGTCTAGCGAAACGATCAATCATTTTCATAAAAAAAAATAAAAAAATACATAAAATGATATACCTTTTAAACAAATGCTTGTCTTGCAATAGTTTTGCGATGCACATCTACAACTTTACACATTATGTAATCACGTCAGAAAGGTCACACGTGGTTGGTTCTTCAGTGTACTTCGGTTCAGAAATGTAGAGAAAAAAATTAATTTTCTCCTCCAACTTCAAAATTCACCCTCATCGTTTTACTTTTTTTTTGTAAAGGCCGTTTGGCTTTCTTTGCACATTTGCTTTGTAAACACTGGGTTGGTACTAGGGCTGTCACTAACGATTCATTTGGTAATCAAGTAATTAGACTTTTTTTGTAGTAACAGAACTAGACCTAAGTTAGCAATAGCCTTTAAAATGACTTAAAGGAGAACTCCACTTCCAGAACAACAATTTACAAATTATTTACTCACCCCCTTGTCATCCAAGATGTTCATGTCTTTCTTTTTTAGGTCTTTAAGAAATTATGTTTTTTGAAGAAAACATTTCAGCATTTTTCTCCATATAATGGACTGATATGGTGCCCTGATTTTGAACTTCCAAAATGCAGTTTAAATGCAGCTTCAAACAATCCCAAATGGTTGTAAACGATCCCAGCCGAGAAAGAAGGGTCTTATCTAGCGTAACGATCAGTTATTTTAATAAAAATAATACAATTTATATACTTTTTAATGCCAAATGCTCGTCTTGTCTTACTCTGCCTGGACTGTTTTTGTTCCAGTTCATGACAGTTAGGGTATGTCAAAAAACTCCCATTTCATGTTCTCCCTCAACTTCGAAATTGTCCTATATCGCTGTTTTACCTTTTTTGTTAAGGGTGTTTGATCTTCTTTGCATGTTTACTTTGCAAAGACTGGGTCGGGACTTCTGCAGCGTTGTAGGATGATTTTAAAATGATTTTTGAAGTTGAGGGAGAAAATACGATTGGAGTTAACTGTCTTAAGCCAGAATACACAATATGAATACGAATACACCGGGAGAGCAAGACAAGACAAGCGTTTGAGATTAAAAAGTATTTAAACTGTTTTTTTTTTTTTTTTTTTTTTTAATGAAAATAACCAATCATTTCTCTAGATAAGACCCTTCTTCCTCGGCTGGGATCGTTTACAAGCGCCTTTGGGATCGTTTGAAGCTGCATTTAAACCGCCTTTTGGAAGTTCAAAATCGGGGCACCATATCAGTCCGTTATTTGGAGAAAAATGCAGAAATATTTTCCTTAAAAAAACAATTTCTTTACGACTGACGAAAGAAAGACATGAACATCTTGGATGACAAGGCGGTGAGTACGTTATTTATGAATCTTTGTTTTGGAAGTGGACTTCACCTTTAAAGGTGAATAATAATTAGTTCAAATAAAGTAACAAAAGCAAGTTATCATATGGTTTTATTGAACAAAACTGTTAAAACACATTATGTATTATAAACAATAGAGCTGATGTACAGTACGCATTATAACAAATGCCTGCAGAGGGCGCCAACGGCCTGACGATTGTTTTTCAACTTTACTGCTAGATTGAATCTGTAATTTCTTGAATATGTGGACATCAAAACGTGTACACTCAGAGTGAGTGTTTAAACTTTTATTTTGAAATCGCGATGAACGGTTAGTATTATGAGAACGAAAATGATGTATTCTCCTGTGTTTGCTTAGGTTTATGAATGATTTACCTTACAAATCGGGAGAAATGGTGCACATTGTTCCCAGATGAACGTTATAGGAAAGCCAAACTCACAACAACATACAGAGATGGAGTTTGATACTCTCCACACATATAAATGACAACAGTTTCGGTATCACTATTTACTGTGAATGGAGCCGCTCTGAGATGCACGTAGCCTATTTAACCTGCATCGCATATATTTATTTTATACCTTTATGCGTTTATGAATTCTTAAAAGCATTATGCTTTATTATGATTTTAAATGGGTATAATATGTGGGAAACACCACTTCCGGTATTTTGCCGGTTACTCGACACGGGCAATTGGAAAAAAAAAAAAAATTAATCGAATTCAGAATCAAGGAATCGTTGCAGCGCTGCCTTGCTGGGGAAAAAACAGCAAAAAAAAAAACAGGTGGTCTTGGCTGGTTTAAGATGGAAAATAGCTTGTATTAGCTGGTCTCCCAGGCTGGTCAAGTTGGTTTCAGCTGGTTGTTCCAGCTGGTCTCACGGTCTGACCAGCTAAAACCAGCCTAGCCAGCTAAGGAAGTGGCCAAAACCCCTCTAAAACCAGCCTGATGACCAGCAAAGTCCAAGCTGGTTGACCAGCTAAAACCAGCCAATCAGCTTGAGCTGGTTTTAGCCGTTTTTTTCCGCAGGGTATTCGGTACTTCTGCCTACATCAGTCGTGATTACATAATGTGTGAAGTCAAGCTAGTGCAAGATGAGGATTTGAGGTTAAAAATGTTATTTATTTATTTATTTATTTTTTAAATGACAGATCGTTTCATTAGATAAGACCCGTATTCCTCGGCTGGGATTGTATAGAGCCCTTTGAAGCTGCATTGAAACTGCAATTTGGACTTTTAACCTGCTGATCCTCATTGAAGTACACTATATGGAGAAAAATCCTGGAATGTTTTCCTCAAAAACCTTAATTTCTTTTTGACTGAAGAAAGAAAGACACGAACATCTTGGATGACATGGGGGTGAGTAAATCATCAGGAATTTTTTTATTCTGCAACTGAACTAATCCTTCAAATAGTGCTTATTGACAGCTGTTGAGATTGTATTCTGAATTTCTAGACAAATAGAAACCCTGAAACCATGTATGATATGTCACAACTGTGGATAGATGAAAAGTGACATGTTAGTATAGACATGTGACCTTGCTGGTCAACTGAAAGTCTTTAAAAACCTTTTATACACAGACCATGTATCAAACCATGTAAGTGGTTTTGGAGCTGTTCAGTCAAGCCAGTAATGATCTCTGAGACATGTTGATTAAAGGTCAATTGTGTATCAGTGGTCTTCCGGGCAATGTAGAGAGTGGTTCGTGGACTTGAGAAAGAGAAAAAGGAAATAATATTTGCTTACAGCAACCATAGTTAATCATTAATGACATTTTGTTTGCATTATTACTAAGCTATAATAATTGATAATCATATTGCAAATGATGTACAAACAACAGACTGTGCTAGAAAAGCAAGGGTTATGGCACAGTGAATGACAGTATTCATTTTAAAAGATGTGCTAAATGAAGTGTAACTGTACACTGTGGGGAATCGTGTGGCATTGCTCTAAACAGCAAAGCTAGTTGTTTTTGGATGACACAAGATAAAAATATCTTTAGTGATTTGCCAGATGGATTAACCATCTTGATTTTGTATTCACAATCCAGGATAATCCACAATGTTTTACAGCTCTCACACAAAACATCCCCTTATGGTGAAAACAGATGAAATAGTTGTTTGAATCTACATTTTGTCTAATAATCTTTGAATAAACTACAAAGAAATCAGTATAGCAAGACACTATATCCATAAATTGTAAAGGTAAAAATAAAAAACCTGTTTGCAGAGAAGATTATGTTGGATTTTAAACACCTAGAGGCATGTTTCTCACACTACAGCAGCTGTAGATCGATTGAGAACGTTTAAGAGTCAACAAATTCACATCAGCTGCTAAAGAAAACCCTCTGGCTTTCTTTACCTACATCACTTATCATCACTTATTACATGCCACCCAAGGACTTCATAATACTCAAAAGCATCAAAAAACAACACCATTATGGTTCAATTTACTGAAACAAAAATTGTTTTAAAGCTTAATCACATCTTTTAATGTTTTTTTAAGAAGTCTCTTCTGCTCACCATGCCTGCATTTATTTGATCCAAAGTACAGCAAAAATTGTAACAATTTGCCACTATTTAAAATAATTTCAGTTTGAATAATTTGTAATCTATTCCTGTGATTTCAAAGTTGAATTTTTACTCCAGTCACATGATCTTTCAGAAATCATTCTAATATGCTGATTTGCTGCTCAAAAAAACATTTAATATTATTATTATGTTGAAAACAGCTGAGTAGATTTTTTTTTTTTTCAGGTTTCTTTGATTAATAAAATGTTCGGAAGAACAGCATTTATCTTAAATTGAAATCTTTGGTAAAATTATAAATGTCTTTAGCATCACTTTCGATCAATTTAAAACATCCTTGCTTAATTTCTATAATAAATGTTTCTTGAACAGCAAATGAGCATATTAGAATGATTTCTGAAGGATCATGTGACACTGAAAATGAGTAATGATGCTGAAAATTTAGCTTTGATCATAGGAATAAATTACATTTTAAAATATATTCAGATAGAAAGCAGTTATTTTAAATAGTAAAAATATTTCACAATATTACTGCTTTTGCTGTATTTTGGATCAAATAAATGCAGGTTTGGTGAAATAAAAAAATAAAAATATTACTGTTCAAAATCCTTTGACTGGTAGTGTATATTTTTAAAAATATTGTTTTGGGACATAATACTTGTAGCTATGCCATATCAGTTTTAAAGTTTTTATTATTATTATTTATTTATTTATAGCAAGACAGAAATAGTTTAAAATTAAAGAGAGACAAGTCTTTTACAACAATATAATAATTAAAAATAAATAAAATGCATGGAAAAAAAAAACATATGACTTATTTTGTGAAAGAAAAAAAAATCATATATTTTCCAAAATGTTTTATTTCCTGGCTGAGGATGTAAATTAAGCAAAATGAGTTCCATCGTCTTGTACTAGAATTTTTCATTTCTTTGGCAAAATGACCATTGAAAGACGAACCCCTGCAAAGTCAAAATTACTATTTGATGAGCCATCACTGGGAAATAAAGAAAAAAGGACAGTAATTGCAGAGCAGAATATAGAGAAGCTTTTCAAACAAAGCAGGCCTGCTATGACAGAAATTGTTAGCATAACAATTATCCAATCATGCTGCCATTAAACAGAGGAAGAAAGCAGAATAAAGAGGGGAAAGGGAAGTGGAGAGAAATAGAGATAAAAATAGCAAGAGTGGGGAAACTGCTTTAATAAAACATATCAAACACTCCCTCGCTGTTAAAGCCTGCAAAATCATATAGCGGCAAGTGATAAACAACTGGGTTCAACAGCTAGCAGATTAGATGACAATTTGACTGTACTGAAAGAAATGATGGGAAGTAAATGAACCAGAATATATACAAAGCGGTTTGGTATCTCTATTTTCTACTTAGTATCACATTATAATCTGGTTTGATTCGATAAGATATTAAAGGGAGAAAAACATGATTGAAGAAAAAGTTTGTTGCCAAGTGGAGGAAGCATTTAGCTCAAGTGCCCTATAAAGTTAACATGAAACAGCATTCATAACACATTTTTCTTCAGTAATCTGATGCATTTAAAAGTGGATATTTCTCTGTAATATTTTGCAATACACTTGTTAATGACCGTGCACTTCAGAATACTGTCATATAAGTTTGCCTCCTCTGGGAAATTAGTGCTTTCATCTGTTCATTTTTTGAATGCTTTATCGACTGCACTTCCCTTTGGGAATTAGAGCTTGTTTGGTTTTTAATCCCACGTTAACAACTCTGTCTCAAACGGAAATTTCCTTTCGGCTCAAATAAACAGTGCACACTGGCTTAAAAAGACCCAGTGAAAATAGCTTAGTTTCAATAGAATAAAAGCACTAAAAAAAAAAAAAAAAAAAATCAATAGACCCATCCATTGCATTAAAATGCCAATAGACCCACTCGGCACAAGTAAAAAGATTCAGAAGCTTTTGTCAAATCCATTAGTTAAGGTAATTTATTCATCTGAGCTCCAAAACGAAATCTTCCACCTTGTTAACTGAGAAAATCATATTACTGTGTGCTTGATATAACTTTCACGTTCTCAGTCATTTCAGTCTTTGGTTTAAAATGGTGAAAATCTGATTACTTGCGTAAAACAGCAGTGACTCCCCATCTATGCTTTTCTTATACCGCTTCACGCAGTGAAAATCAGACAGTTTTGACCTTGTCCTGACCACACCGATGGAATTTTAAATGGGTTCATCTACTGCACCTACAGGAAGATAAAAATAACATCTTCTACACATATAGAAGCACATATACACAATCCAAACCAAATATTATGGTCTTATTTGATATTACATGTTTGTTAATAATAATAAAAACTGTATTGGTTTTAAAATCAACAATTAAATGTTTAAACAAGAAATAAAATATTTTAAGTCAATACAATAGCCATGAGATATGGCTATATTTCGGCACGGCTATGATTCAAGAGTCAGGGGTGTAAACTTTTGAACAGAATGAAGATGTATATATTTTTTTTATTTTGCCTGAATATCATAGTTTTTTTTTTTTTTTTTTTTTTTTTCATTTAGTACCGCCCTTTAGAAGCTACAGAAGATAATCACATGTTTCCCAGAGGACAAAATAAGTTAAATTTACCCTGATCTTCAAATTCAAAAAGTTTTCACCCCCAGCTCTTAATGCACCGTTTGGCCTTCTGAAGCATCAGTGAGCGTTTAAACCTTCTGTAATAGTTGCATATGAGCCCCTCAGTTGTCCTCAGTGTGAAAATATGGATCTTAAAATCATACAGTCATTGTTGGAAAGGGTTCAAATACACAAAAATGCTGAAAAACTGAAGAATTTGTGGGATCTGAGGGTTTTTCTGAAGAACAGCAGGCAGTTTAACTGTTCAGGACGAACAAGTTAAAAAGAAAAAAAAAAAAACAGCTGTGGATCATTCAGGTAACAAATATGATGGTCTTATTTGATATTACATGTTTGTTAATAATGAAACTGCATAGGTGTTAAAATCAACAATTCAACGCTTAAACGATAAATAAAATGTTTTAAGTCAATACAATAGCCATGAGATAGGGCTATATGTCGGCACGGCTACGATTCAGCCGTAGGTAATCACAGTGTGCTGATATACAGCCATTTCTCAAGGCTGCAAATGTGCTATTGCGATCAGTTCAACAGCACGAGCGTGTTAATACATAAAAAAACAACAACAGAGTGTCTTTAAAAACCCTCTTTTCTGCTGAACATGGATTCAGATCTCAGTTTGACAGTTTAACAGCTGAGCCCAAGCCCTGTTACTATATCAAAAACATAACTAGAACTAGAACGAAGAAACGACAGTGCATCATGTAGAATATGAGAGATTGACTGAGCGAGTGTGATTTGCATCTGATAAAGCATTCATTCTTCAGCTCAACATCACAAAAAAAACATTAGTTTGAATGTCTGCTGAGGATATCTTTGTTGTACTATCCTTTCATCTGTTAAAGGAACACTCCACTTTTTTTGCTAATAGCTTAGCATAGATCATTTAATCAGATTAGATCGTTAGCATCGAGCAAAAAAAGTGGAGTGTTCCTTTAAGGGTGATTTCTGATGACTGCGCTGCTCAGTGTATTTGTTGGCTGCATCTTACAAGCTGTTGTTGAAAGTAAAATTAGCTTCCTTGTTTACAACTTTTCAGTCTCTTACAAAATAAAAGTTTTTACTGCTGACTCATAAAAACAGTCTCTTGTCGCCATCTAATGGCAGAACACTATCACGAACACGCACACCCAATACTAAATACTATTATTAAATACTACTATTATTTATACAAAATACATCATTGAATAAAAATATTTAATAAACAACAAAATTATAGAAGATCTGGCTGATGTAAGGCTACTTTTGGCATATTCATGAGCGTTGAATGGGGCTCACATCACCAAAAACATTGAAGTAAATTTTCAGATAGATGTTATCTTTAGTAACAAAACAAAGTCTAAATAAACATTCTTGCCTAAAAAAAACTCTTAAAACTATGTTCTGACACAAAAACTAGTTGATTTATAAAACTAGTTGATTCGGGCGTCTGCCATGACACTTGATGTGAAATATATTGTAATACATAATGTATTATATATTAATTTATATTATTTATACATATTTTACATTAACAAAAAAATATTCTGCAACTGATTTTAGAGCGTTATTTAGCTTTTCAAATATATAATTACCAAACTCTGATTATCTACCAACTTATACATACCAGTCACTACTAGAAGTTCAGTCAGGTTCAGTTTGCAAATATATTTGAAAGTGACAGGGGATTCCTGTGGAGCCCTATGAAATCCGTTTTATTTTTTCCCCAAATTCGTTTTTTTTTCCATTTTAATTTTTCTCAACTCCTATTTTTATGGTTAAATTAAATTTTATTAATCGAAGAGCATGTCTAATGAATTAAAATCATGAAACTTATACAATTTCACATCAATTTAATAAAGGTTTAACAAAAATGACATGTTTAGGGCCCTATGAAATGTTTTATTTTTTCTCACTGTATGTTTTATTGTTATCAAATTCTGTTTTAGTATGTCTAATTATTTGAATGCATACTTAATTCAAATTTATTCTTAAAATAGCCTTATGAAAGTTTTTTTTTACCCTCAGAAATTCTGTGTTGTGTATTTAAAATGTTCAGTTTATCAAATGAAGGCATAAAACATTAATTTAATTTATCTTTTAATTATTGAAAATTAAACTTTTTTTTTTTTGGCAAACAAAGGAATTTTCTATTAAAATTAAAACATGGAAGAAATGTTGTGTGATTATACCCTAAAAAATAATGTCTGTTTCATTTTAGTAGTAGTAGTAATAGTAGTAATATATATCTGGCACAATGTCTTCAAGTTAGACCAGACTTTTATTTTGATGGGTTTACATTTCTGTGTGTATATGGTAAGGCTAGTTTTCCTAAAATGGTCAAATGCTCATGAAGTGACTCTCAGCAGATATTGTGTATGTAGTAAACAAAACCGCTTGTCCGCTCCATTCATTCAAACAGAGACATGCAGAACATGCAGGATTCACATTTAAATGGTATTTTTGTGGCGTAATATTTACAGATACTAGTCCATATTGCGGTTTGATTTTAGTGTAATGACCTACTTTTGATTACTTCATTAAAACTTTGACAAATTCCATGATATTCCGCGTTATTCAGTAAATTACATTTTTATGACAGCATTCCGTGTCCGCAATTCCGTCCGTGTTTTCCGCATCGTGGAAATCGTAGGGAAAGGAAGAAAAAGAAAGAAAGAAAGAAAGAAAGAAAGAAAGAAAGAAAGAACAAATTCACAAACTCTACGTTTTAATATAGACATGCTGTTAAATATATTCAGTCACAGTGTACCATAAAATATCTATACTACACATTTGGTTAATGTTCAAAGCAATTTTATATGTTCAGTTATTCATTTTCGATGAACTTTTCATCAGATCTACTGCATGTTTGTAATATTCAGTAATGTTCATTAAACTACACTTTTTCAGAGCCTATTTCTTTAATGTAGCATATGTCAAAACATTCTATGATGGATATGATGCACTGATAGCAAACCACCCCAGACTGAAGTGCATAAACTTTGTCACCAATTTAATTTTTAATGATTAACAATGTTTATGAGCAGGCAATGTTCATTGCCAGTAAATGGATTCATGGCGCCTCAACAAGCAGTGAGGGGACATCTGAATATGTAAATGCAATCAGGGATATAGACGGAAAGAGAATTTGTGTCTGTTTTGGGCGTGGAGTACAAACATTAGGTGGAAACAGGATATACCCCACCGCAGCTCAGTTAATATTCAGACAGATGTGTCTTTGATTACACAGATGTAAGAGCTCTCTGAACTCCTCTAAGCTCACCAAGACAGGAGGGAGATGATTTCATTACTCAAGTGTGTTTTGCAATTCCATCGCGTTCGATTCCAAGTGAAGGACCCTTGGCTGGACTAAACAGGAACACTATCTGCTCATATCTTCAGATGATGAAATAACATAGTCTGGATTGCACAGAGAACAGATTTGGTAGCTCTGGTATTTTGTGATTAAACTTTTAAGCTATAACGGATTACTGCACAGTGTCAGTGAAAGTTAAGAAATGCTGAACTTGTGAGAAAAGAAATAAGCCGGGAACCTTACATGCTATCTAAACAGCTCAGTTTAGCTTGTATGCCTCATGTTACTTGAAAAGGATGAAGTAAAGAACTTCTCTTCTTTGCCACATATCACTTTTATCTTGTAAGTAAAGGTAAAAGATAGTTTATGATTTTCAACTTCTCTGCTTTCTACAGGATATTTTGGGAGATTCACTTATCAGCAGTTTATTTAGTCACAGTTTATAGTCAACAGTTTATTTACATTTCAAACTCTTCCTGCACTTAAAAAAATTATTCATTCATTCATTCATTCTTTCCACAAGGATGCATTAAATTGACCAAAAGTGACAGTTTTCCATTGCGTATGTTTATCTACAACTGAGAAGAGAACGATCACATGAGCTCTACCGTCTTCTTTCCTATTGGCTGTCGCTCCTGAAAGTCGCTCTTTATTTGCATAAAGTTGAGGGATTCTCAACTTTGTCTCGTCGCTGGACACGCCCCATCTGGTCGTCAATGGTCGCTGTAGCTCGCTGTCGCTCTCGTCGCCGGAAATCGCCAGCTCTCCATTGAAATGAATGGGATTGTGTCGCTTTGTCACTGCCTGTCGCTTGTAGTGTGAACGGGGCTTCAGAGTGCACTAAGCATTAAAAAATATTTTTACGGACCTCTCTAAAATATATACAGTTGAGGTCAAAAGTTTGCATACGCCTTGCAGAATCTGAAAAACGTTAATTATTTTAAGATATTTTTATTCAGTTCTGACCTGAATAAGATATTTCACATAAAAGATGTTTACATATATAGTCCACAGAAAATAATAGTTTAATTTATAAAAATGACCCCTGTTCAAAAGTTTACATACACTTGATTCTTAATACTGTGTTGTTACTTGAATGATCCACAGCTGTGTTTTTTTTTTTGTCCCTTGTTTGTCCTTAACAGTTGCCCACTGTTCTTCAGAAAAATCCTTCAGGTCCCACAAATCAAAGCATTTTTGTGTATTTGAACCCTTTCCAACGATAACTGTATGATTTTAAGATCAATCTTTTCACACTGAGGACAACTGAGGGACTCAAATGCAACTATTACAGAAGGTTCAAACACTCACTGATGCTCCAGAAGGAAAAAAAAAAGATGCATTAAGAGTCAGGGGTGTAAACTTTTGAACAAAATGAAAATGTATACATTTTTTCTTATTTTGCCTAAATATCTTCTTTTTTTTTTTTCATTTATTGCCCTTCAAAAGCTACAGAATATATTTACATGTTTTCCTGAAGACAGAATAAGTTCAATTTACCCTCATCTTCAAATTCACTTAATGCACTGCGTTTCCTTCTGAAGCTGCGTTTCCTTCTGAAGAGTGTTTGAATTTTCTGTAATAGTTGCATATGAGTCCCTCAGTTGTCCTTAGTGAGAAAAGATGGATCTCAAAATCATGCAGTCATTTTTGGAAAGGGTTCAAATACACAAAAATGCTGAAAAACCAAAGAATTTGTGGGACCTGAAGGATTTTTTTTGAAGAACAGCAGGCAGTTTAACTGTTCAGGAAAAACAAGGGTTTAAAAAAAAAAAAAACACAGCTGTGGATCATTCAGGTAACAACACAGTATTAAGAATCAAATGTGTGTAAACTTTTGAATGGGGTCATTTTTAAAACTTCAACTATTTTTTCTTGTGTAAACACCTTATTCAGGTCAGTACTAAATTAAAAATAGCATGTGTGTATGATTTTGTATGATCCCTCTTATTCTGGTAAAATAATTAACATTTTGCAGATTCTGCAAGGTGTATGTAAACTTTTGACCTTAATATTAACCCTGTATAATATATAAAATAAATATATTTTTTAATTTAATTACTTTTTCTGACTACCTGACTGTTATTATCATATTTAATTAATTGTTTTAAAACATTTCTGAGACAATGATAACATGAAACATGAACATGAACAATGAATACTGGAATTTCTAAAGATGAATAAAGAAAAGAAAAAAACATTTGATGAACGTAAAATCTGCCAAATATTAACCTGATAAATGATTAAATACTTGTTATTGAATGTAAACTTATATCTAAGACAGTATGAAATAAATCTTCACTGACGCACTTCTCTTTTCCAATCTCATGAGCTTCTCTTCTGCCTCGGCATGTGGTTTAGCCAGCTGCTTTTGTGGTCTTTTAAAACCTAAAGAGCTCACATTCTGGTTAAGTCTTTGAGAGGAATAAGACAACCTAATCCTTTTTCATAGCCTCTCTTCTCGTATCCCAAGGTACATCCCAAATCCTAGACGTCCCACTGTTTTATCTTGACCAAAAAAAGCAGAGCATAGCAGCCCTTTTTCACAAGCCTGCCATCACAGATTTGACTCGATCCACACACTTTACTTGCATAACAACGTGTTGCGCTGTGTCTGTTATATCACATTTGACTGCTTCCTCGCAGGGAGAGCTCATAGTAAGCAATTACGACAATCTGTCATTTGAGAAGTGTCTGTGATGTAATTTTCTTCCCTCCTTTTCCAACCTTGAATGCACAAGCATTAGAGGTGTGCTCTTGTCAAATGTCTGATGGCAGGAAAATTGATGGTAGGCACCAGACTGCCAGTCAGAAAGCAAAACATTGAACAATTCGACTCTGTTCCTCTCAAAATGAGACAGCTGGAGAGTCCAATGACAGGGTACTTCCAACAGCAGTTAGGACATGAAGCTGTCCGTCACAGCAGAGTAGACTCGATAAAACACTTTCTGCTCTTAAGGCACAACTGAGAACCTGTACATAATCTTCTTCCAGTACTCTTTGAATTTCTAAGCCACTGCTATAGAGTTTGCATTCTTCAGCTGAAGCTGATACACTCAGCCGTGTGCGATCAAGTCCTGAAAATGTCTACGCTCAGCGTTATGAATGCTTAGTGCTTAAATGAATGTGATCGCTCGACTGAAAGCGCGCCGTCATAAAGATACTACAAAGGATGGAGATGCCAGAAGCTTATAAAGAGATGCCATATTGACTTAATTCTGATTCTTTTTGAGGGATTGAAGTGACATTTCGGGTATGTGAGTTTATAGTGACTGATGGGTCCGTGGTGTCTCGTTAGCTCTTGCCGCGCAGACAGAGAATAAGCCCTTGAGCTGCCTGACACCATCATCCCATCATTTCCTTTTTGCAATGGACAGGCTGTAATGTGACCTCTGTATAAGCGGAGGAGAGGAAATTTTGGGGGTGGTTGGGGGACAGATCACATTGCTTGTCAGGGCAGATGGATGGGGAAAAAATTCAGTGGAAGTAAAAAATTCAGGTTTGTTCCCAGAGGGATAATGAATGAATAGCTAAGCAGTACTGGGAGGAAGTGGCATGCAAATCCTACTCTTGAATAATTCTGACGAACATCCTACCACTACTCTGTCTGTAAATGCAAAGTTTTCCTCAAGTACGGATTTAACATTTTTTTCCTCGCATTTAACCTTGTTCGCAAGGAAGAAAAATGTATTTTTCATTAGTACTTGAGTTGACTACAAATTCCTAAAAAATAATTCTTAAGTACAGTAATTAAGTACAGTTCCTCTAGTACTTTACACAGCTGCTTCCTGTTCCTGAGCTTTTTACACTCGCCTAAAGAAAACCAAAGGTGTCATAAAAAGGTACATTTATAGTGTGTTAGTTCCATCAACTTCAGCAAGGGATGAGTTGTTTGGCATAATCCAATCATTGGCTTGACTGTGAATGTATATTTCTAAAAACCTGGCTGTCACCAATAAGATATGATCATTTCACATCACATTTTCCCTGGTCGCTTAAAACGCAAAATCGTGATTTGACATATTAAAAATTTCTGTTTTGACACTTGAAAAGGTCTGCCGTTAAAACATGTAACTTATGAGGCATCATATTTATTTCTATATCTGTCATATGGTCACACAGTCAGGGATATTGCGCTCTACGTTTCAAATTCAGTCTTTCAATGTGCAGGAGTCTTTTAACCCATCTTTGACTTCATTTAAAATAATGTGTTTTAGTGTAGCATTCATAATGAACTGTTTTTTGAATTGAAAAGCTATTTTTTTTTTTTAGGCTGCAGGGTCCCTAAAGGCACAGTTATGAGAACTGGATAATGCACGTATACTTGGAATTCTGTTGGCACAAAGAACATTAAGATGCATGCTGTTCTGTCCAAACCTCTGATTGAGATTCATACAACGGTACAGTCTGTGGGGAGATGACGGCAATGGTGGTATTATTAAAACAGCAACAACAAAAAAAATAAATAAATAAAGCAGGCTTATTAAACAGCTGCATGCATGAACAAACCTTTTGTCACACCAAAGAAAATTTACCAGACATAATTATTTATATTAACTATTAAAACGGCATTTGAATTGTCACACATATATAGTCTTTACTGATAAATTACTGTCAAATTACTGTTAAGAAATCATGTGTGAACAGGACCTTACCATTACCATTAACTTCATTCTGGCAATTTACTGGTATGAGAAGTTGTAACATTTCCAGTAAATTACCAGTAATGTGCTCTGTGTGAACGCAGAACAAAATTACCGGTATGAGTACGTACGAGTTCAGAATGTGTTGACGTCTGGGCCAATCATAATATTCTGACCCCGATGACGCATTTACTCTGCGCTGCGTAGTTCGGTTTGAAGTTGTCTAATACGATGTCTCTGGGCCAGTAGTAGCAGCATAAATGTGAATGTTTGACACAATAATGAAAACTTCAACAAAAACACTGACGCTCCACAGGCCTTTTAAGATATACAGTCAACGATGTCACAAAATTTACCGGTTATTTTGAAACTTGTGTGAATGGTGCTTTACCGGTAAAAGGACTGAATGCCATTGCCTGTGTGAACAGTGCATTTTTGTACTTACTGGTAAAGTTTCAGTAATTTTACAACAATTCGCTAGTATTACTGTGTGAAGGGGGCTAATAACAACATGGCAGATATAATACATCCAGAATTTTTTTAACACTACACGTATTCATACTATCCAGAGTGTACATTTTAGTGGTTGCAACGCAATTACTCAAAAGTATACGATTTTAGACGCAACTGACTCAACTAGGGCCCTATGATTTCCGCGATGCGTAAAATGCGGACGGAATCCAGTCATAAAAACGGAATTTACTGAATAACGCGGAATTTGTCAAAGTTTGAATGAATTAATCAAACGTATAGGTCATTACAATTAAATCAAACTGCAATATGGACTAGTATATGTAAATATTACGCCGCAAAAATACCATTTAAATGTGAATCTGTTTACTACACACACCGAAGCGTGCGTGTGTCACAGTTCTGTCTGTTTGTATATTTGGTTTCTCCCATTGTCTCCCCCTGTCATCCTGTTAACTTTGGTTTTACCCTGGTTAGCATTATTCCCTTCACCTGTTTGCATCAATTAGTTCACCTTTATAAGCCTGTTTGTTTCTTGAGTTCCCTGTCGGTCTTTAACGTTTGTTTGTTTCTACGTGTGTGGATATTCCTGCTTGTGCTACCTGAAGTTTATATTAAATATTGTTGCCTGTTATCTCGTCTCTCGTCTCGTTCCGTCCAGCACGCAGCTACTACGTAACAGAAAGACCGACCGACAGCAGTTTAACCGGCGTTATTCCCCTGCGTTTATTTTTTCGTCTTGTTTCTCAGTGTTTTCTTTTTTGATTTACCCCAATGGATCCCACTGTTCTCCTCATCATAATGAAGCAGGGGGAACGCTCTCTTGAGGACCACACCCGAGATTACATCTTCCTCGCAGAACACTCCCACTTTCCGGATAGCAGCCTTTGCACTTTCTACCGTGCAGGACTGAACACCACCACTAAGGGGCTGCTATCCGGGGAGGGTCCTCAAGAGAGCTTGCCGGACTACATCGAGTGGGTGCTGGCGTCCTGTGGATCGTCATGGACTATTGACTTCGTCAAGGAGGACGTCAGCCCCACTCCAGACCCAGAACCCAGCCAACCATCACCCCGACAAGCGGAGTTTGAGCCCGAGCCCACCGCAGATGAAGAGCCAGAGCCAAGAGCGACAGAGCCAGAGCCTGACACATCTGACCAGGTGCAAGAGCCGGCCACTACATTCGTGACGGTGGAGTGCTGCGTGGAGCAAGAGAGGGCTATGGAGAGCCCTGCCCACTGCACCACCGCTGGGGGTGAGCTGGAAGAAAACTCTGGGGACTTAATTGATTTTTCTATGGAAGTTCTAGAAAATGACTCTGGGGATTTAATAGACTTCTTTACTGAATTATCTACCTGTTATGATCATCCTGTCTGCCTGGAATTCCCACCCACCCACCCTCTTCTGTCTACATCCATGTCTGTGTGGCCACCACTGTCCCCTGACAGCCCCTCTGCTCACCCTCAGCCCACCACCTGTGAAGTGGGCTCGCCGCGGGTCTGCCAGCTTCCATCGGCGTCATGGCTGGAGGATCCCTCAGCTCCGCCTCCAGCCTCAGAGTCCAGAACTCCGCCTCGGCCCTCCGACCCTGCGGCTCCACCACGGCTCTCAGCTCCCTCGTCTCCACCGTCGCCCGTCGGCCCACCAGCTCCACCGGGCTCCCTCGTCCCTCCGGCTCCGCCTTGGTCGGTCGTCGTCCCGCCATCGCCTTGGGACTCCACTCCTCCGGCTTTGCCTCGTCGCTCCATCCTACCGGCTCCGTTGGGCTCCTCCCTCCCTCCGGCTCCCCCTCAGTCCTCTGTCGCTCCGGCTCTGCCGCGGACCTCCGGAGCTCCGCCTCCGCCTCAGTCGCCAGAGCCTTGGGCTCCGCCTTGGCCCTCCGGATCCTCGGTGTCGCCCTGGATCTTTGGCTCTCCGTCTCCGCCTCGGGCTCCACCTCCACCTGCTCCGCCGCCGTCGGTCGGCCCCCTGGAGTCGTCAGCCCTTCCTCCACCATGGCTCCTCCCTCCGTCGGCTCCACCGTGGGCTTACATCATGGCTGCAGTCTGGGTCTCTACTGGCTCCTCCTGCTCCGGGTCCCTCCTGTTTCCTCCCTGGCTCCTCCCACCTTCGTCGCCCCCTTGGAATCTGTTGACTCTGGTTTTTGTCCCCCTTCCGGGGTCCTGTCCTCCGCCGAAGCCTCCTCCCACATGGACTCTGTTTTTCTGCTTTTTTTTTTTTTTTTTTGCCCCTCTTGTCTGTTTTGTTTTTTGTTTTCTACGGCGCGAGGTCGCGCCTATTCAGAGGGGGGCGTAATGTCACAGTTCTGTCTGTTTGTATATTTGGTTTCTCCCATTGTCTCCCCCTGTCATCCTGTTAACTTTGGTTTTACCCTCGTTAGCGTTATTCCCTTCACCTGTTTGCATCAATTAGTTCACCTTTATAAGCCTGTTTGTTTCTTGAGTTCCCTGTCGGTCTTTAACGTTTGTTTGTTTCTACGTGTGTGGATATTCCTGCTTGTGCTACCTGAAGTTTATATTAAATATTGTTGCCTGTTATCTCGTCTCTCGTCTCGTTCCGTCCAGCACGCAGCTACTACGTAACAGCGTGACGTTCGCAGTGATTTCAGCGTCTGTCGTCTCTCACTAAATCAGGACATAAATACATGAACAATATCTGCTGAGAGTCACTTCATGAGCATTTGACCGTTCCATTTTAGGAAAACTAGCGTTATGCCACATACACACAGAAATGTAAAGGTAGACGCGACAACCCGTCAAAATAAAAGTCCGGTTTAACGTGAAGGCATAGTGCCAGATATATATTACTACTATTACTACTACTACTAAAATGAAACAAACATTATTTAAGGATATAATCACACACATTTCTTCCATGTTTTAGTTTTAATAGTAAATTCCCCTTTGTTTGCCAAAAAAGAAAAAAAAAGTTTGCTTCATTTTCAATCCTTAAAAGATAAATGAAATTAATGTTTTATGCCTTCATTTGCTAACCAGAACATTTTAAATACACAACACAGAATTTCTGAGGGTAAAAAAAAAAAACCTTTCATAAGGCTATTTTAAGAATAAATTTGAAAAAATTAAGTGTGCATTTAAATAACTAGACATGCTAAAACACAGAATTTGATAACAATAAAACATGGTAAGAAAAAATAAATTCATAGACATGTCATTTTTGTTAAACCTTTATTAAATTGATGTGAAAGTGTATAAGTTTCATGATTTTAATTAATTCTTAGTTCTTTGATTAATAAAATTGAGTTTAACCATTAAAAAGGAGTTGAGAAAAATTTAAATGGTAAAAAATGGAATCTAGAAAAATTAAAACGGAAAAAACGAAATTTGGAAAAAAATAAAATGGAATTTGGGAAAAAATGAAATGGAATTTGGGAAAAAATAAAACAGATTTCATAGGGCCCTACTCAACCAGTGAAATGAACCAGGACTGAAACGTGAATGAAAAGTAAATAAATCATTAATGCACCTATCTTTATAAATAAGTCGTTGAAACCTCCCATCAACCGACTTTTTTTAAATATGTTAATTCAAAGTGGGAACAAAACATATAGCTCATTTCAACTAGTATTAACTATGTATTGTGCATGGAGCTCTGCAGATCAATACATCTTAGATACAGTTGAGGTCTAAAGTTTACATACACCTTGCAAAATCTGCAAAATGTTAATTATTTTACCAAAATAAGAGGGATCATACAAAATGCAGGTTAGCTTTTATTTAGTACAAAGCTGAATAAGATATTTCACATAAAATAAATTTACATATAGTCCACAAGTGAAAATAGCTGAATTTACAAAAAAAAATGACCCTGTTCAAAAGTGTACATACGCTTGATTCTTAATAATCTGTTGTTACCTGATAATTTTTTTTTCCCATCCACCCGCCGTTCTTCATAAAAACCCTTCAGGTCCCACAAATTATTTGGTTTTTCAGCATTTTTGTGTATTTGAACCCTTTCCGACGATGACTGTATGATTTTGAGATACATCTTTTCACACTGAGGGACTTATTACAGAAGGTTCAAACGCTCACTGATGGGACCTAAAAAATAACATGCATTTTGGATGATCCCTCTTATTTTGGTAAAAAATTGTATGTAAACTTTTGAATTCAACTGTAAACTTGTGTTAAATTTTTTACAAAGGTAAAAGTTGGAAGTAGAAAAGCAAAATTCCTTTAAGAGGGCTAATTTGTACGAATTCTTACAACCAAACTTATGCGAATTTGTATGATTTTTGAAAAATCACAGATATTTTACGAGGTGCCAAATTTGTAAGAATTCGTGCAAAGGACCACCCCTAACCCCGCCCCTAAACCTGCCCCTCACACAAATCGTACAAAATTTGTAAAAATTGGCCGCCTCACAAAATACATACAAGCTGATTGTGAGATAGTGAATGGATTATCACTCCTACAATTACACCAAGTATTTTGTTTTTAATAAAGTTCCTAATAAAGTAGCAAGCTGAATGCAGTGTATCTCCATTTTTGCCAATTTTCCAAACTAAATTATGGCTTATAAATATGCAAAGAATAATACAAGGACACGTCACTGACAAGCCCTTCCCCACTGACCTTATGAAGGAGCTATCATCACAAAATAGCACAACAGTGAGCAAACATGTTATGTTTTGATGGCAGACTTCAAAAACCATAGCAGCTGTTATCTCCTGTGGCAGACGTGGGGATGTGAGCACCCCCTCAAGACTTTTCTTCCATTCTACCTACCTAGAACCAATAGAAAATCACTACACACCACAGTCAATACCTCACATAAACCGCCCTCCGTCCAACTGCATGTGTCATCAGCCTCTCCACCAGTCTAGATACTGTGACTGGCCTTGAAATCTGTTCTGTGTACACTTACATAAGCTGACATGTCTGCATAATTGTTATTTGTTTGGGGTCTGCCTGCCAGACAGTCAAGCTGTATTTCCATTTAGAGAACTAGGGAGACCAGGAGAAGCAAAAATAACTGCAGATATCTTGTCATCGCCAATTTTGTTCCCCAGTTGTCACAGTGAGCCTTCGTGAGAAAGAGCCCATCCCAGGATGTATAAAACTGCCTGAGGGCTGCATGAGACAATCGGGGTGAGGTTTTAACAGGAGCCACACTGTTTTCCAGTTGCTGTTCTTAGTTTAATGATTCCTTCCCTGAAACCCATCTGTGAGGTTTATCTGTAATATCTATGCAGACACAGCGTAAACCCCGGTGAACATAGTGTCTTGTCCTCGTAAATTTTTGTTGCCTGTCAGATAGTACGATATGAGCTAGGTGAAAAAAAGTCAGACAGGTCAGCTTGAAACAAATACTTGTAAATGAGCTCTACAGCTAATGGATAATTGATCCTGTATGTAATTGGCATATTCGCAATACACTAAAATGCATTTTCAGCTATTCTCTTTTAAAGATTCGTATTCTTGCAATTTATTATGCAGCATTTTAGTAATTTTCTACACTAATTTAAACCCATTAATTAACAAAATGTAGGTCTTTAATGTAAAAAAAAAAAAAAAAAAGTGTTTTTTAACCAATTGTGGTTTGACTGAAAAAAAAAAAAAAAAAAAAGCAATGAAATACATCAACAAAAATCGCTTTTCAGTGAAACCTTTATTCATCTGAGCCTCTCTTATGGAATAAAAATCCATCCTAGAAATTGCTCCTAACAGGCAAGAGTGAACAACTTTTTCAGTCAAGCTTTTCTCTTTCATGTATTTCTTTCAGGCTTTTATTTGTCTGCTTTACTCATGCCGACCCCTCAATCAAAGATATATGCTGAAACACTGTCAAATTTAAAATGATATATATGCCAAAAGCATTCCTTTTTCAAAGCACTTTAGCGTTCAGTAAGTCAAGCTTCTCAAGCTTCTCATTAAACTCTTGTATTTTGTCACGTCGCACCTCACCGCTTGCGTCCGGTGTAGACACTGTGTAACTTCGAATATAAGTAAAAAACAGAGACTGTGTTGTATTCATTGTGTCATTAGCCGTAGTGTCATATAATTTGGAAGATGTTTGGAACTGCATGTTTAACTAATGCTTAATAGACCAGACAGTTATATTTGCCTTTTATATAAGCCTTTGGCAACAACATCCGTTAAAATTACATACAACCCCAATTCCAGAAAAGTTGAGACGTTTCGTGAAATGCCATAAAAACAAGAATTTGTTATCTGTTCGTTCTCTTTAACCTTTATTTAATTGACTAAAGTACAAAGAAAAAAATTCCAACTTTCAATTTTATTTTGTTAAAATAACCATATTTTTTTAACCATACACTCCAAAAAAGTTGGGACAGAGGCAAAATAGAAGTGAAAAGGATACAGAATATCCAAATTAAACTCTTTCGAAACAGTTCACAGTAAGCAGGTGAAATGGAAATAGGCAAGGATATCATGTTTGGGGATAAAAAGAAGCATTTCAGTCTTTGCAAGTGAAGTTGGATCATGTCTCATCACTTTGTGCCAAATTTCATGACAAAAGTGTCCAACAAATCAAAAATAACATTTCTTAATAGAAAAATCAAGGAATTTAGGTCTTTCACCAACGACCACACATAATATTGTGAAAAGATTCAGGGAATCCAGAGAAATGTCAGTCAGTGTAGGGCAAGGCACGACACCTCAGGTGAATGAGGATGACCTTTGAGCCCTCAGATGGCATAAGAAACCGTCTTGCTGCAGTGTTAAATATAGCCACATGGGCTCTGGAGTATTTCGGACAACTGCCGTCACTTAACACATTCTGCAGCTGCATCAGTAAATGCAACTTGAATTTCTGTTACTCTAGCAGAAAGATCAATTCTATGCAGTGACGCCATGGGGTTCTCTGGGCCAGAGCTCATCTCAGATAGTCAAAAAGACAATGGAAATGAGTGCTGTGGTCAGATGTGTAGTGATTTAGCTCAAAAGAAATGTATATAAATAATTACAATTAATTATGATTAATTACAATTATTTATATCAGCTGCCAGTAGTAACTGTAGCAGAATTCATTTTCTATCAACTAATATGTTCATCCAGTGAACATTCAGCATAAATTCATATCAACTCTAAGATATGATATTTTCTCGGCCATAGCAAATAACTTTCTTAAAGTACTATTGCATTAGAGCAGGGGTGGCGAACTCTGGTCCTGGAGAGCCGCAGCCCTGCAGAGTTCAGCTCCAACCCTAATTAAAACTCACCTGCCTGTAGCTTTCTAGTAACCCTTCAGACCTTGATTAGATTGTTCAGGTGCATTTGATTAGGGTTGAAGCAAAACTCTGCAGGGCTGCGGCTCTCCAGGACCAACGTTCGCCACCCCTGCATTAGAGCATGTAGCTTGAATCAGAATCGTAAAGGGACATTCATTTTGCAAGGCAGAATCAGAATCAAAACTCATGTAATTTGTGCACAGGAGTTTTATTAACGAAGGACTAACACATAACTAATCTAAACAAACAAACATGAAATCACTCATGCATGGGGGAAGGGTCAGTGAAAAGCCATTAGCGAGACAAGGAAATGAAGCTATGAAAGGAGTCAGTTAACCACCTAAGTGAAACCATCAGTGCTGTCTACAGCTTATACTAAACCTCTGTTTTGTTTAGTTAAATGTACGATACTTGCATTGCCTTGGTCATTGAACAAGTGTCCGAATGCAGTCTCGGGTGAAAGTCTTGATGGTTTGGAGCAGTGGTGGTTTTGGAATCGCGATCACGTTCTTCCGGGTCTGAAGAGTGATGAACTCCAAAGATGAACTGACTCGATGGTGACTGGGAGTTTCTTCCCAAAAAGTAAAGAAGAACCAAGAGCTGAGAGAGAGAGACCCAGCTGAAGTCCTGTGGTCGTTGGGGAATGGAAAGACAAGGCCGCAAGGCCTGGCGCAAGCTTAGAGAGGTCCCGAAGAGTTCTAGCTCATCTTCTTAGGTTCTCAAAGAACCACTAACTGACTGAGGCGAGTCACTCATGTGAGACGAGTGAAGAAACTAAAAAGAAAACGTGCAAAACTTTGTGGTCGAGAGCCACAGCTCTATATGTTGGGGCCTGCTGGGCACGCCCTGTGCTACACCTCCAGCAGGTCCGAGAGCCAATGGCGACTTTCACCTTTGGAGGGAAAGTTAACGACTCTTTGTCTGTGAGCATATGTAATTCGATTGGGTGTTGATGCAAAACTACTAAGGATTTTTAAAACGCTAATATGTTGCATGTGTATCAACATATAATATACACCATCATTTAGATCATCAAAATACAAATTCAAAGAGACCAAACATGACATAGACAAGTTATACTACACTAGAGCTCTATTATAACAAATGCATATAACAGAATACAATGAAAACACAAAATGCCAGGCATTTATACTATACACAATGACTTAGGGCTATTTGTGATAAGAAGGTCAAGGACAAGGATGTCTGTGAATGAATAGGAAAGCGTCCATTTCTATAGGCATTTTGTTTTTTCTATGGGCAAATGTAGTGCATTCCTTTGGGCAATAAAACCCATGTTATCAGATGGTCACCCTGGCAACTGAGTCCTTTTGGGGTGTTAGTTGCTTTGGGGGGTTGTCTCCAGAACTCCAGCATATAGCTGGCTGTTGGGTTTAAAGATTATTTGTTAAATGTAACAAATAACTGTATGTCTGATTGTTCCATATGCTACAGACGAGTCCACGTCTCTGAGCTTGTTTCTGAGAAAAATGGACGTCGAGCTCTTAGTACCAAAGACCAAAGGGGCCAACCAGACTTTAAACAGCGACAGATGCAAACACAAATGACTGTTATGGTATGGAGCTGCAGCAGACCAAACGGCATTGGTTACTGGAATATGTGCGAAGGTACCATTAAAATTGAGGCATTTATTGGGATTGTACAGACATATATATACCCTGGTGAAAAAACAGCATATGCTGGTAGGTATGTTTTGATGCCGGGAAGGTAGGTTTTGCTGGTCTAAGCTGGTTTATGCTGGTCTTTTGCTGGTCAAGGACCAATAAGCCAATAATAAAGAAAGACGTGAAAAACTATAGGAGTTGAATTGGCAGCTGTCCCAACTTTTTTGGAGTGTGTTGCAGCCATGAAAATCAACATTTGGTTATATTTACAAAATTAAATTAAAAGTTGGCCACTGAAAACATCGGAATTTTTTTCTGTATACTTTAGTCAATTAAATAAACGTTAAAGAGAATGAACAAATAACATATTCTTGATTTTATGGCAATTCACAAAATGCCCCACCTTTTCTAGAATTGAGTTGTATAATGAATGTACATTGATTGTCAGCTCCATGGATTACCCACCTGACAGATCTTAATATGATAATTTAACCAATAAACTCAATTTAGGAATCATATCAAACAAAAATTCTCACCATCTAATTTGCGATGTACTGTAGTGATGGGTCGTTCTTGAACGATTCGTTCATTTTGAACGAATCTTTAATGTGACTCGGGACGAACGAGTCGTCTCGGGGAGTGATTCTTTCAGTCGCGCATGCGCAACATCCTATTAGGTTCTGTACTGGAATTAGTTCATCTGTTTCGAATCTTCGGGTTTTTGGAGTGGTTCGTTCATCTTATGGGGCTGTCACGTGATGAACGAAAGACTCAAACCCGAAGACTCGAGAGATAAACTAATCAATTCTCTTTCCGGCTCAGACTGCATAGGTTAAGCTTACGGGGCCGTCACGTGATGAACGAACGACTCAAATCCGAAGACTCAAGAGATGAACAAATCAATATTTTTTCCGGCTCGGACTCCATTGGTTAAGCTTATGGGGCTGTCACGTGATGAACAAACGACTCAAACCTGAAAACTTGTCAGATAAGAGGCGAGGTTGAGCTAATCATAGACTAAAGACCCAGGTAAGCAACGTTTGTGTAAGCAGTAGATGTGTTAGGGAAGTAACATGTAACATTTTAATTATATTTTGCTAAAATGAACGAAATGACTCGAAAAAAGATTCGTTCATTTTGCTGAAAGAGACTCAAAGGTCCGAGTCGGTAAAATGATCCGAACTTCCCATCACTACCCAATGTACTGATAGCCACAGTGTCACATACAGTAATTTGGAGATGTTTGCAAATGCTTGCTCAACTACTGCTTACTTAAAACACTTGACAATTATATTTGATATGTTTTGCAATAACATCTATTAAAACTAAATAAGGAATGTACATTAAATGTCAGCTCCAAGGATTTCCATGATTGACAGATCTTAACAGGATAATTTAACCTATGTATTTAAATTAACCTGTAAACCACATAAAACAAACCCCTCTCCTTTGATAATATTACATTTCCATGGATTTACAGCTGACACAAGCTTTCCATTTTGCTTGGGTGGTTGAGGAGAATTTTCCTCAGTTTAGCAAAGACTAAAACTGACATCTGACACAAATGCCCAGGCTCCTTCAGCTATATTCTTAAGCACTGAAGAAAGCTTGAGGGATCTTGGCATGTCATTCTGTAATCTAACTTAGCCAAACATTAAAACAGAAGTGTGTTTTTCTGTGACAGAGGGATTTTACTGCTCAAGTCTGCTGCTGGTTAGCAATCCCATCAGCGGTTCTCACCCTGAGGCAGTCCGTGGAGGTTCACATCAACATCATTGACTTATCCGATTCCTTTCACTGAAAGCAGATCATTCTATTAACCTTTGCTACATCTCTAGCTACCATGAACAATGTGTTTTTTTTTTTTTTTCCCATTATCTTATATTTACAGCGAACATTTAAATATGACATATAGTTAGGCATTGACAACACCATTTTTTTTTTTTTTTGCCTAGTCTGCCTCTTACTGTGTATAACAGTCGTCTGTCCTTTTGAAAGATTAATTAAATAATTGGCATTTCATAAACTTTTTTTCCCTGGATGCATATTGATATTAATTAATCTTGGAAAATAATGTGTGTGTGATATAATGGAATTCACTAGGGGGTTTTTATTCCTGAAATTGTTTTGTGGAATTCCACTTCAATTTGGTTCACTGATCAGTCCATTATTATGATAATCTGCTCATTAGAATGCATTTTAATGATAAATTATTCGTCATCTTTTATGTTTTCTGCAGTTAGAGTCTTTTGTATTCTATCCTATATTCTTTTTCTCTGACCTTTTCCTTTTGGATTCTCTTAACAATTTGCTTTGTAATTGTAAATGAGATTTCCAAACACATCAATGTTATCAGCAGGGGCTTTCTTCTCACAGCAACTGACAAGAAAGAATATATATTATGCTCTGACAATCAGACATTCAGCACTTCAAAGCACACCTACACCTGCTATTATGCTCAAAGCGTTAAAAACTAAATCTCAAGGGTTTCAGTGCTGTCTCATCACTAACAACTGTGTGGCTGTCTGTGCTGACGCTGGCACGCTGAGCGTGGGAGCATCAAAGTCCTCTTGTACTTTTAATGAACCTGTTTTAGTGGACACCACAGAATAATTGTCACAAGAACCTTTTTAGCTCTGAAGATGTATGTTTTAGCTCTTCTGTCTGACAGGCTAGATCATTAAGTAAAGAATATGTGCGTTTTTTTTAGCAGAAAATTGAAGGAAAAAAAAACAGTTTATCTCATCAGAAATGTTTTAAGATAGATTAGAACATTTTAAATTGTAACTTTAAAATCAGAGGCTCGGTAGATGATTATTGCACTGTAGAATTTTGCAAATGCACATTTGATAAGACTAAATATAGCATTTCAGAAGGCATTTCATAAATTCAGAGCCACAAAGATATTATCGTGTCTTTGAAAGGAAATCCTGAAATCCTAAAAACTAAGACAACCAACTTCTAGGCTCTTATATATTTACTCAATTAATCTCTTCCCGTATGCTCCAACTTGCCTCAACATACCTGCCTGGAAGTCTCAATTATACCTAGTAAGACCTTGGCCTGCATGGCTGTGCACAGTAGATACAGTGCCTTGCAAAAGTATTCATACCCCCTCTTTTTTTCTTTTTCACGCTTTATGTTGCGGCCTTATGCTAAAGAAGAACTCGACTTCCAGAACAACAATTCACAAATAATGTACTCACCCCCTTGTCATCCAAGATGTTCATGTCTTTCTGTCTTCACTCGTGAAGAAATTATGGTTTTTGAGGAAAGCATTTCAGGATTTTTCTCCATATAATGGACTTCATTGGTGCCCCGATTTTGAACTTCCAAAATGTAGTTTAAATGCAGCTTCTAAGGACTCTAAACGATCCCAGCCAAGGAAGGTCTTATCTAGCGAAATGATCATACTCTACTTTTTTGAGCCGGAGTACACAGACGATGTGTACACAGACAAACTTAGATGTGATTTGTAGTAGTGATGGGACAACTCGTTCTTCCCGAGTCACAAAATGAACGAATCGTTCAAGAACGACCCATCACTATTTCGTAGCATCGTGGACGTGCATTCCAGAGCCTGTGCTACACAAGCTTTTGCGCTTAAAAAGTATACACATTTTTATTTTTTGAAAAAAATAAAATAAATAAATAATAAAAAAAAAAGACTGATTGTTTTGCTAGATAAGACCCTTCTTTCTCAGCTGGGATCATTTAGAGCCCCTTTGAAGCTGCATTTAAACTGCATTTTGGAAGTTCAAAATCGGGGCACCAATGAAGTCCATTATATGGAGAAAAATCCTGAAATGCTTTCCTCAAAAACCATAATTTGTGGATGACAAAGGGGTGAGTAAATTATTTGTAAATTGTTGTTCTGGAAGTGGAGTTCTCCTTTAAACTGCTTTAAATTATTTTTTCCCCACATTGATTTACACTCCATACACCATAATGACAAAGCAAAAAGCCAGATTTGTGACAACTTTACAAATTTATTAAAAATATAACACTAAAATAAGTACATTGCATAAGTATTCATACCCTTAACTCTGTAGTTGAAACACCTTTACAGCCTACAGTCTTTTTGGATATGATGCGACAAACTTTGCACATCTGAATTTGGCAATTATCTGCCATTCTTCGCCTCACCTCTCAAGCTCTGTCAGCTTGGATGGGGGCTGGCAGATATTTTCAGGTTTCTCTTGAAATATTTGATTGCGTTCAAGCCCAGGCTCCGGCTGGGCCACTCAAGGACATTCACAGAGTTGTCTATAAGCCACTCTTGCTGTGTGCTTAGGGTCATTAACCTGTTGGAAGGTGAACCTTCTGCCCAGTCTGAAGTTCTGAATGCTCTGAACTGGGTTTTCATTAAGTCCTTCAGTCCCTGCCGCTGAATAACCACCAGCACACTTTACTTTTAGGATGGTACTCTGTAGGTGATGAGCAGTGCTTGGCTTCTTTCAAACATGATGCTTGGAATTGAGGTTCATCAGACTAGAGAACCTTGTTTCTCACATTCTGAGGGTTCTTTAGGTGCTTTTTTGCAAATTCCAAGTGGGTTTTCGTGCATCTTCACACTTTTGGGGACACACCGCCAAAAAGACCAGATTGGTGGAGTGTTGCAAAGATGTTTGTGCCTCTGTAAGTTTCTTCCATCTGCATATTTGCTCACGGAGGTCAACTAGAGTGACCATCAGCTTCTTGGTCACCAGTCTAACCAACCCCGCTTCTCCATCAATTGCTCAGTTTGAACAGGAGGCAACCTCTAGGAAGAGCCCTAGTTGTTCCAAGCGTCTTCCATTATGGATAATAGAGGCTACATGCTTCTGTGAACCTTCAATGCATTTTTTCTAAACTCTTCCCCAGATATGTGCCTTCACGCAAGCCTGTTTCTGAGCTCTACAGGCAGTTATTTTGACCTCAGGGCTTGGTTTTTGCTCTGATATGCATTTTCAGCAGTTAGACCTTTTCTGAGAGGTGTGTGCCTTTCCAAATCATACTCATTCAAATGAATTTGCCACAGTTTAGCACGACTCAAAGTTTAGTTACATCTACACGCAATATGAGTGCTCCTGAGCTAAATTTCAAGTGTCCCAAGAAAGGGTATAAATACTTATGCAATGAAATTATTTCAGTTTATTATTTCTAATGAATTTGCAAAGTTGTTTTGTGCTTTATCATTATGGAGTATGGAGTGTAGATTAATGTGGGGGAAAAAAGTAATTTAAAGCAGTTTAACATAAGGCTGCAACATAAAACGTGGAAAAAATGAAGGGGTATGAATACTTTCGCAAGGCACTGTACGAGTAGGCTACAGTAATAGTATGAAACAAAATATGTTTGTATGAGAAGATAAAAAATATGTGACTGTATTTAATTTTTTCATTTAGTAAAAAAGTGGAAGGAGTTTACCTTCTGTAATATCAATCAGCTAAAAGGTAAAATATCTGGTACGGTTTTGCGTTTACTCTTATCAGTAGCGCCACAGCTGTGTGAGGCGTTCCGCTCTATTACTGTACATCAGAACCAACCACTGCACCTGGTGTAATTGCTACTTCAATTATTACCTGGCGTGACCTATGTAGGCCTATATGTCTCTCAGCTGGGTTCAGACTAGGTGAGATTAAGATCTGTTTGAAATCATCCGAGTTGTTAATGCACTCCAGGGTGCCTGTCCTAAGAAAACAAGGCCACCGACAAGGCATCAGTGCTTATACACTGCAGAAGATGAAGTCTTGCCTCAGCACTGCAGAGACGTATGACAGATCCTCAATTCTTTATTCCTCTTGAGCAGGCGACAAGGAGCATATGGGTGGAATCATCTGAAGGCCCACACAGGGGCCTCTAAGGTCTGTGAGTGGGAGAAGTTTAAAAGAGAGAAAAATCCTCTTTTCTCTTTCTCTCCCTCATCAGAGTCTGTTTCCACCTCAGGAGGCTGTTTGGTGATGTAAGTGTTCACCAGACACCCAGTTCTTCTGTTTTTTGCACTCTCAGTTTTCATCAGCGCAGGCAGTCGTAGCAACCTTGAACACAGCGGGGGATTTCACAGTAGTTCTTTAATGATAGATGAATTAATTGGTCACACAGCCAAGGATGGGAGATGCGGGTACGGTGTCATGCTGCTGGGACAAGTGAAGTCAGCAAATTGCACTGCTGTGGGCCGGCAAGGGGTGCGGACAGGAGCCGATGACTGGTGGGATGACTTTGATAACATCCTGACTTAAGTTCGCTGATTCGTTTCAGCATAAAAAAAAAGTTAGAAGAGCTAATGGTCAAAAAGGAATTATGTATAATGAACATTGCTAATGTATGTGTTAAAATGAATTTAAAAAAAGTGTCTTAGATTTTTCTTTACACTCTCAGAGATGTCTGCAAAAATAGGGACCAATGTACTGTGTTAATATGAATGAAGGTTAAGCATTGCTTTTTTTTTTTTTTTTTTTTTTTTTTTATACAGGATTTTGAATTATGCATTGCATGGAGTGTTTTAGGGTTGAAGGAAATGTCTGTATAGGGTTGTCCTCAGAATGAGAGTCCAAACAGCTGATAAAAACACCACAATAATACACAAGTAATCCACACGACTCCAGTCCAACATTAAGACATTTTAACTGGCCAAAACACAAGTCCATAATACACAATCATGTTTTCTCCAGTGAAAAATTACATCCCCAGTTGTCCTCTCACAGCAAAATTCACTAACATATTTGAAACGCTTTTATTAGAGAAAGCTATATATTGGAGAGAACACCTACTTGAAGTTAATAACATCTTAATGATGGATTTGTTTATTACAAATGCACAGCTTTTCTGTTCACAAAGACGCTAAATGATGGACTGGATTATTTGTCTTTTAATGTGATTTTTTTTTTTTTTTTTTTTTTTTTGTCAAGTGTTTGGACTCTCATTCTGATGGCACCTATTCACCACAGAAAATCCATTGGTGAGCAAATGATTTAATGCTAAATCTATCCAAATCTGTTCCAAAAAGGAATCAAAGTCGCCTTGGATGTCCTGGGGTTGCTTTAATGGACCATGTCCCTGCAGAAAATTACCAGTACCTTTCCAGTTTTTCTCCAGATTTTTTTTTTTCTTTTAGTGGAGTGCTTTTTATTTGTCCTTTGTGGAGACATGAACGGCTGTATGGGGGGAGCCTACCGTTAAAAAAAAAAAAAAAAAAAAAATTCTTTACATTTCACAGAAAAAAAATGAATGTGAAAACATTGACTGAATTTTCATTTTTAGGTAAACTGTTCCTTTAAAGGGGTCATCGGATGCCCATTTTCCACAAGTTGATATGATTCTTTAAGGTCTTAATGAAAAGTCTCTGATATACTTTGGTTAAAAATTCTCAATGGTTGTGTAAAACAACACCTTTTTTACCTTGTCAAAATCAGCTCTGCAAAAATCATCTCATTCTGGTCAAGGCTGCTTTAAATGCAAATGAGCTCTGCTCACCCCGCCCCTCTCCTCTCTCTGTGGAGAGACGAGCCTGTTTACTTTAGCTGCATTTAGCCGCTAAACTTGCTAACTAGCACTTTATTAGGAAAGGCGATCACAAAGATTCATAAAAGAAACCCTTATACTCACTTCTGCTGTAAGTGAAGCTGGATCACGAATGATTCGCGCGAACATAGATGGATATATGTAAATCGGGAGGCGCATTCCCTTCACAAACATACGTAATCCACTGCATCTTTAGCGGCTCAGATATCGGGAGTAAATGACGACCACTATGTTCATTATTACATCCAACAACACAACACCTCAATCAGAGATATTCTGGTCTAACTTACATCTCTGCTCCAGCATCGAAATAAAGAGGGTTGACTGTTACAGCTGATCTGAGGTAAGACGCTCATGTCAATCAACTATTGTGGGAGCGGCCTCTGTCAGTGTGACGCCACAACGACAGGCATCTGAGAACGGCTCGATTTGAAAAAGGGGATATTATTTTTACAGATTAATTAAAAACCACTGCATGGGTTTTAATCATTATAGGGTAGATTTGTACATACACTGCCAACACACATTAATGTTCAAACAACATGTAAAAGTGAACTTAGCATCCAATGACCCCTTTAAAGAATCATGACATTAGGATCTTGTGATTTGCATTAAAATCATTCTGATTGCATTTATTTTAATGGAGGCTTAAAGGATTAGTACACTTCCAAAATTAATTTTTTCTACAAAAAATTTACACACCTCCATGTCATCGAAGATATTCATGTCTTTTTTTCTCTAATCGAAAAGAAATAAAGGTTTTTGAGGAAAACAGCGCAGGATTTTTCTCCATATAGTCGACTTCAATGGGAGCCAATAAGTTAAAGGTCCAAACTGCAGTTTCAATGCAGCTTTAAAAGGCTCTACACGATCCCAACCGAGGAATAATTGTCTTATCTAGTGAAACATCATTTTCTAAAAAAAAATAAATAAACATTGATATGCTTTTTAACCACAGATGCGCGTCTTGCACTAGCTAGACTTCATACATTATGTAGTCACATTGGAAAAGTCAAGCGTGATGTTGGCGGAAGTACCAACACAGTGTTTACAAAGCAAACGTGCAAAGACTCTTTACAAAAAAAAAAAAAAGGTAAAACAACGATATCAGATGATTTTGAAAATAATATGGAGTTTTTCACGCTTTTAAACCAAAGTACACAGACAAAGAACTAACCATCTAACAACTAACTAGGTGTGCATGCGCTTTGCAGAGCTAGTGCAAGATAAGCATTTTAAATTTTTATTTTTTTCATTTTTTTTTTTTGGAAAATGACCGATCCTTTCGCTAGATAAAATTCCTCAGCTGGGATCGTGTAGAGCCCTTTGAAGTAGCACTGAAACTGCACTTTGGACCTTCAACCCGTTGATCCCCATTAAAGTCCACTATATGGAGAAAAAACCTGGAATGTTTTCCTTAAAAACCTTAATTTCTTTTCTACTGAAGAAAGAAATACATGAACATCTTGGAAGACATGGGGGTGAGTAAATTATCAAAAAATGTTATTCTCGAAGTAATATTTCCTTACTAACAGTGGGCTTTGAATGCCCCTTTTAGATATAAGGCAGCAGTCTACACATTCCAGGCAGACATTTACTATAAGACATCTACTGCAGATGGGCACAGAAACATCTCACAGAAGCCATATACAACACACTCCTGACACTACAAAGCATTTGGCATGAAAGAAGATGGTCTCTGTGGAGGGAGATAAAATATCGCTTTAACCCCCCTCTTCTCACTATGTCTTTTGATATGCTTCTGGAAGTATTTCTATCAGCCTGCACCTTGGTTCCCACCAGTACATAAATAAAGGAAAAAAATAAATTAATTAAACTGATTTAAAATATCTAAAGATGCTAAGAATCATTAGAGGATGTATAAATGTCAGCATAAAGTATACTGTAAAATTTACAATGAACCAGGTCTCTCTTTAATTTCATTGCCTAACCTGACAAACCAGGTGATTTTAAAGAGTATTAGAGGTATGTCAGCAACAGTAAAATATGTTTATATACTGTAAGCTGCTTACTGATCTTGAGCCAAAGTAAAGTTAGAAAAAATAAACTTCTTGAAGTAAATCTTTTCCAGTTAAAATCAGTTGCATCCTTTCAGCATCTTAGTGCTTTACAGCTGTCAGCAGCTTGTTGGGTTCATTCTCTTACTGTTAAAACATACTTTTAACAAAATACACAAGATCTGCAATGAGGCCCTATAAGGATGCAAAAGCCATTTGGCTTAAAATATGTGAAAATTACAATTTTATTGTTTCCCAGTCTATAATGGAAATGAGCCTTTTACCTTTATCAGCTAAAAATCGCTTTAAGCAATCATTTTCTGAATCCCTTTAAAATGACATTGCTTCAAACGGTTTCTTAGAACCTTTTGACTGAATCGTTTTCAGGAAGCTGTTCATACACATTTGATGCACCTCCACAGAAAAACACCATCAACACACAGTCTATAAGTGTGCTCTCAAATGTTTCATCTTGTCATGGGTGAGTAACCTGATTTCTCAGAAAGACAGAGTTGTCCATGGAAAGGTCAGTTTGATTTTATGGAAGCTGAAATGGAGGCATTTGCATAGTAACAAACAGGGAAACATTTCAGGGGAGACCCTCGAATATTATCTAAATGACAAATGCCTTTGCTAAATATCAAATCAGTTTCAATGCACAATTGCATTGCGTCGCTGGAGCAGCCTGGGTGTTTCTGCATCCACTTCTTTTGAAGATTCATCAGTGCACCCGACAGCTCAGCGATAAGACTAAATAGCCCATTTGAACTGAAGGTGTGAGTGTTAGTGATTGACCAAAACAGGTCTCACAACCTCTTGTAGACAAGACTGGCTTTTCAGAATGAATCAAATAGAGGAAAAAAAATGCATATGCATATTAGTCATTCAAAGATACGCTAGTATATTTTAGTATCTTTTAAAAGGGTACCACCCCAGTGACAGCTTTGAGGGGGGAAAAAGTATTTTGATATTGTTTGATAAAAAAAAAAGAGCCTCAGCTTTCAACTTTTCCAATTGTATTATTAATTGAAAAAAAAAAAAAAAAAAAAAACACGAAAGAACATCAGAGGGTATGCAGAATTTTCTCTCAAGTAATCACAAAATCAGTGTTTCAGTTGTGGACAGACATCAATAGTGTTTCAGTTAAAAAAAAAACAAAACAAAACAAAAAACTAGAGAGAACAGAATATAGCTAAAGCTTTAAGTATTTTATTAAATATCTGCATTTTAAAATGCATTAAAGTTGCATACAGCACCTTTGCAGTTCGACCTTTCCCGGTCCCGCCCCCCTCTCTCTTACTTCGCTTCCTGTCCTAGCTGATCTGTCCTATCACAATAAAGGCAAAAATGCCAAAAAAAAAAAAAAAAAAAAATCATCTTAAAGGGGTGCTATTATGCTTTTTCACTTTTTGAATTTTAGTCAGTGTGTGGTGTGTATCTTTGGGCATAAAAAAGATCTACAAAGTTACAAATCTCAAAGTCCACTCCAAAGGGAGATATTTCATTTTTAAAAAGATCTCTTTTCAAGAACTACAACGAATGGCTCCTCTGGACTACAGCGTTTGTTTTCTGCATGCAATGATGTCACAACACGGCCCATTAGAATATCATTAAATTAAATCCCGCCTACGGAAATTCTAATTGTTGGGGGGTGGGCGGGGAACGAGGTAGCGGATTAGCCTAACTTTAGTGATGCAGCGTGGAGAGCCACTTCAACGAGCTGCAGCATGGCAGGTATAAACACAAGCATTGACTGAGGTGGCCAATTCAGAGCAGTAATGCGCCGCAGACGTGTGCAGTACAGGGGGTCAAAACACATGCCGAAACCAAAATCTACTCCGGTTGCCGCGTTGGAGCCATAATGTGCCGCAGACGTGTGCAGTGTGTGGTAAAACATTTATTCATTATACAGTGTAGATAGCTTCACTTATAACGTGAGTGTTTTATTTTAAATGCATAAACTTGCACTAGACTAGGCAAGGCTAATCAGTGATGATGTTCTTTGATAATGTTAATGTTAGGCAGATTTTAGCTTTATGCTGAAGCTGGTTTCGGGCAATGAAACTAAGTATGTAAATAATTAAAAAAATTAGCACGACAATATCATGCATTGGCGATCTCGCAGGCTGACGATAGGACCCAACACTACTGTAGCGTATTATTTACTCGAAACTAATTATTTACTAATTATTTACCCTAACCCTAACCCTCCATGCATCCTAGGTGTATATGACCTTCTTCTTTCAGACGAATGCAATCAGAGTTATATTACAAAATTATCCTGGCACTCTCAAGCTTTAGAACAGCATAGACTGGTGTTTCTCTTCATCAGTCCAAAACAAGTACAATAATGTGCATCCATCCATAATAAAAACCTGTGGATTATTGTGATTTTTTTATTTTCTCAGCTGTTTTGACTTCATTCTGACAGTAAGTGATGTAATGTAAATTTCTCCAAATCTGTTCTGATAAAGAAACAAACTCGTCTACATCTTGGATTGCTGATGAGGGTAGGGCCCTATAAATTCTGTTTTATTTTTCCCCAAATTCTGTTTTATTTATTTATTTATTTAATTTATTTCCACAAATTTGTTTTTTCCCCGCATTTCAATTTTTCAATTTTAATTTTTCGTTTTAATGTTTAAATTAACAGAAATATTAATCAAAAGGCATGTCTAATTCATTTCAATTATGAAATGTACACAATTTAATAGCAATTTAGTAAAAGTGTAAATTAAAAAAAAAAAAAAATTAATCACTTTTTTTGGAAATTAATCAAGATTAATCCCACCTAATATTAAAGTTTTTAAGTATACTTCTATATTGCATTACTTCACATTCAGTCTTCAAATGTAGAAACAACATAAAGACAGTATATTTTAAATATTTTTTGGGTAAGTATCACAGATTCCAATATTACTGATGTCTCCAGGAAATTGTTATTTTTTTCCCCTAATATTGAATCAGTGACTATAGCCATTCAACATCACAGTATAATTGAGAGCTATCAATTTAATATTTATTAGACTCTTAAAAATAACTTCTAATTTAAGTACTTAAATCTTAAAACAATCTTCACATTAACAAATTATTTACCTGTTCCCTCTGCAGCAATTAGGAAATATACAGAAATTGAATAAAGTTATCAATACTAAATTCGAATTTAAATATAGATGAATCCTTAAAGCTACAAAAGTTATTGATTTCCTCTTTCTTCTTTTGTTCTTTGATTAACAGGCTTCATAGCAGCTGGGTTATTAGCTCATTTGGTTGCTATTACTTCAAGAGCTGCCACACATGCTTGTAGTTTAATTCGAGCTTTAATACACTTTTTCTGCACCGTGGAAATAATGAGAGTGAGTAAATTTTTAGCAAGTTTTTGTGTAAACTATTCTTGTAAAAATATGTAATATAATGCAAATAAAGTGCAATAAAATAAACACTTAATTGTGTTTTTTAGATGTTTTCTTTCTAACATTCCGAAACATGTTTTGAAAATCCACATAGCACAATGTTTTCCCTGCAGTGTCTGCACTTCCCTTAATTATTTATTGTCTGTTTAAATTTAAAAAATTCTCAGTCACATTGTGGAACAGGTCACATTGTAAATAACATGTTAGCAGAACACACTTGAAGCCAATTAATGACATTTTTGTAATCATATGTAACTGTGCATCTGCTGCCATGAACGACATGTCATGATGACACAGGCAATTTCCTGCAAGAAAAATGCAGGGCCCTGAAATAGGCTGTGAGGAAGTAGCTGCCACCACTCTTAATCAAGCGGGCGCATGAGCGAGCAACCCTGATATCAAAGACCTCTGCGCCATTATTACTGCTGCTTCAAAGAGACCCACACTCCTATCAGCGGCGAACATCTGTAGTGGTTTGTTTGTTTATTTGTTTGTTTATTCATTATTTCTCTAACTGTAAAGTCTCAAATCATTACACTATGCAAAACAGCTCCATTGGCTTCTGAAAAACCAATGTGTCACTGTCGAAAGACACGCGTTTCATCAGACCCGTAAAAAGACAGCATTCCCATATTCATTGTCTCAGGTATCTGTATTAAACCAAAGGAATGGAGGTTCTTGGAGCAATGCAATGCCTGTGTTTGAGAAGAGGAGAGTGTGAAACTGTCAGTCCTTTCAGGAACAGATGATGGCCAGTCTTCAGGACCAGTTCTTTCAACACTGTCTGTTTATAGTAGATAAGGTGTTCGCCTCAACATCAGAACCTCAGCCACAGCCTCCTCTTTCTTCAGAAATTTCAAAAGATTCCTCAAAAGAAGTAATCTTTTTTATTGTTTATTTATTTATTTTTATTTAGTTAGTTATTTTAAAATTGGGCAAGGGCATTGCTCAATACTGAATGCACCGTTACCAAAACCAATTGAATATCTGGAATATATTAGAGCATTTGCACCTATATCACAGTTTGGTCAGTTACCCGGATGCGCTGCCATATTGGAGATACTCGGATGTACACAACACTAGTACAGTAGTACACTGTACTACTAATTTAAGCTGTCTAAACCACGGGGAAAACATGTGAAAGCTGATCGTTCATATAGAGATGGACTTAGTAAGCAGGAAAGGGCACAATATTTGACAAACTAAAGTTAATAGGTGGTAAAGATCCATATGAGCTTGTGAGCTGTTGTGGACTGACAATACAACAATTCTTCCTTCTATTTCCTATCCTGACAAATATTTTATTTGATTCAACATAATTTTTTTTTTTTTTTTTACACATTTAGAATACAAATGGTCTAACTTAAACTACTGAACATAAATCAAGATAATTTGAAGCAATGGAAGTCATTGGTAACTAAAACAGCTTTGTTCTCTGGTCTCCTTTCCCACGTATTGCCAGGCCAAAAGTATTAGCTTTAGCTATTACGCATTTTCAGCTAATGGTTGCAGGCTTGCCTTCTAGTGGCTTTGGTACTACATCAATTATCAATAGAGACACCGTTATAGACCAATTCAGAGTAGACGTCACAGTTACGTCATTTGCAGCTGCGTGCGTATAGTGGTTGCAGAAAAACACTGATAACAAGTGGAGGTCCATGGAATAAGAGAGAAAAAAAATTGGTTTTGACAAGCTCTTGTAATATGCGGAGAACATTTTGAAAATTACTGTCACGAATCTGGTCGGTGTCCCATTGTCCGCTCACCACCAGATGTCACTCTCACCTCACCTACACACTCTGACTGTTGCACCACACTCCGGACTGCATCTCCCATCCTCCACCGCGCTGATTGCGTCAGCCCCCGTGACCAATCAGGCATTCTATAAAACCCCCGGTCCTTCACAGTGCTCTTCACGGATTGTTAGATTGTATTGCATTGTTAGTGTTTCCTAGTTTCCTGTTCCGAGTTCCTAGTCCCCAGTGTTTTGTCTTTCCCGCCTGGTTTTCTCGTTTCCTCTGTCTAGCCGCCTGCCTTTTGGACTTTCGCTCTGGTTTATTGGATTATTCTCTTCGCATGCCTGTGATATACCTGTCTGCTCCCGTCTCGACCCTGCCTGTTCGACTATGTCTTTGTCTCGTCCTAATAAAAGCTTGCAAGTGGATCCGCTCGCCTCTCGTCTCGTTCATCCCGTTACAATTACATCTAATCAATATAATCTACAATCTTTTTAAAGGAGAACTCCACTTCCAGAACAACAATTTACAAATAATTTACTCACCCCCTTGTCATCCAAGATGTTCGTGTCTTTCTGTCTTCAGTCGTAAAGAAATGATGGTTTTTGAGGAAAGCATTTCAGGATTTTTCTTTATATAATGGACTTCAATTGTGCCCCCGATTTTGAACTTCCAAAATGTAGTTTAAATGCAGCTTCAAAGGGTTCTGAACGATCCCAGCCGAGGAAGAAGGGTCTTATTTAGCGAAATGATTGGTAATTTTTTTTGAAAAATAAAATTTTGTATACTTTTTAAGCACAAAAGCTTGCGTAGCACAGGTTCTTGGATGCCGTCCATGGGTCGTTCTTGAACAATTTGTTCATTTTGAAGGAATCCTTAATATGACTCGCGAAGAATGAGTCGTCTCGGGGAGTGATTCGTTCAGTCGTGCATGCTCAACATCCTATTAGGTTCTGTACTGGAATTAATTCACCTGTTTCGAGTCTTCAGGTTTTTCGAGTCGTTCGTTCATCTAATGGGGCTGTCACGTGATGCTGATTTTGCTAAAATGAACGAAATGACTCAGAAAAAAGATTCTTTCATTTTGCTGAACGAGACTCAAAGGTCAGAGTTGGTAAAATGATCCGAACTTCCCATCACTACTACGAATCACGTCTAAGTTCATTGTCTGTGTACTCCAGCTCAAAAAGGTAAAGTATGGTGAAAAACTCCATCATATTTTCTCCTGCAACTTCAGAATCATCCAACATATTGTACCTTTTTGTTTGTAAACAGCGTTGACTTACTTGCACTTTCTTAGTCTTTGCGCGTTTGCTTTGTAAACACTGGGTCTGTAGTTCCACCTACGTCGCGTGTGACCTTTTAGACGTGATTCAATAGTACGTAGCGTTATGAACGCGCATGGCAGAATCTTTAAGCCTTTGTGCTTAAAAAGTATACACATTTTTATTTTCCAAAAGAAATTACCAATCTTTTCGCTAGATAAGACACTTCTTCCTTGGCTGCGATCATTTAGAGCCCTTTGAAGCTGCATTTAAACTACATTTGGGAAGTTCAAAATCGGGGGCACAATTGAAGTCCATTATATGGAGAAAAATCCTGAAATGCTTTTCTCAAAAACCATAATTTCTTTACGACTAAAGACAGAAAGACATCTTAAGACATCTTGGATGACAAGGGGGTGAGTAAATTATTTGTGAATTGTTGTTCTGGAAGTTGACTTCCTCTTTAAATCTAACTATTTTGTACCGTATCTGTGTAATTCCCTAGCCGTAAAGGCTCTCTCCGCGGTTTTCTGCAACCATGGCGCGTGCATCCTGAAAGTTTACAAACATATAATTGGTCTATTGGTTTAAAGGTAGTCACATAGGCCTACTAACTATAATACTGTTAAAACTTGTTAATATTGTTAAAACAAAGTAATACTGTTTGTGTGCACTTTATAACAAGGTATGATAAGGTTAAGGAATTGTTTCGCACACAATATTATACATTCCTGAAACTTACGTGGCCACAACTACAATATGAATAATATAAAAATAATATACTAATCAATTACACTTGCACAATTACATTTGCAGAAAGCACATAGTGTTCAAAATGAGCCTAAAATGCAAAATAATAGGATAGAAAAGGTCCATTTACAAAACCATAAACATAAAATTGTAAAAGTTGTAATTACTGTACTCACAATTCGTGCAAATGTTATATTGTGAAAACTCGCAAACAGGTAAAAAAAATGAAATCGGCTTTGTGCAACAGGCCTCTGGATGTTTTGACGTTCCGTTTAGTCTATATACGCAGCGGGATGCGTGAAGGCTCGTTTCTCTTCAGAAACCATCACAATATGTTAAGTTTAACACTTAAAATGATCTAGGTGAAAGAGTTAGAAAAGAAAGGTGCTTGCGCCATTGTAGATGCTGAGTGTGATAAACTCCCAATATCATCTAACTGCGTGACGCAAATTACGTTAATGACGCAGTTTGGCGTGCATCCGTTTATTTATTTAGATTTATTGCAAACAGATTGGGTTTTAAATATGTTGGTATAAAGAGCTTCTGGGCATGTGGAAAGGATTTTATTTAAAGTAGAGCAATATTTGTCACGTTGTTTGTCACAACTGCGGCGCTTTCAAAAATTCAACAAGCTGGATTAGCCTAATGTGATATAATATTTATCTGTGTAAATTCCTAAGTTTATGAATATGAGAATGATGTGCACAGCTGCAGGGCCAAAAAGGAGAAGACTTTTTAGTTTATGCTCGAGCAGAAAAATCTGTCTTCACCTGCAGTTTCACTTTATTAGATTTAATTAGTATCTAAATATGAATTCTAAATATGAATAGCATCTCTTTTCATCAAGCTGGCAGCTGATTGGCCCCACTGATCATTGCATGAAATAGAGCTGCTGCCTAAAGACACATATTCCAGGTGTGTATAAATGACTGTATTCCCATAATGTCATTTTATAGAATATAGAATATAGAGCATATATTGCATATATTCAACTGAAACACACTGAAAATCCAGGGTTTAAATCCCATTTAAAATAATTTGAGTATATATTAACATAAACGTTTTTTAAATCATGTAATTAAATGAATCACATTTAAAGGAGAAGTCCACTTCCAGAACAACAATTTACAGATAATGTAGTCACCCCCTTGTCATCCAAGATGTTCATGTCTTTCTTTCTTCAGTCGTAAAGAAATTGTGTTTTTTGAGGATTTTTCTCCATATAATGGACTGATATGGTGGCCCAAGTTTGAACTTCCAAAATGCAGTTTAAATGCGGCTTCAAACGATCCCAAATGCGGTTGTAAACGATCCTAGCCGAGGAAGAAGGGTCTTATCTAGCAAAACGTTCTGTTATTTTCATTACAAAAAAGATACAATTTAAATACTTTTTTTAACTCAAACGCTCGTCTTGTCTTGCTCTCCCTGAACTCTGTGTATTCTGGCTCAAGACAGTTAGGGTATGTCGAAAAACTCTTATTTTCTCCCTCACTTCAAAAATAATTAAAAAATCATCCTACATCGCTGCAGAAGTTCCGACCCAGTCTTTGCAAAGTGAACATGTAAAGAAGATCAAACACCTTCAACAAAAAAGGTAAAACAGCGATATAGGGTGATTTTGAAGTTGCGGGAGAACATGAGATGGGAGTTTTTCGACATACCCTAACTGTCATGAACCGGAAAAAAACAGAGGTCAGGAAGAGCAAGACAAGATGAGCGATTGACATTTAAAAGTATATAAATTGTATTACTTTTAGAAAAATAACCAATTGTTTCGCTAGATAAGACCCTTCCCCGCATTTGGGATCATTTGAAGACACATTTAAACTGAATTTTGGAAGTTCAAACTCAGGGCACCATATCAGTCCATTATATGGAGAAAAATCCTGAAATGTTTTCCTCAAAAACGTTATTTCTTTCCTACTGAAGAAAGAAAGACATGAACATCTTGGATGACAAGGGGGTGTAGCAATTTAGCTCAAAAGGGAAATGTATATAAATAATTACAATTAATTATGATTAATTACAATTATTTATATCAGCTACCAGTAGTAACTGTAGCAGAATTAATTTTCCATCGACTAATATGTTCGTCCAGCGAACATTCAGCATAATTTCATATCAACTTTAAGATATGATGTTTTCTTGGCCACAGCAAATAACTTTCTTGAAGTACTATAGCATTAGAGCATGTAGCTTGAGAGAGACAAGAAAATGAAGCTACGAAAGGAGTCAGTTAACCACCTGAGTGAAACCATCAGTGCTGTCTACAGCTTATACTAAACCTCTGTTTTGTTTAGTTAAATGTACGATACTTGCATTGCCTTGGTCATTGAACAAGTGTCCGAATGCAGTCTCGGGTGAAAGTCTTGATGGTTTGGAGCAGTGGTGGTTTTGGGATCGCGATCACGTTCTTCTGGGTCTGAAGAGTGATGAACTCCAAAGATGTTCTGACTCGATGGTGACTGGGAGTTTCTTCCCATGTGAAAAGTGAAGAAGAACCAAGAGCTGAGAGGGACGCAGCTGAAATCTTATGATCTCTGGGGAATGGAAAGACAAGGCTGCAAGGCCTGCGCAACTTAGAGGAGTCCCGACGAGTTCTAGCTCATCCTCCTCATCCTCTTAGGTTCTAAAAGAATGTGAGGTAAGTTAAGAAAACCAAAAAAAATGTGCAAGAGAGAAATTTCTGTTCGAGGACATTTCCATGAAGATGAATTCCAGGGTTAAATGAAAATGTCTGGCTCTTTGTGGTCGAGAGCCACAGCTCTATATGTTGGGGCCTGTTGGGGCCGCCAGGCACGCCCCGTGCCAGATCAGGCTCTCGTGGTTTTTTTTCACACGGGCAGCAATCGGAAGATTTTGCAGAAGAGAGCGAAGAGAGTGGGGGATCACTCGTGTGACACATTTAAGTTCTCTGGAGGCTACACCTCCAGGAGGTTCAAGAACCAATAGTGACTTTCACTTTTGGAGGGAAAGTTTACAACTCTTTGTCTTTGAGCATGGTATTTTGCATATGTAATTTGATTGGGTGTTGATGCAAAAACTACTAAGGATTCTTAAAACACTAATATGTTGCATAGGTATCAACATATAATATACACCATCTTTTAGATCATCAAAATACGAATTCAAAGAGACCAAACATGGCATAGGCGAGTTATACTACACTAGAAATCATAAAAAATGCATATAACAGTATACCGTGAAAAACACAAAAAAATACAAGGCAGTAGTGCTATACACAAGGGCCTAGGGCTGTGTGCGATAGGAAGGTCAAAGAAAGGTTTGTCTGTGAATGAATAGGAAAAAGTCAATTTCTATAGGCATTGTGTTTTTCCTATGGGCAAATCTAGTGTGCTCTGCTTGCATTCCTCTGGGCAATAAAACCTATGTTATCAGATGGTCGCCCTGGCAACTGAGCCCTTTTGGGGTGTTAGTTGCTTTGGGGGGTTGTCTCCAGAACTCCTAGCTGGCTTGTTGGTTTTAAAGATTATTTGTTAAATGTAACAAATAACTGTATGTCTGATTGGTCCACACTCATAAAAATGATTCTTCAACACTGTTCAGATTATTTTAAAAAATCCTTTTCATTTAACACCATTGTGTTAGGTTTCCCATTTATATAATTGCATTGGGTTAAATTGACTTGAAACAGTTGCGTTTTGGTACAACTCAGTATAACTCAATTAATTTGAGTTGAGAGTACATAAATTATTTTACTTGTGTAACTAGGAAGTGGATTTCCCCTTCCCATCATGCTTTGTACAAAGAGAGTAAATGTTGAAATAAAATGTTATTTTATGCATTTTTTAATTAAGATGATACAATTGGGAGACTTGTTAATGTTTAATGTTCTTTAATGTTTGTATTTAAAGCAGTTTCTGGAGAGTTAATGTTTCTGGGGTGAAGTGTAGAGCATGAGCTTGGGTTGAGGACCTGCTAACGTGAGTTAAAGTTGTCTTAATAATAAAATAACTACATTGGGTATGCCATGGAAAGCCATCTTATGGCTAATGCCTAACAAGTTGGTTAATGCCTGAAGTTAAGTACATCAAATGTATAATTTTTTGAGTGTAGAAGGATTTCTGCCTGGTTATTTGTTTTCCAGTTAAATGTTTTAGTTTGAGCATAAAATAATCACTTCATAAATGTATCAATTTTCATTTCCAATTGAGTTGGCCCAACTCAATTACATTTCATTGCATGAATTTAACTTTTATGAGTTAGGGTTACACATATTTATTGGATGGAAATCCTGCCCTTAATTAAATTGAGTTCATCCAAAGAATTCTTTTTTTGAGTGCAGATGCTACAGGGGTGAGTACATTATCTGTAAATTGTTGTTCTGGAAGTGGACTTCTCCTTTAATTTACTTTTCCAGGTGTGTCTTTTGATGTTGACACTTATAAATTATAGCTATTTATAGAAATAAATATAAAATGTATATTAAGCGATAGTTATTTTTACTAATAGCTTTTAGGGAGAAAAAAAAATCAATACTTTCCAGATGGTTAGTGCATAGACGTGTTTCATTCAGAGACAGCGTCCAGCCAGAATGTGGTCAATGTTGCTAACAGCGAGATCCAATTTACTCAGCCCTTTTTCTTTTCTCAGTCTGCGACCACTAAAGCTGATGACAGAATGCCCTTGGCCATTCTCAGCACAGCGTTTCACATGAACAGGAACTGAATGAGTTGTTTTTGACCTCCTAAACACTGTCCTCAAGAAAACTCTAAAGAACATTTTTTAGACTGTGACCAGAAGTTATTTCAGCAATTATCATTTTGACCTTGTGTTAAAGACATTAACTTATTTGTATCCAAAATGCAGAAATTCTGAGTGGGATTTATAGTTATTGAACAAATCTTAACATGCTTTTGCTGGCTCTTGCGGTGCCTTTGTGGCACTTGGACTAAAGGTCATCTTATGATGTATTACAAATAATCAGCAAAATATGCTTTTTCAACCTTTTTTCATAGGCTTGACATATTGGATATGAAGGCAATGACAGCGCAAGCCTCCTTAAACGGGAATGTTGTGGGCGAGAGAACTGAATACAGCGATTTTAATGGAATCCTGCTCTCAATTTCATGCCACGCGCCCATGGAAGAACCAGAAAATCAGGCCTGAATGAAGATACAAACATATACGTGGATTGTGGGGAGCTTTTCCTCACATACCCAGGCAACAGAATCTGCCAGACGAACAACCCACCTTTGTACATCACACACACACTCATGGCAGGGGGCGTTTGTTATACAGATGGCTGTCCTAATTTATGAACAAACACAATTAGTCACAAACAGTTATGCTTCTTTTGGCCTCTGGACAGCAAGAGCGTCTGTAATCCTACAGTATATTCATCAGCCAAATGTCTAATCTGGTCAATTATAAATTCAGTGTCTGAAAACAGCCACGGATTTATGCTTCCGGGTGTGAGATCCAATTAATCCCCTTGTTTTCATTTTAGCTTGTAAAATGATGGTTATTACTAAAACATATTTTAATAATAAAAAGGCCCAAAACATCTTCATCTTCACTAAACTTGTTGAAGAAAAGCACATTTTGTTTCTCAGGTTCAAACTAGGTCATGAATTGTACTCTTCTTTCTTTTCGTTTAGTTTCTTTTTGTTTTGATGCTTTCCATTCCTTCCCTTCATGTAGTTGATTTCCTTTCTCTTTCCTGCCTCGTGTTTTATTTCCTTTTAAACTCGCTTCCATAATCCTTCAGTATAAAATGTTTTTGAAAAAGGCAGGAAATTTATTTCAAGGGTAAAATGAGGAATTTTCCCTAAAGTCAGATTTTGAATACAGTGTTTAAACTGCTCCTCATGTACACCTTATTAATCTTACAACTTTTAAAACTTAATTGCTTGCCATACAATGCAATATTATGATTTTATACAATTTATTGAATAAGTCTCACTAAATGTCGCTCTTGTTTCCTGTCATACCAGAATGGGGGTCCATATATTAGCATGTTAAAACGCTGTTAAGAGGACGTTTATGTAGTTCTAAAAATATGATTTAAATAATTTGATTTAAATAGTGACGGACACCTGCATGTGTAATACAGAGACGGGGCTGTTGATGTTTGCTATATTGTAAAATAATACATCAACGCCATCTGCTGGACCTAAGAAACACTGTCTATAAAGGCTCATATTTTACTTATTTGAGGTCTGAGACGTGTGGGATCGGAGAGGGAGGGCAAGCATTTGCCATCTAGCCTGTAGCCAATACACTTAAACGGTCATGAAACCCCCCTGTTTCAGCACTGGTTAGTTCTCACCACAGTTTTGAAAAATGCTGCAAAAGTGGGCGTGGTGCGCTGCGGGGAAGAGGGAAGAGAGTGAACTTCAGGTTCAGACTGTTTAGATGACTTCATTTCGCTCCCATTGAGTTAACAATACAAATAAATGCACAAGCGTTTGCACTCTGCATCGAAAACATATATATGAACGCGTTGGTGCGCCTCTATTAACTTTGCGGCGTTTAAAATCCTTTAGATCGGTTGCGTCAAGGAGCTGTAAAAACCGCTATTACACTCACTAACGTTATATAAATGAATCGCGTTTGTGCCGAACTCTTAGAAAGCAAACTCTCTCGATCCATGAACGTTTCTCTCAGTTAAAGGAGAAGTCCATTTCCAGAACAAACATTTACAGATACTGTACTCACCCCCTTGTCATCCAAGATGCCGATGTCTTTCTTTCTTCAGTCGATAAGAAATTATGTTTCTTGAGGAAAACATTTCAGGAATTATCTCCATATAATGGATTTCAATGGTGCCCCCAAGTTTGAACTTCCAAAATGCAGTTTAAATGCTGTTTAAATGCAGCTTCAAATGGCTCTAAACTGTTGTGCCCATTTTCGACCCCCGCCAAATTATTACCCCCTCTCGTTGAAATCGCTAACCTGATTTGCCTAATTCTAACCCCTCACCCACACATTACCCTACCAATACTAGGGTGGTAGTAATCTGGCGGGGGTCAGAATTTGGCTTAACACAAACGATCAATGAAGAGTCAATGAAGAAGGGTCTTATCTAGCAAAACGATCAGTCATTTTCGAAACAAATTGACAATTTATATACTTTTTAACCTCAAACGCTCGTCTAAGTCCGCGTGAACTCTTTTTCTGGCCTAACAGTTAGGTTATGTCGAAAAAATCCTCTCATTTTCTTCCCCAACTTCAAAATCATCCTAAATAACTGCAGAAGTACCGACTCAGTGTTTACAAAGCGAACATGCAAAGTAGATCAAACAGCCTTTACAAAAAAAAAAAAAAGGTAAAACAGCAATGTAGGGCGATTTTGACGTTGAAGAAGAAAACGAGACGGGAGTTTTTCGACATACCCTAACTGCATTGACCGCATTGAACCGGAAGTTCACGCAGACTTAGACAAGACGAGCGTTTAGGGTTTTTGTTTAGGGTCAATTTGTTTCGAAAATGACTGATCGTTTTGCTAGATAAGACCCTTCTTCATCGGCAGGGATCGTTTAGAGACATTTGAAGCTGCATTTAAATAGCATTTTAACTGCATTTTGGAAGTTCAAATTTGGGGGCACTATTGAAATCCATTATATGGAGATAATTCCTGAAATGTTTTCCTCAAGAAACATAATTTCTTATTGACTGAAGAAAGAAAGAGGTGAACATCTTGGATGACAAGGGGGTGAGTAAATTATCTGTACATTTTTGTTTTAAAAGTAGACTTCTACTTTAATATAGGCAATCTCAAAAAGCGTCTGTCATAGCAAATCAGCACAGGCTGTCGTGAATAATTAGGCAAAGCGTCTTCTCATAGGATAAGAGAATGCCGCCTCATGAATAATTATGAGACACCAGCGCGTTATCGATGTACTGTACTGTCACAAACTGTGACGTCAGCAAAATGTAGATTTTAAACCCGGAAGATGAAAATAGTGCAAAAAAGCTCCAAATTAACCAGTTTTCTCCAACAATCAAAATTAACAGATCCTAACACTGTCATCTGTGATGTACAACACAAACACCTCTGCTAAAATCTCAGAAAAAATTGTGTACCGAAATTGACATTACAAGCAAAGCAGTATATTATCTTTATGAAACTAGCCTAGTATTTAACAAACCTACCACAGAATTATAGATCTGCATAGAGGAAGAGAAAAAGTTGTTTTGTGGTCGATCTTTCCCTGCTGAAAAAACAGCTAAAATCAGCATAGGCTGGTTGCCTGTTTTTAGCTGGTTTAAGCTGGAAGTAGCTGGTTTTAGCTGGTTTCCCAGCCTGGTTAGGCTAGTTTATCTGTTTGTTCCTGCTGGTTACAAACACACTGGTTTGTAGTGCAAGCAGTTTTACCATTTATTGCACATTGTTATTCTTCTCATTATTTCCCTATAGTATGGTGACCAGACGTGCCATATACCGTAAACACGTTCAGCACAGGACGTTGAATCGCTCTCGCGGTACTTTGCTGTCACACAACGATCGATTGGCGCACCGCAAACAACGAACACCTGGTTAATTTAAGCAATTTAGAAACCCCCGGGAAGCGGGTTCTCAACTCTGGCCCAGTTTAGTTGGAGTTTAGCTCCAACCTTGATCAAACTCACCTGCTTGTAACTTTTTAGTGATCCTAAAGACGTTGATTAACTTGTTCAGGTGTGCTTGATTAGAGTTGGAGCTGAACTCTGCAGGAAAATGGATCTCGCAGAGTTGAGAACCTCTGCTATAGTGGATAATGAACCAGAATTCTCACCCATAGGCTTAGCATGTTTTCCACGTTGAAGCAAAATAGCTCAGAATTTAATGATAAATATTCAAATAGAAATGCATTAATTTTGTCGGTACACCTGCCTTGGCAAAGTTTTGAGCACTTCTGTAACTCTTGGTCAAACACGGGTGATATTAATGATAAATATATTTTTTAGCAGACTTAAGCAAAATTTTTCAGATGGTCATCTTCTCCTGTCCTTACAAAGGACGAATAAATGAGATGTTATTAAAGAAATTTTATTTGTGATTCTACTTTAATAAGGGTCCTGTTCCTGTTTTTAGCTCCTGAGTGTGTAAGGAACGAATGTGAGACTTATGGTGACTGGTCTATCCACACTTTCACCTGAAGAGAGGATGAAAGCTAATGAAGAGGAAGAAGTGAGGTGATGAGCTCCAGCAGAGGTACAGCTCTAATTTCTTCTGTTCTAATTGGCCCAGTTCTTTCTCAGGGAAACCTTCAGGCAAAGATGCAAAATAATGAGAAGAGTATGAGCTTTTCTTCCCAGTCTTTTTTAAAAATAATTTGTATGGGTAATTTACTTAATTAAATAGCTGTAAAAAATTGGTCCTAAATGCAGAATTATTCAATTACTTGCGAGTTGCATATTCAACTTTTAAAAAGCGAACAACGCAGAGAACAAGAATGAACTGGTATATATATAGTTTTTGCATTTAAAGAGCAGCACATATGGGTTTTAGAAAAATATCTTTTTTTGTAGTTTGTAACGTAGCTATCCTTAAATGTAAAAAGTCTGCTAAGTGGTTAATAAAAACAGTGCATGATAAAGATATTAGCTGCATCCCAATTCAAAGAGGGCAGCCTTCGGAGGATGGATCCTTCGAAGGATGTGACCAACTTGGCCTACGAAGGACGCCCCCAGTCTAGCCTTCGCAGGATTTCCTAATTGCGCCACCAGGTGTTCCCGATTGCTGCTCCTGTCACTTAGCAACGGTACTAGAAGAGAGCTGCAGTAGATGATATTTGTTTATGAAAATGAAAATAACTGGAGCCTTGACTTTAAAAGTAAGTATTAGGTTTAGACTAACTTGAATATTGCAATGACAAGAAAAATACAAAATATAAAGTGGTTAATTGCTGACTTATATTGTTCTAAAATGTGATTTTATGTTGTTTACTGTATTATTGATTATTATGGACCATGGTGAACAGATAGGTTTGCAATAAATTCAACAAGTTTTATGCAGTTGAATATAAAAGTTCACGTACAAACATTAATGCCACTCATTAATGGCAGCTGTCACAGTTGCTAGGCAACAAGAACAGTCCTCCATAGGCTGGACTGTTTCGAGTCCTTCGGAAAGCAGCCTTCGATATCGCATGCATTTGTATTTGGCATTTCTTAATATTCCAGCATTTGCAAAATAAGGAAGTGGTGGAGTGTAAGGCATTCCTTAAAGTCCCCCTATATTGAAAATCAAGATTTTTATGTTGTTTATTTGTCTATGTGGTGTTTTTAATATGCTTTTAGACAAACCATGTGCCAATCCATTAATCAACACAATTGCTTAGTATTTTCTTTTTAAAACTGTAGTTTCCCAAAGGCTGTCCCAGGAATGCGGTTTGAAACAGCCCCTTTTTTTGCTACGTCACAAACTTCAGTAACCAATCAGGTCAAAGGGTAGATTCCTGTAATTAGCATGCAAAATAAACAAATAGGATTATCAGCACAAATATTAAATAGAGCATATAGAACACTAACTAGAGCACAACCGCTAGGCGCTAACCACTAACTTGAAAAATAACCTGCGGCAACAGTGTAAAAGTAACCCGGAGTCAGACGCACCTCTCCCGCATTGCCGTCTGCACTTCACTCGCATATGATCGCGGGCGCGAACTGGAATCACAAACTAGGCTGCATTCCAGACTTCAAGGCATTTTGAGGGCACAACATCGTCAAGTAAGTAACTTTAACAAATGTAACAGTATCCACTGTAGTTATCCGCTAGTAAAAACATAGTTTTATCAGTCATCATCCGTGTTTCGCTATTATATCGCGTTTACTACAGTTCAGTTAGTGGATCAGGGAGTCTGGCTGTGACTGCGTGGGGGCGGGGCTAATTTGCATATTCATAGATCCGCGTATAGTAAATGAGGCAAGGGGAGTAGAGTTACATTCAAGCTTTTTAAGGAGAAATGAGAAAATTATTTTCACAAGAAAAAACATTTAAATATTTCATTTTGATGATCAAAGATCAGTTTTAAGGGATACAAATTTTGATTACAGGGGGACTTGTACACATAGAAACAGATTTTTTATTTTTTTTTTCAGCAGAATACATACATTAAGTACATTACAGTACTACGAAGGATAATATTTTACTTAAGATTTTAATGCATGCATTAAATTTACATTTAATGTAATGCATACACTACATTTGTATGTTTTTATTTTTCAAAATTTAGAGGCAAACAAAAATGTATAGAAGGAATGTATAGAACGTGTTTGTTATTTACAAGTTTCAACTTATAATGCAAAAATAAAACAATGGACAGAAATTACTTTGCTTCATTTACAAATAACTTGTCAATGTCAAAAGTAATGTACAGAACAACTTCATTTCATTTTTAAGTTTCCCAGCAGCTCCATTTTCTACAGAACTGTTCTGAAAGAAGAGAAAAATAAAGACTTATGAAAACTATTAAGATCATCAAGTTTGCCTAAAATAACTGTGGACTATCTTGCATGATGGCCCAAAATAAATCCAAATTTAAAAATAAAATAAAATAGAAATACAAATGAAAAACCTATCTACTTACTGATCCACTGACTTCTAACATTTGTTTCACTAGCTATTTGAGTACATTAAAACACAGTATTTACATTTATAAGTGTATTTGTCGGCCGCCACAGAACCATCACGGTTGTGGCTGGGATACAGCTCCGACCGGAAACTAACAATGAAATGAACTGTTCTAGCTATTAGACTGTGTGTTTTTTTTATTTATTTATTTATTTTTTTGACGTCTACACCTACCCCAACCCTAAACTTAGCCCTTACTATAATAAAAAAAACAGTATTATTGTTGTACAGTGTGACAAAAATAAGGTTAGATTGATGTGCGCATGCCCAGTAGCTAGAGCTGTATTCCTTCTAGCCTTTACCAACCATCACCCGCTATTTTGTTTGAAGAAAATTCCATCGTCACCGGCGCGCCATGAATTCTGGGATAGGGTAGGCTGCAAAGAATCCTTATGGTGTATCCTTCATTTGCTGGCAAAACGGAGGGCGCATTTGAAGTCGTGTTCGAATTGCGGTAGCGTTTGTCGCGCAGCGGTGACACAATCGGCCTTCGGAGAATGCATCGTGAATTGGGACGGTCTTCATCGCGCCGCCGTTGTGCAAACGGCCTTCAAATGCAGCCTTCATAGGACCAGGCCTCTAAATTGGGACAGCCTTCATCGCGTCGCCATGACACAATCGGCCCTCAAATCTGCACTTCGAAGGATGTAGCCTACGAATTAAGCCCCGTTCAGGTTGCTAGTGGGCGTTCTCACTACTGGTTGCCTTGACAGCGAATTAGGTTTCTCGCCGCTAACTTCAAACATTTTGGAGGCAAAAGACTAAATATAATATAAATATAAATTAAATCTGTACATACAAACAAAAAACGAATGAGAAGCATAGCCTATATTTTTCCATTGCGTATGTTTATCTACGGCTGAGAGGAGAATGATCACATGAGCTCTACCGCCTTCTTTCCTATTGGCTGTCGCTCCCGAAAGTCACCCTTCATTTGCATAAAGTTGAAGGATTCTGAACTTTGTCGCGTCGCTGGACACGCCCCATCCGGTCGCCAACGGTCGCTGTAGCTCATTGTCGCTGGAAATCGCCAGCTCTCCATTGAAATGAATGGGATCGTGTCGCTTTGTCGCTGCCTGTCGCTTGTAGTGTGAACGGGGCTTTAGGACGCAGCTCTTGTCACTCAAAAGAAAGAGTCCATTGTAAATCGCCTTAACGAGTCATCATATTTTTTTAATCTTCTGCCTGTTACTGATTTATGTCACTATGGTAACAAATTTGCATAATCCCCGCCTGTCCGCGAAATAGGAACAGTCTTACCTGCCAACAAACACTTCCGCTAGTTAGTGTTTCCATCATGTCAAGAGTTCTGCGCTGTGAAAACAAGTTTATGTTTTTTAATTGCCGAAAGATGATGTTGAGAATCAGTAGTTAAGTCCATGTTACCACAGCAATAAAATTCGAACCTTTCGTTGTGTTTTTGTGCTAATATGTGATGTATAGCTACCTAGTGCAGCTTTAGGTTTCCAGGTAAACCACCTGGTCCACCGGTCTGAAATAGTTCTGATAATTCGCTGTGAACCCACTATTTCCTAAGAATGTGTCAATTAATATAGATTGTCGTTGTTCTAATTACTTCGTTTAATAATAAAGAATTTAGTGTAGTGCACAGACATTATAATCATTGTGAAATCGCTTATTTTGCTGCACCGGCAGTTATAGGGTTAATGCAGGGAGTAAAAGACCCCGAACAGAGGCAATAGACGAGCTGCATCACGGCTGGTGTGCCTGTGATACAGCTGTTCTGCGTTCTAATTAAAAGTTAAGACACGGAGCGTCTTTTGTCTGTAGTTCTTCAGACATTACAGTAGACATATTTTGGTTTACAAAATAAATTGTTTCTTCAGTTAGTCACATTAGCACTCGGCTAACGTATCCACTGTTATTGTTTTGTGAAGTGTTTGCAGTTTAAGCAGCTAAACTTTACCTGTGGGCAAGATTCGTTTGCATTGCGACTTGGCCAGATGACCAACTGACCTGAATCAGAACGAACCATTTCGTAATCATTGAGAAATTATGTTTTCTGACCTTAGATTGATTTAAACTTGTTGTAGGGGACTCTAACACATTGTTAGGACTCTTTAAAATACCATATGACCTGCTCTTTAAATATATAAACTTAATCTGAAATATTCAAAATCTAAAAAGGTCTGTAAAAGCACAAGAAAATGTGTAAGTGGAATGTAAAACTCGGAAGCTCTTTTTTTGCGATATATAAAATTTATTTCTGTTTTTGACATTTTCTTCTGCTTTTTACATAATGATGGAGTCTTTGACATCTTTGGGTAGGGGTGTAGAGCATTCTTATTACAAGTCAAAATCTCACAAATAAAAATAGATATCATCTTGACCTGATCTGATAAAGTTTCAGCACAAGCTTGCATACTGGTGAAAGGAAATATAATTCACAAGCATAAAATTAACATCTGTATCTACGTAATACGGTGCATCCCTGAATTGTTCTTGTCAAATGACTCATCAGTGAAAACCTTGTCATTTTTTTCTTATCACAGGTACAACTCAGAACAGATGGTGACTGTGATATAGGTACACGTGAAAATATTAATGTCTTAAGTCATGTTATGTCTCGCATTGTTTACACTTCTCTGGGCTCATTTTTCAGTATATTCACATCAACACCACAGGTTCCATATTTTTGACTCGAAAAAATGTGCAGCTGAAACACCGTAGCCAACATGTACATTTCAGACTGGTGCCAACTGGAAAAAAAAAAAAACTATGCTAATTTACCCATAATACAGTATGTGCCTATCTTCTGTATCTGTCACTGAGCATATTTGGGCAAAAACACGTTCAAGAGGCATAGATTTGTGCACATTATAATTTGCCTAACTCTCTTTCTATGATTTTTAGATCACCCAAACATGAAATTTCCATCATCATTCACTCACCCTCATGTTGACTGCCTTTTCTTTTTCATGCTGCTTTTTTCCCATTCAACGAAAGGGGAAACAAGAAGCCGTTGAGCTTTCAAAACAGAACCATAAAAATCTTAATGAACCGTATTTGAATTTCCTGGAACATGAATGATATTAAAGATTTATGATTTATTTATGATACTTTCTGTGAAAAATGACTTGTTTCTCGCACAATACCACAATGCTTCAGAAGACTTGACTTTAAAACTGACTTTATTGTCAGTTTTGGAGCTTCATACTGTAGCTCCTCACTATCATTGGATGGAAAATGGTGGAAAAAAAAGTGGCAGAAGAAACTCAAAGAGGTTTGGAAAGACATGAGGTTGAATAAATGATGACAGAATTTTAATTTTTGACTGAACTAATCCTTTAAAATGATAAATCACTTTGAGTTAGAAGATCCTCCAGTGAAACCTCCTAAGGGGACGTTGTTGAGGTTCAAAGTAACTGTGCAAACACGTGCTAGTGGTTTTGTTCCACAAAGTTTGCCATGTCATTAAAAGAGGGAAAGCATTAATTCACTGCGATATTTTGGCCTTTTTCCAGTTCTTGACCCAAGCACCTTGAAGAAGTCTGGATTCAGAAGTTGCATTTGGCAGCTGTATCTCTATAAGAGAAACTGGACAGGGTTCAAATCCCTTGTGCTCTTTTCATCCGTCTCAAAAAGTTTCGCTTCTCCTCAAGCAGTTCCTGGATGCGCTTATTCCGTGTTTTCTCGCGCAGAAACACACGTCCTCTCCTGGGGATGATGTTATTTGCAGGAAACTCATTGTCCAGTGGGATTATTCGATACGGTATATCAATAGCGTTGCTCTCGCTCACTTCTTCCACTTTATTCGGCCGTCTGCTTGTCTTCTCTGTGCCGGATACTGTTGTCCTGGACAGTGGTGTACTGGAAGTTGTAGACATAGAGGTTGATTCCTGGAGAGCAGGTTCTTCAGTGGTTGTTAGCAACTCGGTTGTAGATGTCACTGGGATGCTGATGTCCATATTGCCTGAGGTTGTCAATTCGCTTTCATTCACAATAGTCGCTGTTGTTGACCTGAATACCGCATTGCTGTCCACAGCTGGTGCACCACTACTCACATCAAACTCTTTAAATTGGACGGTGGTGCTGGGAATGAGAGTGACAATATTCAGATCACTGGAAATGATTGGGAAAACAGTGCTAACAGTTACTTCGGTGCTGTTCGCCACATCATCTCCAGATGTAGATGTGACCTTTGCTGCAGAAACAGTGCTTACAGGTAATTCCGTCACGTTTGCCATGTCATCTCCAGGTGTAGATGTGACGCTAGTTGGTGTAGTAATGGCAAAGGACGTGCTCTGTTCTAAAGTAGTGTACTTATCGATATCAGTTGTAGTATATTGATAAAAGGGCGTTGTCGTGTATCCGTAAGTATCAGCTGAGGGTGTATATAACCAAGGTGTGCTCACAGATGTGGCACTTTCCTCTTCTGTAGATGATAAAAAGGCTGCTGTGGAGGTCCACGCTGTGGTGGACTTTGTGCGTTTGGGACTTTGGGTTGTGGTGGATCGTCCTTTGGGGGTGATTTTCGATTTGGATGGTGGCTTACTTGTGGTCACAGTGGTCTTTGTGGAATTGCCAACCTTGCAGGACTTGCAGCACATGCGCTGGAAACCCGACAGGGAGCAATACTGCTGCAGCATGTCCATGCGACAGAACGCAGAACGGTCACCGTGACAGCGTTCTGCAAAACAAAAGAGGGACGTAAGATATAAAATCACTGCAACAAGCTAAATACATTATTAACATGATCAAAACTAAATGTAATAGATCAAGTAGAAAAAACACTTTAGCACAGGGACCAATTCTCACTATTAACTAGTTGCTTATTAGCATGCCTGGCTGTTTATTAGTACTTACAAAACACATACTCTGCATGACCATATGTGACCCTGGATCACAAAACCAGGCATAAGTTGCATGTGTATATTTGTAGCAATAGCCAACAATTTTTTACATTTTTTTTTCTTTTATGCCAAAAATCATTTGGATATTAAGTAAAGATCATGTTCCATGAAGATATTTTCTGAATTACCACCGTAAATATATCAAAACTTAATTTTTGATTAGTGATGTGCATTGCATAGAACTTAATTTGGACAACATTAAAGGCGATTTTCTCAATATTTAGTTTTTTTTGCACCCTCAGATTCTAAATTTTCAAATAGTTGTATCTCGGCCAAATATTGTCCTATCCTAACAGTACGTTAATGGAAAGCTTATTTATTTAGTTTTCAGATGCTGTATAAATCTAAAAAAAAGATAATAAAAATTGACCCTTATGACTGGTTTTGTGGTCTACTGTCACATATTCTACATCCTTAATACCTAAACTTAACAACTACCTTAATAACTATGAATATGCAGCAAATTAGGAGTTTACTGAAGCAAAAGTGGTAGTTAATAGTTAGTTAATGGTGAGAATTGTACCTTAAAATAAAGTGTGACCAAAAAAACTTTAGGGTAACGATCATGTTACCCTTTTTATTCATCTGTGATGAATATGTATAAAGAGGAGCTTAAAGAGGATATGTGCAGCTAACTAGATATGTCTTTGAAGCCTTTCATGCTTTTAACAAGTTTGTATGAGTGAGAAATAAGCAGAAAAAAAATTAATCAGAAGCATTAGATGAAGCAAAGGAAGAAACAGAGTTATGAACTGACCATTAAGCAAGTCTGCAAAGACAGGGATGTAGATGCTTACTAGAGCACTAAACATGTTAGGATTAATATGGCAATAATATTTGACCATGTGAATATGGATTATATTTAGTCATACAATCATTGGCAAAAACATTTTGCAAGATCCTCCAAAAATTGGTGATCGTGAAAGAGATTTTCAATGGCTGATGCTTGAAAATCTGTGTTTATCAATATGATGCTGATATATACATAAGACAATTTAATGACAGCTAAGGGGACATTCACAAAATAGCTAAAACACCTATTTTACACAACCTTAACATCAAAATTCAGTCAACTTTAAAGGGAACCCCCAATATTAAGACTTGTATGGCTTAATATAATGTAGATGATGTCTCTTACTGAAACCCATGAAAGATTTACATGATTTATAAAATCCACATTGTTTTATACATATTTTGGACTGTGGGGGGGCTATTATTTCCATGACGTAAAATGGTTGCACTCGGTGAGCTACTGGCACTACCTGTTGCTATTTTTACCACAACACAACTCGGAAAATAAAATACTGATACATTGTGCGGCTTTTGATTGTAATTTTCAGTTGAAGGGCAACAAGAGATGTGATGCAAGTCTTCACTGCTTTCTTAGCGACAAGAAGAGGATAAAAGAATGGGAAGATGCCTTTGGACAAACAAAACTTCCTAAAGACCCGCGTCTTTGTTCTCTCCACTTTAGCTCTGATGCTTTTGAGGCCTTTAGTAGAGCACAGTGTAGCATCTGGACCAATCAGACACAGTTATTTGTTACATTTAACAAAGAATCTTCAAAACCAACAACCCCAGCTATATGCTGGAGTTTTGGAGACAACCCCCAAAAGCAACGAACACCCTGAAAGGGCTCCGTTGCCAGGGTGACCATCTGATAAGAGGTTTTATTGCCCGCAGGAATGCACATCTGCCCATGCTACATTTGCCATCGGAAAGACACAATGCCCATAGGCTCTTTCCTATTCATTCACAGACAAACCTTTCTTTGACCTTTCTATCACACATAGCCCAGGTCATTGTGTACAGTATTACTGCATTGTATTTTAATTTTGTCTGTTGTATTTGTATTTGTCTTTCTACTGTTATATGCATGTGTTCTGATAGATGACTAGTAGGATTACCCACCTATGCCATGCTTGGACTCTTTGAGTTTGTGTTTTGATGATCTAAAAGATGGTGTAAATTAGATGTTGATACCTATGCAACATATTAGTGTTTTAAGAAACCTTACTAGTTTTTGCATCAACACCCAATCGAATTACATATGCAAAATACCATGCTCACAGACAAAGAGTCGTAAACTTTCCCTCCAAAGGAGAAAGTTACCATTGGTTCGTGGACCTCCTGGAGGCGCAGCCTCCAGAGACCTTAAAGGCATCAAACGTTAGTCCGCCTCCCTCTTCTTGACTCTCTTCACACTCTTCTGCAAGATCTTCCGATTGCTGCCTGTGGAGGAACCCACAGGGAGCCTGAGCCGGCACAGGCCGGCACAGGCCGTGCCCGGCGGGCCCGACAGGCCCCAACATCTAGAGCTATGGCTCTCACCACAAAGAGCCAGACACTTTTACTCAACCCCGGAATTCATCCTCATGAAATGTCCTCGAACAGACATTTCTCTCTTCCGTGCTTTTAGCTTTCTTCACTCGTCTCACGTGAGTTCTTTCAGAACCTAAGAGGATGAGGAGGATGAGCTAGAACTCGTCGGAACTCTAAGCTGCGCCAGGCCTTGCGGCCTTGTCTTTCCATTCTCCAAAGACCACAGGACTTCAGCTGGGTCCCTCTCAGCTCTTGGTTCTTCTTCAATTGTCACATGGGAAGAAACTCCCAGTCACCATCGAGTCAGAACATCTTTGGAGTTCATCACTCTTCGGACCCAGAAGAACGTGATCGCGATTCCAAACCACCACTGCTCCAATCGCTCCACCATCGAGACTTTCACCCGAGACTGCATTCGGACACTTGTTCATCGACCAAGGCAATGCAAGTTTTAACTAAACAAAACAGAGGTTTAGTATAAGCTGTAGACAGCACTGATGGTTTCACTCAGGTGGTTAACTGACTCTTTTCATAGCTACATTCTCTGGTCTCTCTAACTTCAGTTCTCACTGACCCTTCCCCCATGTATGAATGATTTCATGTCTGTTTGTTTAGATTAGTTATGTGTTAGTCCTTCGTTAATAAACTCTTGTGCACAAATTACATGAGTTTTGATTCTGATTCTGCCTTGCAAATTAATGTCCCTTTACGATTCCGATCCGAGCTACATGCTCTAATGCAACAGTACTTTAAGAAAGTTATTTTCTGTGCCCAAGAAAATATAATTTCTTAGAGTTGATATAAAACTTATACTGAATGTTCGCTGGACGAACAGATTAGTTGATGGAAAATTAATTCTGCTACAGTTACTACTGGCAGCTGATATAAATAATTGTAATTAATCATAATTAATTGTAATTATTTATATACATTTCCCTTTGAGCTAAATCGCAACAACAGCTACTGAAAGAGCTTACAAATGGCAGAGACATGCAATGCTAGATGCATTTCTGGCAGGATATAAACATGCTGACGCTTGTCATGATGGTGCAGACATTGAAGGAGTTTTCCAGTGTGGATTTCACTTGATATCCCGGGGCATTTAGACTCCTTGTGGGGAAAAATCGATGGTATGGCATTTGGTTTAAGCCTATACTTATATCCATCACCATCTGTAAGGTCTTTCAGTAACTGTGGTCATCATATCACTTTTTTATTGCAGTTGCAGTAAAAATAGCAACAGGTAGCGCCAGTAGCTCAAACCATTTTACATCACTGAAATAATTGTGCCCAAAATATGTATAAAATGATGTGGATTTTTTAAATAACGTAAATCTTTCATGTGTTTTCTACTACATATTTCAGTAACAGACATCATTTATGTTATATTAAGCCATAAAACTGGGGTTTTCTTAAAAACAAATTGTTCATTGCACAACAAAAACCCATTATTTTAGTGAAGACATGACAAATATCAGTGTTTTTGCTTTACCCCGATTCTCTACGGTAAGCCGGCAACAATGATTTACGTTTGTAGCACAACTGACATAAAAATAAAACAGCTCAAGCAAAATAACCTGCAATTCTACCTCAGATGGAGAAAGACAGGCCAACATTCGGTAGGGCACTTTTAAAGTAATTGGAAAGAAATCCCACTTTTCACAGAGAAACAGATAGAAAGCAGAGCGACAACACAGGCAGGAAAAAGCCATAAGCTTTTTTGTTTTTCCGTTTTTATAACACTTTTTTTTTTATTCCTACTTTTGCAGTTGATCATGACAGAAACTGAAACAATGAAATGCACTCCCACCCCCATTTAAACATACAGATAGAGTTGTCTTCTTCAGAAAAATAAATAAACTGTATTGAAAGGTACAAGTTCACAGTAACTTTGGTTAAACACTTCATTACTTTGAGAACAATTAATCCATTGGTAATTCAGATGAACAGGTAGATAAATAAATAGGTCATTGGTTAAATAAAATACAGGATTTCCATGATGATGTAAAAACTGGCATGGCACATACAAGTGTCATATATTAAACATTTACAAAACATTAATAAAGTTTCCCTGATAAATCAAAGTGCATATAGACGCAGTGCACGTAAGTCCATCTGAATGTTCCCCAGACATTTTCCCCCACAACAGCCAGCCAAGACGCAGTTAGGCCAGTGAAGTAACATGACAGTTACTCATAGTATATAATATTAGCATTTTTTTTCTTATAAGTAAGGAGATAACAGTCATAAATGTTATTAAATACAGTAAACACCAATGTTTATTTACAGTATCTCACTGCAAGGTCTGGCTTTTCCTAGTGTTTTCTCCACGGCTTTGAGCATGAAAATTCGAATAGCTCGCTACATAGTCACAACAGAAATGTGTTTCACGATACAATGACACGTCTGAAGTGATAAAGAGATGTCGAGTGTAGGTTTCCACTAAAACGCTCTCCATATCCAATGAGTTAGCCACGGTTTTCGGATGTGTGATGATTGGTTGATCGGTTGGTTCTATTTCAGGTTTTGTTTGAAGCTGCCTCTGGTTTCTGTGCGCTAAGCCATCACTTTCACAGATAAATGCCGATACATTCAAACGTAGTGTAAGGCATTGTTCTTACGCTCTATGTACCCCCGCCTCCCCCCTCCCCCTTCCCGAAAAGAGTGCGCTCGGATGTGGATGAAAGTTCATGAGGTATATTTATGTGTCGTCTTTCATATGGCCACTGGTAACCGTCGTTAAAAATGCATGCTGGCAGACGTACACGCACGCATACGCGTGTCGGAAACGCTCGCACACACGAAGGCATGACGCAAACGCACGTCACTCATCACCATGTGGAGATACGCATGAATCCCTCTCGTTCAGGATGAATCCGATAAAATGAAACCACTTCTCTCGGAAAAGAAAAAAAAAAAAAAACGGAGAGGCAACTGGCTGAGCGAGTCCTGCATAATATAGGTCTTCCCCTTCCCCCAAAACACTTAACTTCTGTTATTAAATAGCAATAGTTCTGTATTTATGTAAAATCAATAAAAAAATACACGTAACAGTCAAGAATTAAAGCGATCAATATAGCAGTCAAAATGTTAGGCTAATAAGCTACAGCTTATTCATGGTAAAACAAATTATTAATATTTCATATTATTGGTACCCATATAGATTTATATTCATATATAAATACAAATATATTTATATGTTTGTTTAAAGTCTGCAAGCACAAATAAGCTGCATTTATTGAATTTGTTAACAGTCAAAGAGAGGATGGAGGATGAGGTGGTTATGGCATTCGAACGTGTGTAGTAAAGCGACCCTGTTTAGCAAGTTCCACCTCATGTTCACCATCGGCCACCAACGCGTACGATGGCGGTTCAACAGTACGTCCCATGTTAACGTCTTAACTTGTTGGTTTGAGTGTTTGTTTTTGTCCCATCAGTTTTCGAGAATGAACTAGGATGTGGAATGAGCACTTAGCAAAGATTTCCTCATTGTGACAAGTTCACATTCACAATAAAGCTTTAGTTTTTTTTTTTTTAATGTTTTTTTTTTGTCTTTTTTTTGTCTTTTTTAATCTTTTAGCCACTTTTCATGTTTATTTTTTCCCCTTCACACCTGCAGCTCAGGCGGCGCCTCCTTAAAACGGCGTCCGGCCCTTGAGAGCGTGAGCCATATGGAAACAGCTTGCAGAGGGCAGTGATTCAAACAAACGCGTCGCCTCTGCGGAAACCTCAGCGCAATCATTAGCTCCGCAAGCTGCCCGTCCCGTCACAAAGCCCCTCCTTTAACGAACATCCCCCGAATTTTTTTACATGTTTTGTTTTGTCAACAATTTCTTACTGGCCAGCGTTCACAACACAGAGCTCCACAAAGGAGAGAGAGAGATAGAGCGAGAGACAGAGAGAGAGAGAAACAGAGAAACCTCCCCCTATCGGAAACGCCCCATAAAAGAGGACCACCACCCAGGAAAAAGAAGCGTGCAAGCCTCGGAAGAGGGAGGCAGTCAGGGGAGTTTGCCTTGTAAAGCCAGGCAGAGAGACAGAGGGAAGGTCCAGCTGAGAGAGGTGAGACAGCGCAGCGCCACAACGTGGCTGGAGAGAGACGCTTTACTTGACATCCTCTGCACGGGGTATTTGGGGTCGTGACGCGACAACCACTGTATCAGGAAGTTGCCGTGCTTGTTGAAGTCTGAAGTGCTCCCTGGCGCATGTGAGAGAGGGATTGGCAAGGAGAAAGCCCGGGAGACAGAGAGAATGCGAGAGAAAGAAAGAAAAATCTCATCAACTATATTAGTGCATGAATTAGTCTGTTATTTCTGCAAAAACTAGTACAGATCATACAACTTTCATTAATGACATTAATAAGCAAGCTTGACAGATCATTAGTATGTGTACATTCAAATAATTCCAATTGACCATACTTCATATATGAATACTTGGCTTCATATATTTTTGTCTTCATCAACATGAAATGAAAATCAATATCTACGACTTCTGACTAGCACTTGGAGGATGACATATAAATATGACATATAAAGCTAGCATTGCATATTTTTGTTGATCCTCCAAATTATGGATGCATTATGGATTTAAAAAAAGCACCTTCATGTTGATTTCTCAATTTGAATGTACTGATCTGTTAGACGTTTCGGGTTGTTATTTTAGACTTTAAGTTACTGAAAATGTGAGCACATAATCAAATACGCACTTGGGCAGGGATCCATTCTGCAGGGTCTTAATGCAGCTGGTTTGGAGTCCAGACAGAGTCCAATGGTGTTGTCACGGGTGTGACAAAGCACCTGCCTTTCCTGCGTACCATTACCACACGTCACTGAGCACTACAACAGCACACACACAAACAAACATTCATTACTTTTGTGTTAAAGAATATCAAACTACTCCCACGCTCCCACATCTATACTGATGGAAACACAGCATGTCAAATGTCAGTAGTACCTGCGACCAGGGGCCCAGCCTCCACTCAGCAGGACACAGGTTGCGATTGCAGTCTCTGCGGGACTCTGGGCGCTCGTCGCTGCAGTAACGGCTGCGGATGGATTTGAACTTGCCGTCGCCCAGAGGCTGGACGCAACGTACGGAGCGTATCTGAGTTCCCGTCTTTCCACAAGATTTACTGCATTCACCCCACTCTCCAGCCACCCAGCTAAACACATAGAAACAAACACACAGTCTAAGTTTGTCCAGAAAAATAGGTGCCAAAGTGTGATGCAAGGTACAACAGTGTCATCTACTGGAGACAGACTATAGTTGCAGAAAACCAGGCCACATAATGTAGTGCTATGGAATTCTCTTTTTATGTATTAATGTATATGAAATCTATTAACTACATATATATTATTTTTATAAAATAGTAAAAGATACTATTACATGACATTGTAATGTTTTAGATAATAGTAATAAAAAAAGTAAAAACAAAGAATCAGTGGATGTGTCCAAACATTATACCTATTTCCAAAAAATTAATCTGACTAAAGAGATTCACCCAAAAATGAAAATTAACCCATGATTTAATCACCCTCAAGCCATCCTAGGTGTGTATGACTTTCTTTCAGATAAATACAATCAGAGTTATATTATAAAATGTTCTGGCTCTTCCAAGCTTTATAATGGCAGTGAATGGCTGTTGAGATTTTAATGTCCAATAAAGTGCATCCATCCATCATAAAAAAACTAGGGCTGTCAGTTTAACGCATAAACTTAATTAATTAGTTATGAAAAATAATGTGAATTTTAACGCAGTTAACACGCTGGCCCCGCCCCCAGACCTACATCATCTTATATTTCATACAGTTGATAAATATGATGCAAGGCAACAACTCCATGAATGCAGTTATGCCCTAAAATTTAAGATATTGGATAAAAAATGCCCCTGTATGTGTTTATTTATATGAGATATTTATATATTTATATATTACGTATCATACAACATCACACGGACAGCAAGAGCAATACGACACAAGTGCTCATTTTGTCCCGATCTATCAAGAGTTTAAATCTGATTTTATACAACATTTGTTTTTGCTTAATTTTGAACAGAACATTCATAAAGAGAGCCATTTACTTTCCTAAATGAATCGGCCGTTTCAACGAATCAAATTAAATTAGTGAATGACCCAAGACATTCGCCGCCACCTACTGGCAGATTTAGTTTCTTATTTAGAGTATCATTTCATTAAAAAACAATAACAATAATAATAAAAATAATAATAATAATAATAATAATAATAATAAAAACATTAGGGATAGTTCAACCACTCAAAAATTAAATCCTGTCATCATTTACACACCCTCATGTCATTTCAAACCTTTCTTTTGTGGAACATAAAAGAATTTTGAAGACTGTTGGTAACAAAGCTGTTTTGGTTATCATGACTTTCTTTATATGAACAAAAAATACTGAGAAGTTTCTCAAATGATCTTCTTTAATGTTCCAGAGTTTTTGGGTGAACTATCCCTTTAAGCAACTTGCCCCTAAAACCTAAAACTCTTTTGACACACACACTTACATGGGCTGAGCACACTCTCTCAAGTAACAGTCTCTAAACAGAGGCGGAGGCTCCTTGATTTTCTCACAGAATCTGCGATGGACCATCCTCATCGCTGCGTTCTTACGGCAGCCATAGCGTGTCATCTGAATACCTGTCCATAAAAAGGTGGTGGACAGCAACAGTTGCTGAAGTAAGACTAGTCATGAATGTTTTAAGGCAGGACTTAGCAAACGATCAATTATATTAGAAACTAATTAGAGAGAAACTCTAGTGTCAAATGATTGCGGTTACAGTGGGCTACCTCCTCCACAGGTCTTGGAACAGGGTGTCCATCTCTTCACCACCCAGGAGTATGCCACCGCATTATCAGGAACCATGTTATTCTCATTAGCACCATCACTCAATCTGTCATTGTCGGTGATGTATTTGATCGACACCTTTACCTTGGCAAATCCATGCATTCGGATCTAGTAAACAATTACACAATTAAAGACGATCAGTTACGACGAGTTAAAAGAGTGTGTGTCCACTCATGTGTGTGAGTTCCTACAGAAGATTACCATGACAACCACGTCGTTTTTCAAGGGTCCGCTGGTTTGAATGGTGTCCTTGTTGTTTTTATTTTCATACTCCCATTCCAGACCTTTTTCGATAACTGAACGTGTCTCTGGGTAGTCTCCATGCGCGTTGAGAAAGAAATCACCTGACGCTTTATTCCTGACAGCTATTCAGTGAAAAAAAAAGCAGAAAGAGAGCTGCAATCAAACAAGCATATTGCTTAATGTATGGAAAACTACAGGAAATGATCAGGCTTTACCTAAAATGTGAGTAGTTCCATTAAGTTCCTGGATGAAGAGATGTCTTGCCCCTCTGGGAACTTCAAGCACTTTTATGACACCTAAACCAAATGCAACACATTTCCAAATCACTATTACTTCACTCCAATACTTTAATAAATATATCATTCTCTTTTTCTATCCTATCTACTTGATTTCTTTTTATTCATTATAAAAAAATGACCCTCTAACCCTAGCATTCTCTATTTTTTTTCTATGCTTTTGACTTGTTTTCTTTTTATTTATTTAAAAAAATGACCCTCTAACACTAGTGTTTTCTTTCTATTCGGTCTACTTGTTTCCTTTTTATTTATTATTAAAAAAAATAGCCTTGTCACAGCACTTACATATAATTGTTTTGTTGGTTTTAAATGCTTCTATTGTCTATTTGTAAGCCGATTTGTATAAAAGCATCTGCTAAATGATTAAATGTTAATGTAAATGTAAAAAGATATTAATATTACATATTACAATGATTTCTGAAGTAACATGGTGACTGGGGTAAAGATGCTGAAAATTCAGCTTTGATCACAGAAATAAATAAATTACATTTTAAAATATATATTCAAATAGAAAACAGTTATTTCAAATACTAAAAATATTTAATTGTACTATTTTTGCTGTACTTTGGATCAAATAAATGCAGACCAGAGGAGACTTCTTTAAAAACCATTAAAAATCTTACTGTTCAAAAACTTTTGACTGGTAGTGTAGACTGAACAGAGACTATTTTCATGCTTACTTCTCGGTAGTGATTGGAGAAACAAAGCTCTCTGAAACTTTCTAATATCATTAAATATGAACTGTCTGTATGTTTTATTTTATTAAGTAGTAGGAATTGTTTTGTTTGCTATATGCAGAGCTTGGATAATCAGGCCAGGATGAGACTAGTAAATATAACTCTTTCTTTTATTCTACAAATGTGTTTTTAAAAATGCCTGCAATTTTACAAAACTGACCCGAGATCAGGTAAAGACCATACAAACATTGAAAGTTATGTTGTAACGTAACTTTAACATGCAATTTAAGTATTTAATTAAATTTAAAACCAACATTTGTTTCTTCTGTTCACTGATCTCGCAAGTTGCAATGTGTTACGAAATTGCTTTGCAAAGAATTTGGCCAAAAGAAGGAATCTTATGAGGCACTATAATTACGCCTACATTTGGAAGATCCCTTGTGTCTGGACTGGGCCTGTGATGCCTTAAAATACTGCCTCAGCTAGGTTTTGGAAAAGAGCCTACATGTGTGCTGTGAAGACGTACCTTTTTTCTCTACAAAGGTGAAGTTAAACTTGTGAGTCTTGCACTTGGTTCCGTCTCCCCCGCAGACGCCGCACTTATCTTCCTGTAGAGCTGATCCAACCACATTATCACAGCCCACTTTCTGAAGGGAGAGAGACACCGTGAGGAACAGGCCACTAAACACAAACATTCACAAGCTGTACACACAGCTATTCACCTCACAGTCTCCGTACACACACACACTGTAGGGATCTTTGTAGGAACAGCGTGTTCCATGTTCCACCAGAGTCTGCATGTTCACTATAGCTCGCGTCTCTTTGGATTGACAGTACAATTTGCAGCGTTGCTTAGCTATAAAAAGAAGAGACAAGAGAGATCCTTGAGTGATGGATTGAGATCAAGTGCATGTTTATAAGAATTTAGATGCTCTTGAATTCTAAGAAAAATATAAAAATTCAAATTCTAAGAAATAAGGATTTTGATTTGTTCTAAAAAAAAACAAAAAAACATTGTACATAATATCAACACATACAGTTTCCCAGCTATTCCAAAAAACGGACGCTTCTGCTCCAGAAGTACATTCCAGCTAAGCTTTTCATGCAGACCAAAACTTATTCACCAACAATGTGATGCCTGTTGAATTTCCCAGTAATTTAAAAACAGTTAATTTCACTCTGCGTGGAAAAAGTACAAGAAAAACAAGCACTTTATTCCCCAAACCCATACATATCAAATCAAAGCTAACAGAGTACATTTCTTGAGAGTAAAATGTAAAAAACATGATGTCAAAAGGATTATCTCATCGGATCAAAGGTATCCAATCCCATTTTACGGTATGAGACATGAACCACAAACAATCTTTAGTCAATTATTCTGCAGTTCAGTTGTAATTGACATGACAGTAAATAAAGGCTCAAAACGTCTTTCTTAATATGAGAATTACTTTGGATGTGCCTGTGTTGATCGTAAGTCTAAGGCAGATGTCCACAGTGATAATGTCTCTGGAGGGATTTTTTGTTCTCAGTGATGTCATGAATGGTGTAAAAGAAGTAGAAGTACATGTGGAAAGAAGAGGGGGGTTGAATGAAATCATATTTTCATATGTGCCCACTGTGTAAGTGAGAACAGCTGTGTGGAGAAACGGATTACATCAGCCCGGTTGCAGGCCTGGCTGACAAACTGAGCTTGACTGTACAGGACAGGAGCGGGAAACCATCTAAAGTAAGCTTTAAATAAAATGTAAATCATTTAAAATATAAGTATTAAAACAAATAGCTTAAAATCAAACTACATTTGCCAAATTGCTGGCCTCTGCTTCTAATATATGGTGTAGAGTGAAAGGTATTTTGGGCAGTATTGTGAAACATTGCAAGATTAGGGCCTAAACTGTTATTGAATTTGCAAATGATTTACAATATAAAAAAACATTTTATTTAAACCAGCTGTTTTCAAAGTAAGGTTTTTTGCGGAGGAAAAGATTTCAGTGTGTGTGGTCCATGAAATCTGCTGTATTACTTACGGTCAGGGTGTTCATAAGGCAGCCAGTGGTGCCAGGTATTCTGGTACTCAAACTTGTTGTCCATCATGCTACATTGCTCGGCTCTGTAGTCGTGGTACGGGTCCTCACACTCATGTGTATTACAAATCTGGAACTGATAGCTTGGGCTGGAGCAAGTACGTCCACCGTTAGCTGGACTGGAGGAGGTTAATGAAAGTGGGGGGACAAAATGAGCTATATATGAAAAAATTAGAGATAGATAGTGATAGTTGTTCATGAGTCCCTTCTTTGTCCTGAACAGTTAAACTGCCCACTGTTCCTCAGAAAAATCTTTCAGGTCCTATAAATTATTTGTTTTTTTCAGCATTTTTGTGTATTTGAATCTTTCCAACAATTACTGTATTTTGAGATCCATCTTTTCACACTGAGGACTCATATGCAACTATTACAGAAGGTTCAAACACTCACTGATGCTTCAGAAGTAAAAAAAACTATGCATTAAGAGCCGGGGGTGAAAACTTTTGAACAGAATGAAGATGTGTACATTTATCTCATTCTGCCTAAATATCATATTTTTTTTCATTTAGTACTGCCCTTCAAAAGCTACAGAAGATACTTACATGTTTCCCAGAGGACAAAATAAATGAAGTTTGCCCTGATCTTCAAATTCAAAAAGTTTTAATGCATTGTGTTTATTTCCGAAGCATCAGTGAGTGTTTGAACCTTCTGTATTAAGTTGCATATGAGTCCCTCAGTTGTCCTCGGTGTGAAAAAATGAATCTCAAAATCATACAGTCATTGTTGGAAAGTGTTCGAAAACACAAAAACCACAGAATGTGTTGGACCTGAAGGATTTTTCTTAAGAATAGTGGGCAGTTTAACTGTTCAGGACAAACAAGTAAACTAAAAACAGCTGTGGAAAATTCAGGCAACAACACAGTATTAAGAATCAAGTGTATGTAAACTTTTGAACTGGGTCATTTTTGTAAATTCAACTATTATTTTCTCTTGTGGACTATATGTAAATGTCTTTTATGTGAAATATCTTGTTCAGGTCAGTACTAAATAAAAAATAACATGCATTTTGTATGATCCCTCTTATTTTAGTAAAATAATTAAAATTTTGCAGATTCTGCAAGGTGTATGTAAACTTTTGAATTCAACTGTAGATAGATAGACAGATATTTAGATAGATAGACAGATTTATAGATAGATAGACAGATAGATTGACACACCGTGGATTGTCACAAGCTCGTGTGCGAAACTGTAGTCCCCTTCCACAGGGGCGAGAGCAGGAGCCAAACTCACTCCACATGCCCCAGCCTCCGTCCTGTTTTATGATGTCTGGAGTCAGCTGCATACAGTGGCCTTTAAAACAGTGCTGAGAGAGGAAGAGAGCAGGGCAAACACATAAACACAGAGGAAGCAAGTGAGTCTAACACCTCAGGACGGATCTGCATGAAAGGCTGAGTGGTACCTTCCCATCACCGCATTTAGTGCCATCAATGGGCGGACCTTTTTTGGTCTTGCAGAAGAAGGGGTTGTCTGGGTGAGCACACCAAAGCTGCTTACAGGGGTCAAACGGGCGATACTAAGAAACAGAAGAATAAAGAGAAGAAAAATCATTCTCAAACTCACACACACTCTGAATAAGAGAAATCTTATGACAAGACGCAGCTGGTCAGATAGTCACAAGGCTAGGATCAAACTGAAGGACATCAGATGGGGTAAATATAGTAAACTGTTCATTACAAAGACATAACGATGTACACATACCCATACTAAAATAGCTTTTTCTAATAATTGAATAAAAAAGTCCATTAAACAGACACTTTTTTTAATAAATTGTAGATATTCATTCATTATAAGTTAATAAATCTGTCTCTCCCTATCTCTCTCTATACATACATATAAATAGAAAAAAAACATATATATAGTCTTTCTTAATCGTAATGTTACTTAATATAATATAAAATACAATATTATAACAGTCATTCAGGCATGATGGAACAGTGTGATACACTTTCATTCATGGGTAGGTTACATTTATGTAACAAAGCAATTTCATGCAGGCAAATCAAAACAATGACGAAAACTGTTTTAGATATGATACAGCCTGTGACCAACAGCACAGTTAGACAACAGAATGCTAGGTAGTGATGGATATGGCCTTAATTAAGGTCAAACGTTAAGCAAAATCACTTGCTGTTTTCCTTCCTTTGAGCAGCGTAGTAGGCAAGACCAGAATCTCTGGCTGTGGTACTAATGATGACACTACATTTAGCAGGATCCTAAACCCAACAAACGTTTTAAACACATCAAGACACCAAGTGCAAAATAATGGCTCACAGTTTTCAGCAGTAGCCAGCTGGCTGCTACTGTTGTCTCAGTTTGAATATTGTTTAGAGTTTGCCAAGCTAAATAGCGGAAAGATTGCTAGGCCAATAGCTAGATGATTATTTAGCACCTGTAGAGATTTTTAGATGCTTCTGAGAACTGGTTGAACTTGCTCCAGTCAGCTATTCATGGATATCTTTTCTAATGAATGTAGAAAACTCTCTGAAAAGTCAGCAGACTGCAATGACCTGGTTAACTTGGCATTAAAGGAATGTTCAAAAGAGGTTTAAGATCTACAGTATTCAGAGAATCTGTGGCATGCTTTCAGTTACTACAGAGAATAATTTTATCCTTCAGTTTTTCAACTGAAATCTAGGGGCAAGGCATTCCAGAGGGTTTAAAAGCAGAAATGTGCCACTCATGTTCTTGCTAAAGCACTAATATTAATTCTTCCATACAAAAAAAAATGTGTTACATAATCTGCAAAGTTGTCTAAATCAAGTGTTTAATGCTGGGACTACTGTTATGGGTGAATGAACCCCCACTTTTATGCATTATCCTAATTTACTGTTTAGTTGAGAATTCATATGCATATATTTGTTCATTTCTGTACACACATTTTCTCTACCTGATCTCATGAAGGAAACGTACCTTACGTATTTCACAAGACACGAAATACGTAAGGAATAATTAAAGGAGAAGTCCACTTCCAGAACAACAATTTACAAATAATTTACTCACCCCCTTGTCATCCAAGATGTTCATGTCTTTCTTTCTTCAGTCAAAGAAATTATGGTTTTTGAGGAAAGCATTTCAGGATTTTTCTCCATATAATGGACTTCATTGGTGCCCCGATTTTGAACTTCCAAAATGTAGTTTAAATGCAGCTTCTAAGGGCTCTAAATGATCCCAGCCGAGGAAGAAGGGTCTTATTTAGCGAAACGATCTGTAATTTTTTTTTTCGAAAAATAAAAATTTGTATACTTTTTAAGCACAAAAGCTTGTGTAGCACAGGCTCTGGGATGCGTGTTCACGACACCACGAATCACGTTTAAGTTCATCGTCTGTGTACTCCGGCTCAAAAAGGTAGAGTATGGCGAAAAACTCCATCTCATTTTCTCCTACAACTTCAGAATCATCTGACATCGTTGTACCTTTTTGTTTGTAAACAGAGTTTGACATACTTGCACTTCTTTAGTCTTTGCACGTTCACTTTGTAAACACTGGGTCTGTAGTTCCGCCTACATCGCGCGTGACCTTTCGACGTGATTCTGTAGTACGCAGCGTCGTGGACGCGCATCCCAGAGCCTGTGCGACCTCAGCTTTTGTGCATAAAAAGTAAACAAATTTTTATTTTCCGAAAAAAATGACCGATCCTTTCGATAATTCTGCTTTAACAACGGGCCGTTCAATTCTTAAAAAAAAAATAATCCACACCCGAGGTGGTAATGCGATCATGACACAAAGCAGAGTCATTTTAGACCTAGTAACCACACTTGACCTGTTGATAGCAGACTAATGCAGTTAATATTGAAATGAAGACAGACAGACAGACAGGCAGACAGACGGAAAAAGAGAGAGAGAGTGAGAGAGATTAAGCTTGTGAATTACCTCTCTGAGTCTGTGCATCTCAACTGTGAAACTTCATTTTCAAGTTCATTTTCTTCACGAACAGCGCCGTTGCTCCCTCGTTTGTGAGAAACGTAATGCCGTTTTTAAGTTGTTAATCGTCAGAGCAGCACTAACAACATTAGCGCGTATGCTAACCTGTGTGCAAACTGTATGTGTGTGCATCTGTAAGTGAGACGGGAGAAATTGAGTATGTGCTTTCCACACATAATAAGTAATTTTGTGGCAAAAACATGGAAATAATCTGTCGTTTACTGTAATTATTTGTTTGGCCACTGTGGTTGTGGGTTTTAGTTATTTTGCTGTTTTAGACTGTAAGGACCTTTAAAAAAATGACTAAAATCATCTGGTGAAGTGATATATATATGTAATGCGGTCAAGAGCTGCCTGGAACTACCTTTGCTCTGTGTTTCCCTGAAAATAATGCACACCTTCAGAACCTTTGTCAGCCAATCAGATTTAAGCATTCAACGTCCCATAGTTTAAGTACCAATAAGTACACATCACTGCAGTTTCCAACAGAAATGAACAACAGAGGTGGTAAAACAGCTAGCACTTGTAATCGGTTTTGTGCACAGTTATGAATACAGCTCCATATTTTTCAATTTCCAGATGTGACAAGCTTGCTCGGTAGCTCAGTAGGCACGGAACTGGACTCAGAATGTGGAATCCTTGGCTACGAATCCAGTGAAAAACATAAGTCACGATGAAAGAGCTGAAAGATGAGAGATCAAAAAACAAGCTAAAACGGCATGCTTGCGATTGCATTTTTACGTCACATCACTTTTGTTCATACCATCGGTTAGGCTTAGATGTAGTGCAGATGGTACATTATTTTAAATCGTCACAGAGCATTAGAGTTATAGCGTCACTCAAAGGACATTTCAAGTCAGAACTGTGCTGACATACAAAACGCACTATATGTACGTTCATCTGTTCAGTGGGAAAAAAAAAAACACTCTTTTGGCGCCACTCAATGGACATTTCACATCGAATATGTCACAAAACTTATGTGGTGGTAAGTATTTCGTGTCTTGCAAAAAAGTTCCCACAGGTACATTTTCGTCATGAGATCAGGTTGCATTTTTTATATTCATTTTTAGAAATGATTTTAATGATTAAATTTGTTGAACTCAAGTATTCCTTTTAATGCTTGTGAATACCAATTAATTCAGAAACAACTGTGGGTTTAGTATCCTGCTGTGGCTGTATGTGTCTGGAAAATGACAATGAGTTCAACACCAACCAATAACATGTAATGATTAACAATAAGACCATCTGATTGAACCAAGTTCAAAGAAAGAGGCCACGTTGCGACTGAGGAGAATACCTTACCTGGGCTCCTGATGGCCCCACCTTTTGCAGCTAAGGGAATGGTTTAACAAGACAGTGAAGTACAGTCCAAGCAGTGCTGTTCAGCTGGAATCTCATTTTGTGAGCAGAAATGATTCTTGAAATCATTTTTATCCAGTTTACCAAGTGATTTCAAACTCATGCCATCTGGTTTTGATTATCTGATCAATTTTATTCCCAACAGTGAATTGCAAACAGTATAATATTATAGCTTGATAGACAAGTGACATCATTTTGAAATTTGGTGTTTAAAAAAAGTATTTCATTGTGAAACTGGAATTTGTTTTTATATCAGCTAATGTGCTATGGAGGAGTTTTAAAACCTGGCTTTTCTCTTGTTTAGTAAAAGATTCGTCACTCAAAAATGAAAAAGTTTTATTATTCACTCACCCTCATGTTAACCCGTATGGCACAGAATGCTTTAAAGGCTTTCAAACTTGCAAAATGATGAAAAAATGATTTGAAAAGATCTGAATTTGGTAATCAGTGCTGCTTTTTGATGTACATGTCAAATAGAGCTAGAGCTGTGAATGGCGACTTAAATTTCAGCATTACTTCACCAAACTTGGAATAAAGCCCATGAGTCATATGGACCGCTTTTATGATACTTTAATGGTGCTTTTGTGTCTTTTATAAAGCTTGAAAGTTCCTTCTTTTGTGCTCCACAGAGGAAAGAAAGTCATACGGGTTTGAAACTACATGAGCACGAGTAAAATAGTGACAGACTGAACATTTTTGGTGCACTATTCTGTTCCATTAAGCCTTTTCCCTTTGGCATGTACAGATATCAAAACTCAGTGACTTGACACAAAATACTGTGTTCCATTCATAATGCATTATTGGCATGTATAACACACATCATACTGGGTCACGGCGATCTACGGTGAACCCAATGACCACAAATGGTGATTGTTATGGCAAGCTGATGGTTGTCAAGGAAGAATGCTTGTAGAATTATACATGCTTGGAGTGATTTTACAATCTCATAATAATAATGCATTAGTTGAATGAAAAAGCCAGTGCAGCAGTGAATTCAAGACTCACCGCTGTGCACATCATATATCCAGCCCCGAAGTCAAAGCGACACTGTTCGTGCATGGAGTAATCCATCCCGGGCAGGTGTGGAAGCTCCTCCCACGTGTGCTCGAACGGGTCGTCACGGAGACAATCATATGAACTTCAGAGGCAGAACGAGATGGTATATAATCCACTGTTGTACTAGTCAAGATTATCTGTGTATGTCTGTCTAGCACTCACTGCAGGTAGCGGCCCAGTTCCTGTTGACTACAGCGGGACCAGTGGAAGCGGTGGAAAGCAGCCTGCACCAGTGGGGCCATGATGCTCCCCATCTGCACCTCATCTCCACAACGATTCCCCTGCCCATCATGCTCCATTCCCAAACTACAACACACATGCATATATACAATTTTTTAGGACAACATAGTTTACATAGTTTAAGATGTAAACTATTTTGCTCATTTGCTCATTTTTAGATTTTAATTAAGTAACAAACAGCCTTTGGTCAGGATAGGTGCCATATTTGTGGAATTATGTGAATTTGAGAGTTTTGAATGATTTGGTTGAACGAATGCAGCGATTCAATCACACAGGCAGTCACTTGTTTTGTTCCTGAATGTATTTGTTTTTGAACAAATCTATTGAGGAAATGACTCACAAAATGATTCACTCCTAGCGGCTGCGTCCAAAATCACATAATCTCTAAAAAGGTACTTTCTTTGAAGAAGTTCATTAGATGCACGTTTCAGAATCTCGCCAAAAGTACTATGTCATCTGGGTACTTTTTTGCCCCAATACAGTGACTCTAAACTTGCTACTCGCTTTTCACTTACTATATATTAGGAAAGTATGCCATTTCAGATGCAGCCAGTCACTTATTTACTGAATGAATTCGTGTTTAAAGGAAACCCTGGGTATATATGGGTACATAGGTGTCCCTGGACCACAAAACCAGTCTTAAGTCGCTGGGGTATATTTGTAGCAATAGCTAAAAATACATTGTATGGTTGATTTTTCTTTTATGCCAAAAATCATTAGGAAATTAAATAAAGATCATGTTCCATGAAGATATTTTGTAAAATTCCTACTGTAAATATATCAAAACGTAATTTTTTGATTAGTAATATGCATTATTAAGAACTTAATTTGGACAACTTTAAAGGTGATTTTCTCAATATTTTGATTTTTTTGCACTCTCAGATTTAAGATTTTCAAATAGTTGTATCTCCAGATATTGTCCTATCATAACAAACCATACATCAATGGAAAGCTTATTTATTCGGCTTTCAGATGATGCATAGATCTCAATTGTAAAAAATTGACCCTTATGACTGGTTTTGTGGTGCATGGTCACATATGGCATAATATAACATAAATAATGTCTCTTACTGAAACCAGTAGTTGAAAACCCATCAAAGATTTTATGTTCTATTATGTTCTACACTTTAGCCCAGATACCTTTGGGGCTTTTAGTAGACCACAGTTACTGAAAGAGTTTACAAATGGCAGAGACAAGAAACTCTAGATGCCATCCTGGCTGAATGTAAATATGCTGACGCTTATCATAATGCCACAGCCACTGTTTCTCAGCATCGATTTCACTCAATAACTGGGGGTGTTTAGACTCCTTGTGGTGAAAAATCGATGGTACGGCATTTGGTTTAAGCCTGCGCTTATATCCGTCACCACCTGTAAGCTCTTTAAGTAGCTGTGGTCATCGTATCAGTATTTTATTTTCCGAGTTGTGTATTCTGACTTGTGTTGCAGTAAAAATAGCAACAGGGAGTGCCAGTAGCTCACCAAGTGCATCCATTTCATGTCATCAAAATAATGGCGCCCCCCAGAGTCCAAAATATGTATAAAACAATGTGGATTTTTCAAATACATAAAACATAAACATAGAACATAGAACATAAAATCTTTGATGGGTTTTGAACTACGTTTCAGTAAGAGATTCATTAACGTTATATTAAGCCATACAAGTGTTAAAAATAAAGCGACCGCAAATAATTCAATGATTTACTGATTTACTCATAACAAGACAATCACTTAACGCCACCTACTGACATGTCAATGTAACTTGCCGAAAAAGTACACTGTAAAAGTCAGCTGTTCGAATCGTGCTCAACCAATCAGATTCAAGGACCAGAACTAACTGCTGTATAAATGAAAATATATGAGGTATCTTTTGACAATACTGTAGCAGATACTCACACATGCCCGGTTTCATGCGCCACGACAAACGCAGACGAGAAACCGTCCTCATGGTTGAGAGTGCAGCTCCGTACGGGATGACACATGCCTGTGACAGGAGCGTAACCTAGCAACACATAAGAACACCTGATTGAGTTTGTCCTCCTCACATCTTCATCGCACATACATGTTATTTTCCACTGATATAAGGCCTGAAGTCAAGGTCATTTCAAGATCATTGTGGCATGTCCTTAAAGATATCCATTTTTCAAACCAAGCACGTGTTCAAGTTTTAAATATTATCTGCTCGTGTTAGCAATGTTTCAATCTCTAGTAGTTAATGATGTTAGTGTGCATGTGTGTTGATTTTACCCTGCATCCCTGTGGGTCCAAACTCTTGACGAGTGAGAAAGATGGCGTGATCATGGTATTCTTTATCGTTAGTGTCCTTCCTCTGCTGTTCGAAAGCCCAGCGACACACATTCTCCAGACTCTGCGAAGGATTGCCCAGCTCAATGAGGCTCGTGGACTGAAAGCATACATGAGAAGGACGTTACACTCAAAGCTACAATTTGATTTCGCTATTGGCATCTGGTGAAGGTGTGCATCAACTACAAACATCTACATTAAAGTCTGTGTAAAGGCAATTCAGAGAATCGTTTCTGAACACATTATAAATGTTACAAATGTATTGCTGAAAACATGTTACAAAGACTGAACTATGTAGTACTGAATTGTGGAGCTAGACTGTCAAACTGTCACCATTTCTGTATTCAGAATTTTTTGGGTGGGCCTGAAATCATGTCTCGATGACACACTGGAGCCACTGAGCATGGCCCCTCCTCTAACTCTATAATAACTAGAGCACATTAGCATCAGCGGTTCGCCCGCTGATTTGTGAGTTACTGTCATTACCATTAGTTAATACAACCTACAGTTTGCTGTATTTAACAGCTGAGGGAGGCGGCAGCTTTCCCACAAGTGGGCGTGGATTCAGCACAGACACCAGACATGCCCCCAGCATTTGAGAGCAGAGAATACTGCTTATTTTTTCAAGATTTTGATAACTTCTTTACTTGCCGTTTTTTAAATTTCAAATTCGCTGGATGGTTAATATCACATTTTTCTGTGGTGTGACAAACTCAGAACACATTTAGTATTACTTTACATTACATTATTACATTACATTATTTTGGTCTTTTGCGTTCAGTACAACTACTAAAGGAATAGTTTACCTTTTAAAATTGTATTCTATTATAAGATTTTGTTCTGTTGTTCCCATATGACTTCAGAAGACATGAAATACAACAGATGGATCGAATGGATGATTTTTATGATGCTTTGGAAACTTTTTTGGAGCTTGAAATAATGGATAAAAACAACTAGAATTCCAAAGCTTTTTATTTGTTTTACACTGAAAAAAAATATAAAGCATTTCTAAGGGTTTGAACTAACATGAGGGTGAGTATTTGAAGGTAACACTATGAGTACTGACAGTTGTTACCCCCAGACCAACGTATGTACACTACGTTTCAAAAGTTTGGGGACGGCCAGGTTTTTAAATGTTTTTAAAAGATCTCTTGGTAGCACTTTGCAATAAGATTCATTAGTTAACTACATTAGTTAACATGAACTAAGAATGAACAATACTTTTACAGCATTTCTAATCTTAGTTAATGTTAGTTTCAGCAAACACAAACATAAGCTGTGTTTGTTAACATTGTGAGCTTTAGTTAATGCATTGTGAACTAACATAAATAAACAATGAACAACTGTATTTTTTTAACTAACATTAACAAAGATTAATAAACAGTGTAATAAATGTATGGTTAATTGTTCGTTCATGTTAGTTAATACATTAAATAATGTTAACAAATTACACCTTATTGTAAAGTGTTACCAAAATTTGTAATGCTCACTAAGGCTGCAACTGCAGCAAAATACAGTAAAACCCATAACATTGTGAAACATTATTAAAATTTAAAATAACTTTAATTTTAAATTGTTTGTCACACTTTTATGTTAAAAGGGTCATCAGATGCAAAATTCACTTTTGTTTTCGCAGCCCAATCTACCTAAATGTGTCTATGTTCACATGAATCATTTGAGATCCAGCTTTACCCACAGAACTGAGAGTAAGGTTTTTTTGGTCACACTTTATTTTAAGGTCCAATTCTCGTTATTAACAATCCATTAACTATGACTTTTATCTCAATAAACTACTAATTTGCTGCTTATTAATAGTTTGTAAGGTTGTTGTTAAGTTTAGGTATTGGGTAAGATTAGGGATGTAGAATATGGTCATGCAGAAAATGTACCAATAAACAGCCAATATGTTAATAATAAACATGCTAATAAGCAAATAGTGAGAATTGGTCACTATACTAAAGTGTATTTTTATTTTTTTTTTTACATAAATCGTTGCAAATCGGCTTTTACTGATACTGTGCTAGTTAGCAAGTTCTGCCGCTAAATGCGGCTAAAGTTTACAGTCTCTCAAAGCACGGCTCATCACCCCACCGAAGAGAGGGGTGGGGTGAGCAAAGCTCATTAGCATTTAATGGGACATGAACTGAAATGGCCCGCTCTGAACACAGCTGTTTTTGACAAGGTAAAACAGGTGTTGTTTTACACTATCATTGAGAAATTTTTAACCAAAGTATGTTACAGACTTTTCATTAACTTGTGGAAAATAGGCATCCGATGACCCCTTTAAGGTCCAATTCTCGCTATTAACAAACCATTAATTTTTGCTCAATAAACCATTACTTTTGCCTCAATAAACTCACAAGTTGCTGCTTATTAATAGTTAGTAAGGTAGATGTTAAGTTTAGGCATTGGGAAGAATTAGGGATGTAGAAGATGGTCATGTCATGTCAAAAATACCGGTAAATTCGTTCTGGCAGTTCACCGTATGAGAAGTTAAACTGGCCAATCATAACGTTCTTATGGAGATGACCTGATTATTTGAGCTGTTTACAAAGCTCTGCTGCTTTTTATTCGTTTTTCTATGTAAATAAGCGCTAGATGGACATCTCGCAGCTTTTTCAACACGTCAAGCTCGAGGCCCAGCCTTCTTTTCAACATAGGCTCACTGGAAATACATGCCTCTATATACATTTCTGCCAAACTGAAAAAAAAAAACCTTACCTATAAAACGTACAAATAGTTTCTAGTTGAAATGAACACTAGAGGCAGTAAAACTTCAACAACTTTTAGTTCTTTGGTTTACACAGTTATATCAATTTTGCATTTGTTAACACTATCGGGTAGATTTAGGGTTGGGTTTGGTGTAGGGGATATTTCCAACATGATAGAGCATTAACCTTTAGCGACACTACCCAGATATTTGGATTCTGAACAGCCACAATAGGACAACAGCAATATGTGCCTGTACTAACCTAATAAAACCATAACACGGTCATATATTGAGCGTGTGTTTTAGCGGCACTCTCTGGACATTTCACTTTGAAACTGCTGCGAAACGTGCAATAAGGTATGCAATTGCGGTGTTGCAGAAATGTATAAAAAGGCACTATTTCCAATGAGCCTGGGTTGCGCTTTTGCATTCACAAAATCACTTTTGCTCATGCGGGCAAATTAAGACAAGGGTGCAGCTTTAAAAGATCATTTCCAAAGACTGACATCACAGTATTTACTGGCATTTTGGTGCTGATGCCAGAATGTGAACAGCATATTTGTGTATTTACCGGGATTGCCGTGTGAAAGGAGCTATTGTCTTTTTAGTTATACCTAACATCTTGACTATTTAATGCTAGTAAAGCTGGTAAATTTCATATGAAGTATGCCTGCCCTTTAGACATCCATTATAAGTAGCCTACATTACTGAACACTGAAATTGTTTTTAATACTGAGGGATGAGTCAAAACTATTTTCTGTGGTCAAATCACAGATGTTGAACTTAGACCATTCCTTTAATCAGGGGACAGACTCCGAAACAATTACATTAACACAAACTTCAAAAGCTCAGCACTATTGTTAATCCATCTTATAGTAGTATCTAGTATCATTAACATTCTTTCATGTTGAAAGTACTGAACATTTCAATCAAAATAATTAGCATGAACACGTTGACAGGAAATGCTTATATAATAACAACAGAAAAAAGTTTACATTGTAAACTACAGCAGCCGTGACGTTGTTATTATTGCTATATTTCACGCTCGTGTGAACACAGACATAAACATCGCTCCGGTTTTCTTCCGCAATCTGTGCAGGGAGATAAATGTGTACAAAGAAGCATCCAGACAGGAATGCGCCCCAGTGTTTTGATGACGTGGCCACGAGAGCCATGGAAGTAGGAGATCCTTTCCAGATGCGTGTCCTGAAACTGCCTCTCTCTTTCCCTGTGCCTCACTCTCGTGCATTTAACGTTGCATCAAGGTCATGAACTCTGAGAACTACGCTGCAATGCCTTCACCGACCAGTAGAGGGAGGCTTCACCATTCCAATGCACTGCATGGGAAAACCGGGGGTGGTGGGAAATAACTCAACTCAGCATCACAAGTGCATCCAGCGCTTTATTTTCTCATTACACTTAATTTATTTGTGACTGATGATTTTTACGCCGTGGGTTTGTGAGCAGACAGCAGACTAATGCAAACTAGTTACTAAACACATGATTTATCTTCACTTATCTTCATTCCATCACCGAGATCTTTGTTGATAATGTCATGAATGGTGTTTTTCAGAATTCTGTACACAAGAGGCTTCCTCTTGTTCTTGTTAACGGAATGCATGACAGACGTGCAAGCGTGCTCATTAAAAGAACGTCTCGGCATCTTTATCTTCTCTGCGATCCACCGAACACACACACGCACGCACGTGCACGCTCTGTGAATTGATGCTGGGTGTGTCATGTCAGGGACTCTTTCTTTTCGGCGCTAGGTGAGGGGAAGAGCGGAACAGATGTGCGGAAGAGACTGTGATGTTGGAACCTTGTTGGAGGTGCGCGGGGTCACTCGGTTGATCGGTGCGTGCCGCTGCCGGCAGCAACGGTTGCCACAGTAATTGGGAATGATGGACAACCTGCTGGCAAGACGGGCGAGGCTGCATGCTGATTGGGGCTGAGGCGGCAGGGGAGAGGAGTGGGTGTGGAACAACCAGGCGTTTGTGCAAGAGCGAGAAAAAGAGGGAGGGAGAAGTGGAGAGAAAAAGATACAGATGGAGAAAGATGTATATCTGTGGCAGTGCTATTGAAATAGGTGGGTGATCTAGAGTGAATCGAGGATGCGATTGAAAAAAATGTGGAAAGGTTTTCACACTGAAAGAGTAGTGAGGTTGAGATAAAGGTTAACAAAACTGTAATAAATGCATAAATGTGCTTCTGTTTAACAGGAAGTATCTCTAAATACAGCATTTGCAAAAAAAACAAACAAAAAACAACAACATGGTTTTAACATTCCAGGACATTTCCCACCAGCGTTTGAGTTATGGTAGCCATAAGTCAAGTTCTCTGCGTTTTAATTAAAATATGTTTGTAAAAACTAGTTTTATAAGCTATCAGTCCATTTTTAAAGAAGTACACTTCCAGAACAGAAATTTACAGATAATTTACTGACCCTCTTGTCATTCAAGACATTCATGACTTTCTTCAGTCAAAAAGAAATTATGTTTTTTGAGGGAAACATTTCAGGAATTTTCTCTATATACTGGACTTCAATGGTGCCCCAAGTTTGAACTTCCAAAATGCTGTTTAAATGCAGCTTTAAAGGGCTCCAAATGATTCCAGATGAGAAAGAATGGTCTTTTCTAGCGAAACGATTGAATGTGTTTATTACAAAAAATATTCATATTCAGTCAGTCAGACACATTCTTGAATTGTTCTTGTATGAACAATCAGGAATGAATCGGGAGAAGATAAACAGCCTAGGATTAATGCATGCTCATTATTTTGTTTTAAAACAAATCTCTAAATGATTAAAAAAATATGAGAGTATGGTTTATTGCATAAAAAAGCTAGATGGAAGGACCAATGTGAACAGGTCGATAATCTGTTGTTCAGTAAGAAGACACTTAAACTACAATGGAAAATCAAGAAGACATGTGACTTTGCCTCAAGTCATGTGACTGAATAATTAAACGACAGAAGAAAACATTCAGATTTTGAATATAAAAACCACATTTGTAATTGTTTATAATTGTTAACGAAAACTATTTAAAAATATGTTTGCTAATTGAAATACACTGCTGTTTGAAGGTTTGGGATCAGTAAGATTTTTAATGTTTTAAAGATGCTGCACATCAAGGCTAATTATTTGTTTAAAAATACAGAAAAAAAAACAGTAATATTTTGAAATATTTTTGCAATTTAAAGTAGTGGTTTTCTATTTTAATATACTTTAAAATATAATTTATTCCTGTGATGCAAAGCTGAATTTTCAGCATCATTTCCAGTCTTCAGAAAAATTTGTGCTGCTTTTCTGGAACCTGTGATAGTTTTTTCAGGATTCTTTGATGAACAAAATGTTAAAAAGAACAGCATTTATTTAAAATAAATCTTTTGTAACAATATACATACTGTTCAAAGTTTGGGGTCAGGAATTTTCTTTCTTTCTTTCTTTCTTTGAAAGAAATTAATTCTTTTATTCAGCTAGGATGTGTTAAACAGATAAAAAGTGACAGTAAAGACTTTCGAACAGGATTGTAAATCTGAAAGAAGATAAAAAAAATAAATTAATATTAGATGAAAATTTAAACTAAATGAAAATTTGTAATTTTGCCTTAACAAATAACTACAAATAATTAAAGTTGAAGCACTAAACTGAACTAAATGAAAATAAATGAAGGCTAAACCTAAACCAAAAAGCATATATATATTAAAAATGGCAAAAGCACATAACAAAATTAATTAAAATTTAACTAAAATTAAAACAAACACTGAAAATATAAAAATGAGAGCTAATTCACAAGTACTGAAATAATAATAAAATAACACTAATGGAAATTGCTATAGAGACCTGTGTTCAAATCCTGCAAAGATAAGCATACATTTTCAGTAAACTGGATAACAGGGATGCATTCAACTGCTTTAATTTTGTGTCTGGTGTATGTTGTCTCTACCACTGGGACGTGGCCAGCTTGCCTGATGATTTCAGAATGTTTTTTCCCTTTTAAATCATTGTGTATTTACTTTTTATCTAAATATGGTTTCGAGAGACAGCCCACAGGTCATCCGACCCACTGGGAATGTCCCGGTGCTCCCTATGGCCACCGCATCCCTGAATGGAGTTAAACAACATTTTAAGCCACAGTGAGAGGCAGACGAAGCGTGACCAGCAACAGACGGAAGGAAAAAGACAGAATGGAAAGGAAACCAGAGGTTGTGTGAGCACAGGGACAGAGATGAAGAGAGAACTGACAGATAAACAGAGAGAGAGAGAGAGAGAGAGAGAGAAACCTGTGTGCCAACTGCCTGATGAGTTCATGTGGGACAGTTTGCATTTTAAGAACTTAATCCTGGAAAGACAAGGCCAGAGGGACAATCACCACAAATCAGCGCAGGAAACGCCATCTGCCTGACCCGCCGCGGACCTCTGTCTCTCCATCTCACCTGAAACCGCACGTAATCACCATGTAACCCCACACACTATCTGTCACGCAGGAAAAATCACCATTTATCATAATGGCTGGGGGTGGTATAGTGTCTCAGTAAGAAGAGCAAAATTTGAGGGCACCACAGCGTTGTGAGCTATTCCTCCCGCTGGGTGAACTGACATTTGTGGTAATGGTAAGCTCCGTCGCAGAGATAGAGAGGTGATGGATTGTCATGTTTAAGTGGCTTAAAAATAACTTCCTCATGGGTTACGCATCCAGATAGCACTCCTGGTGAAAAAGATCCTCTCTACCTGAACCTGATTGAATAAATGGAGTAGGTGTTAACTTCACTATTGATTAAGAGGTATTTTTCCACACATCATATTATTCAGATCATATTATTTTCCTGGAGGAAAATTGCTCTTACAAAGATTAGTTTAGTTTGTCTCTGGATTGTCTCTTTTAAAGGTGAAGTGTGTGATTTCTGAGCTACTAGTGGCACTACCTCACGCCACTGGTTGAGGCAATGCTGCTGTATCGAGCAGCTCAGAGACACAACGATGAAAATCATTTGTTTATTCCTTCAGCAATGCAGTGGAAGTGTTTCTGAACAAATGAGCTGAAAAAATGACTCAATGAATCACTCAAAAATTATTGATTAAATCACTTTTTGTTTCACGCGATTCATGTGAATGATTTAACAATTTATAAAGACAGTCAGTTCTTCGTTCCTGAATTTATCAGTAATTGCTAACAAAGAGTAAATAATTCAATGACTTGACAGTCACTTCTTAAAATGAATCACTGTTGTGAACTAATTGCTTGAATGAACCTTTCAGTGACTCACTCATAAATAATGGACTGAATCACTCATTGATTCAGAGATTCACATGAAGGATTTAATTATTAATAGAAATGAATCAATGATTCACTCTAGAAAAGTATTAATTGTTTTGTTTTTGAATGAATGATCAGTATTTTAACAAATCAGTTACGTAAAAGCTTCAACGACTCAATGACTATTCATGAATGAATCTGTTTTTGAACAAATCATTTGAATTAATGATTTAATTAACTAATTGCTTGAATGAATCATTCAATAACTCATTCATAAATGATTGACTGAATCACTCACTCATTGATTTCGTGATTCACATGAAGGTTTACATTATTAAAAGGAATGAAACAATGATTCACTGTTAATAAGAATCAATCGTTTTGTTTCTGAATGAATGAATCAGTATTTTAACAAATCAGTTAAGTAAAAGCTTTAATGACTCAATGACTATTCATGAAAGAATCTCTGTTTTTGAACAAATCATTTGAATTAATGATTTAATTAATTCGTTGAATGAATCATTCAGTGACTCACTCATAAATGATTGACTCCACTCTTTCATGAATGATTCACTCACTCTTTGTTTCATTGATTCAGTGATTGTTTCTGAATGAATGAATGATTCATAATCAGTATTTTAACAAATTAGTTAAGTAAAAGATTCAGTGACTCAATGACTATTCATTAATGAATCAGTGTTTTGAAAATTTGTTTGAATTAATGATTTAATTAACTAATTGCTTCAATAAATCATTTGGTGACTCGCTCATAAATGATTGATTGATTGAATCACTCACTCATTGATTCAGTGATTCACATGAAGGACTAAATTATTAATAGGAATGAATCAATGATTCTTATCATTCTTGTCACTTATGTAAAAGATTCAATGCTTAAATGATATTCATGGATGAATAAGTGTTGTGAACAAACAATTTGAATTAATGATTTAATTAAGTAATTGCTTAAATGAATCATTCAGTGACTCATAAATGATTGACTGAATCACTCACTCATTGTTTCAGTGATTAACATGAAGGATTCAATTATCAATAGGAATGAATAAACGATTAACTCATAAAAAGAATCAATCTAGTTAAGTAAAGTAGTTAAGTAAAAGATTCAGTGACTCAATGACTATTCATGAATGAATCAGCGTTTTGAAATTTTGCTTGAATTAATTATTTAATTAACTAATTGCCTTAATCATTTGATTCAGTGATTTACATGAAGGACTAAATTGTTAATAGGAGTAAATCAATGATTCTTATCATTCTTATCTTATCACTTTTGTAAAAGATTCAATGCTTAAATTACTATTCATGAATGAATAAGTGTTTTAGAACAAATCATTTGAATTAATGATTTAATTAGTCACTCATAAAGACAGTAACCTACGAAAAGTGTAACTGAAAAATCTTCACCACTTATGCATATGTAATGCACACTATTGCTATTAATTTATTCTCATTTCTGTCTAGGTGAGATATTGAAGAGATATGAGATTTTCTTAGTGAGTAACTGTGTCAGATGAAAGCAAAACCTAGAACTGTGGTCACTATCAGGTCAACCACATCTGAGACTGGTTACCTGATCGGAGATCAGCCTCTCCCTGATCTCCAGTTACAGGAAGGGCAGCGTTTTATGGAGCTGTGTTCATGAATGAGGCAGGGTCATCATTGATTGTTTATCTTGCATTCTTGATTCTTCTTCCCAGAATCCTTTGCTTGGTCTCATAGGGGAGGTGATGGTGTGTGCGTGTTTATGTGTTGGGGTGGGGGGGTATTGGGAAGGCAATTGCATAACATCAGCACTCTCTGTGCTTTGGTGTTGAACTGTGAAGGCGTGCGACTTTGAAAAGACTCCCATGGGAACTCTATGCTTTTAGTTCCCGTTTGCTCAGTCCGGTGGAATAACAGGCCCTAGGCCATAGTAAGCACCCAGCAGAAGGGGGTGGGAAAAAGATGCGCATGTAAGCTAAGCTAGCGGTGTGTTTATGTGTTTATGTAGGTGTGAGTGTGAGACAGAGGGTGGAAGAGAGAGATACGGAGTGTGTATATTATACATGTTGGCTGCTGATGCAATATGTCAAACTGTCATGATACAGAACTGCGAAGTGCTAAACGGCTACAGACAGCAAAATGGATCATTTGGGGATTTGCGTAAAGAGAAAAAAAACAGTTTTTTAGGTTACATCAGTATTCTCACACAGTGAAAACTAAAGTCTGAACATGAAGTCTCAGATGAAACCCCAACTAAGAAGTGTATAATTTTTGCACAACTAGCAGCACCAAACAAGTTTTCCAATCACGCCATCCATCTTCCACTGACTGAAAACAACAAAAAATGAATACAAATCAAAAACAGATAACACCGTCATAAACTCAAACCACTGGTTGAGCCACGACGTAATGTGTGGGACTCCTCAAAAATGTTAAAACTGTCACAAAACCAGTGTTTACAACTTTTTTTTGGAAGTTAGCCTACAAATTGTTTACTGATATTTGTCTCTGAAGTATTTAATGAAAGAAATGACACACACGACTCAAAATATGACCATTACCCAATGCCCAAGATTGCCAAAAATATAACTATGACTAGATCAACATGAAAGGCTGTTCACAACAAATATGCTTACTTAAACTGACTTATTTCTGAGCAATATAAGATATTCAGCAAGAAAAAAAAAATCATAAAATTAAGGGTTGAAAAAGGAAAGTTGTTTCATAGCCAGAGCAAATCTGTAAAGATGCTCTTATGAATCATAACATAATGATCATACAGAATAAAACCAGAAATCTGTAATAAAATAGCAAGTACGGCTCATTTTAATTCCATGCTGACTTTAAACTTGTCATCTGATATCTGATGTCAATAGATTAATGATTCTTACTTTTCTGGCATCCACCAAAACAATCCGAACTAGCACCACGTTTATTCTTGCCCCGAGAGAATGGTCATGATAGATCTCGTTCACCTGTGAAGAGAGAAAAGCAGTGTTAGATCCAACATCAAGAGTTTAATATTGAGACAAGCTGATGCTGTAAGAGCAAAAAGCCTCATTTTAGAATAAACTCCATTAAAGAAATGATATTTGCATTCTTGAAACTCATGTAACAGTGGTCAAACTAAAGTGCTCTGAGTGCGATTTATGACTAAGTGATATCCAAGACTTCACACTGGGGACATTTTCTACAGATTCAATGTTCCAGTCTGCCTTTTAAACATGTTTCAGCATTATGTTAGAAAAAAAGTCTTGTGCAAAATGGCTAATTATAATTATAACGAATTTATAAGTAATAAATGAATTATAAATACTAACCCTAACCCCAAACCTCTTATATGTGTTTGTTCAAAAGTTTGGGGTCTTTTTTTTTGTTTTTGTTTTTTTTTTGTTTTTTTTTTGAAGACTGAAAATTCAGCTTTGACACAGAAAAAAATTACATTTTAAAATATATTTAAATAGGGAACCGTTTTCCTGTTTGTTTTTCAAGCATTTCACAATATGTGAAAAAGTGTATTTTTTAAAAGTAAGTGCAGCCTTGATGAGCATAGGAATAACAGTCGACTAACCGTTATCAACCTCAAACCTTTTCATTTGAAAGACGTATGTAGCAGCAACTTTACATGGCAGCTTAATCTAATGTTAACCTAAAAAAATGTGTGCTATTGAACTCTTTGTGTGGCCTGTGGAAGCTGATATCATTGCACTGAAAATACTCCATCATTTTTAGTCATACAGATCAAATGAATACATCTTTCAAATCTGTAAAGACTCTACATTTATTTGTATGCACTCAGAATAACAAAGAAATTTTGTGCTTTTGTAAAATAATTAAAGCAAACAGGATGCGCCGTCACATTCACATACGTCGGTCACATACAATGACACATTCAGTATTATATCTGCTAGTGCGCTGTGGCAAGCTTTTTTTTTTTTTTTTTTTGCATGCGCTTCAGCGCTTATTAGGCTATTTATGCAATTAAAGGCTCATTATTATGATTTATATGGTTTATTACTAAACATGCGACTAATAGTCGACTAATACTTGAAATTAACAACTACTAGTCAACCAGAAAAATCTTTAGTCGAGGGCAGCCCTACATAGGTGACTTCTTTCTAAAACAATACAGATTTTGAACGGTGGTGTACATATATATATACATATATATGAAAAGTTTGGTTCCAAAACGCTATAAATCCATTTTGATTAATTTGAGTAAAAATGTGTTTTCTTTACCAAGAAGGTGGCAAGATGAAAACCACTATTTCCACTATTTCAAACTTTCACATTGCATCTTTGGGCTATAATAACATTAAAAATTCAAATCCAGATTTTGATTTTCAAAGATTTATTATAAAAACTGATTATTTTTTTCCAAAATGCAATAAATCCATTAGGGGTCTACGCTTACTTTTCTTTTTAGGTGCACAGTCAAAATTTTAGGAGCACCTTCTAATCAATAATCATAAAATCTGATCAAAGTGATATTTGACTCCTCAAAGTGAATTAAAGGGGCATTTTGTTACCTTTGTAATGGAATTTTTTAACTTTATTAAAAGTATGTCATCTTTTATGTCAAATTTAAATATATATATATATATATATATATATATATATATATATATATATATATATATATATATATATAAGCTTATATTTATACATTTCTAATTAAAACAACAGAATAAGTTACCAATCAAATGAAATCAGTATTAATATAATTCATTTGTAAAGAGGTGGCACAAAAGTGGCTTTTATGTATATTTTCATGTTTAATGAGGCTCAGAGATGGCAAAAGTGCAATCAAATTCATAAACTCTTGTTGAGATTAATGTTTTAAATATACAATTTTGAACACAGAAATATTAAATGATTTAATAACTAAAAAGAAGATAAAAATGAAACTAAAACTGCCAGTAGATGGCGGCAAGTCACTGATTTAATTTCTGAATCATATCATTCATTTGATTCGTTCGAACGGCTGATTAATTCAGGAATAAAGCAAGTGGCTCTTTTTATGAATGGGTAATTGATTCATTGACTCACTAGAAAATGCACGTTCATTTGTAAACGAAACACTGCTGTATTTGAATGGAGATGCGCAGCGGCTCAGTTGTGACTTTGTTTTAAACTATTTTTGACAATGAAATAGAGCAAAATCAGGCAATAGTGTTATAGTCAGAGAATGTAAGTCACTTAATATTAACTCTTGTTTATTTAACTGTTGTATTAAATCAATATCTCATTTACAAACTCCCTTAAAAATAATTAAAAGCTGTCACTCATCTTAGTTCATCGCGATCTCACAAAGTTCCATTATAATCAACGAAACTCTCTACACTGCACAATGAATCTCTTATTTACACTCTCTCTACACTTTGTTTATGAAAGGATTCGTCAAATATGTCTGTGATACATTACTCAACGTTGAAAACTAAGATGCGGGGTGTATTCAAAGCGCCGCCTTTACTGTTTACAATGCGTGAAATGCTGCACTGTGATTGGCTGAGCGGATGTATCGCATTCTGCAGAGAAGGGAGACTGACGTTTGTCGTGGTTTGGAAAGATAGGGAGAAAATATGACAGAATAACACGGCAGATATCGCATTTTGCGTAAAATTAAAAACTGCCTTTTCAATACCGACCAGATACAATACGCGTTTTGGAACCAAACTGACTCGGCGCAGTTTCTTCATAACAACGATTACGTGTGTTTTTCTAACGTCCTCAAGTCCGATAATGCTAACAAATGTGTGTTTTTAGAACAGTTAAAGTGATGGCATGCTTTAGGGGGATCTGTTAAAACTAAATGAGATTTACCTGCTGTTGTCATTGTTGGACAGTATCTTTAGGAAAACAAGTGATTTGTACACTTTTTTTTTTTTTTTTTTAGGTTTTGTAATACTGATGTTGTAGTAATGGTTTTTTCCTCATCCAATATTTCGAGGAGACGCTACCTCCTTTGCCTATTTTCAGTACTGTTTTTCAAGTTTAACCAAATTTTTGGGGCCATTCTGTCCCGGTAGAGACCGCAAAGCATAACGCACTCACATAGCAACACACAGACTACCAGCAAAGCTGCACCCAATAATGTTTAAGAGAGCCTTTTTCATTTCCCATGATTCTGCAGTTTGACTTCTCACCCCGCGCCACAGCCATCTTTACTTATTCAGTTTGCAGAAGGATGGGCCTAATGCACTGTGGGAAACGCCGTTCCCAGACAGAGAAGGAGACAGAGGCAGACAAATTGGTACAGAAGTTCAGACATGGTGTCCTCTGCCGCTCTGGAAGCCTGCTAATGAGACACCGAGATGTATACACAGCCAACAATAATGAGATTTCTGATGGACAGACTGCGGGAGGGGGAGCAAGAATAAGAGACGAAGACAGACAAGAAGAAAGGGGCTTAAAAGGGGGCGGCAAGGAAGAAGGCAAACGATGGAAAAGGATTACACAACGCGCTTTTCGAAACCCATGTGCCGCTGCACAGACTCACCTGCTCTTTTATATGTACGATGCACCGGTTGCCAAGCGACCGGCAAACTTCAGAGTGGGGTGGGGCTCTGTTTCTCTCTCTCTTTCTGTGTGTCTGTATTCCTGGCATTCCCTCTCCGCTTGCTGTCATTCCTTTGAATATTTTTTCTGGTTGCGCTGTCTGTTTGTCAATGTTTCGTTATGTTTCTGCAGACTTTGTTTTTTACAACTCACAACTTTACAGAAATCATCATTCCCTTCCTTTCAGTTTTAAATCAGTATATGTATCTGCGGCTGCCAAAAGCTTATCTTTCAAACTAGTGTATAGGCCTTTTCCGTAGCATTCGCCAAGATTTCTTGAGAAATTCTAAAGAGCGCAGCTCTTAGGCTCGGTTGCCTTAGTAACCGTGTTAATACAGATGACTGGTAAAGGCACAGATGACTTCCAGGTGACCATGACTCCAGTGTTCCGAACGTTAATGATCGTTAAACTGAGGCACGACTTTCATACGGAACACACACTGTGCAACACCTCAGGACTCTGCATTAGGAGAAGCAGTGCATGATGGGATACGACTGCTGACTTGTTTCCAGGCTTCACTTCAAAGAAAAAAAAAATGGACATGGCTGGCAGTAAAAGTTTATTTCTCTCATATTATTACAGTATACCCTTTGGCTGGACAGTATGATTGTATGCATTATGCCCTACAAAGGCAAAAGACCTTAACTCGCTAGAGTGTAAAACTGAGAAAAATGACTTTAAAGTTTTGTCAAAACTTTAATTATAGGAAGGGCACTGTAAATCTGGCAATTAGATATTTTAGTAATGACAATTATCTACATAAAACAATACTGAGCTTAAACTTGATTTTTACCCGATTTTGAAGTTACTATTTTGCCTTTGCATTGTCTGCAAGTGAGATGTCACGCCTAGCCAAAAGGGCAGTAACTCCCAGATTATCAATATTTGGTTGCTAATCATCATTATAGTAACACCTGTATAAAATCTAGTGACCATGGGCTAGGCTATGACATATAGTAATGTGATTGTATTAATTGTTTTTCTGACTCTAACAAACAGACAAATGGTTAAACATTAGTGGATACTGTTTTGCAACCAATTTATTTGCAGTGTTCACTAACGTAAAAGGATGCAAGACACAGCACAATTACTTTTAAATCGAAATGAATGAAAATCACCTAAACTAAAAGGCTGACTTGTGGATTGATGTGAACGCCAGCAAGTAGGAATTGTCACACTTTATTTTAGGTCCAATTCTCACTATCTAACAAACCATTAACTATGACTAATTTGCTGCTTATTAGTAGTTAGCAAGATAGTTGTTACGTTTAGTTATTGAGTATGATTAGGGATGTAGAATATGGTCGTGCAGAATATGTGCTTTGTAAGTACTAATAAATAGCCAGTATTTTATGAACAGGCATGCTAATAAGCAACTGGTTCATAATGGGAATTGTTCCCTATACTAAAGTGTTACCAAAGAAATAATGTTCAGAATGCTTGTGGATTAAACATCTCAGATGACGTTCATTGCCATGGATTTTATTGGGTACATAAAAAGGTTTCTCATGAGCTTTTTGGAAGTTACTGTTAAGACAACCCATTATAAAAATAAAAAAAATAAAAATAAACTGACTAAAGATACTTATCCACATGATAAAGGAGGTTTTGAATGTCCCAAAAATATCAATAACTCATTTTCAACTAAAACAAAGTTACGGCTTTTGCCTTTTTACAGCAGTATTGTACTGTAAGAAGGGTAGAAATGGGTAGAAATTCTGCTATATACATTTAAGAATTCTGGTAGTTGGTTTGGTAACACTTTATTTAAAGGACCAATTCTCACTTATTAGTAAACAATTGTAAAGCATATATTAATGTCTTATTCTGCATGACCATATTTTAGATCCCATAATCCTACCCCGTACCTAAACTTAACAACAACTAATTACTATTATTAGGTAGCAGTTTATTAAGGCATACATAAGGCATAGTTAATAATTAGTTAACAGTAAGAATTGGTCTCTAAACTAAAGTGTGACCAATGTTTTTAATCCAAAAAAAGCAATTTACAGTACATCCAAACTACAAATTTTAGCAGTACATGCATTGGCTGAACCAATGATAGATTAATAGATAGATAGATAGTAAACATTTGAAGTGAATCAAAACCTTTCATCAAAGTTGTCCCAAAATCAAATCAATATCCATTCTTGTCTTAGGACAACTTTGGATGAACTTTTTTGATCCACTTTAAATGTTGACTACTGTAGATATATACTGGCTCTTTTAAATTTTAAATTTGACATCACTTTTTAAATATTTGTTGATAAAGGAAGAGAAATGAAAATCACTAGATCTTTTTTTTTTTTTTGTAAATAATCTCACAATAGGTTTTTTTTACAAGGAAGTCAGTTTTGCAGATTAAGATTTTACATTAAGAGACTAAAATATTGATATTTTGAAATATTGACAATATATTAATAATTATGAGAATAAGTGGCTCTCAAAAAAGGTATATTAAGAGAATATTCTAAAAATTTCAGAAAAGTTTACAACCTGATCTCATGACAAAACGTACCTGTAGGAACTTTTTCACAAGAGGCAAAATACATAGCGTCATGTATGTTTTGTGACATATTTTCGAATGTGAGATGTCCACTGAGTGGCGCTAAAAGAGTGTTTGGTTGTACATATGGTACGATTAATGTGACTTTGGTTTTGTACGTGTCACCGCAGTTATGACTTGAAATGTCCTTTGAAGCCTAATTCTCCGTGTGACTTTTTAAAATAACATGCCATCTGCACTACACCTAAACCTACCCGATAATATGAACAAAAGCGAATGTGATGTAAAAACACAATTGCAAGCATGCCGTTCTAGCTTGTTTTTCAATCTCTCATCTTTCAGCTCTTTCATCGTGTCATGTTTTTCACAGGATTCGAACCCAAGGATTCCGCATCCCGACTCCAAATTTTAACGCCACTAAAATGCTATTGTGCCGCCTACTCCAACAATACACATGCATTCATTATTGGAAAGCTTATCACAAGCAACACTGAATGGACATTCTAATATTAATTAGAGTTACAAATCTTCAGCAACACCAATAGGGTTCTTCCTTAACCTCCTACAGAATAAAAACCCTACAGCCCCCTCCCACCCCTCTTGCTCTATGTTAATGACCGTGAGAGTGTAGGTCTCATTAGTACTGCCCTGGTTGCTGGCCTTGTTCAGGAGCACTGGGTTTCATCAGCCTACAGGTAACTAATGGAGACCTAGAGGTCGGCAAGTCAGAAAATCATTAATATCCCATTAATAATGCAGCAGGGGCTAGCATTGTGGCTTCACTGCTTTGGAGGAAGGAGGGGAGAGTGAAGAAAATAGCAGAGGGTGCAGATAGGAAGATAGGGTTAGAGGAGAGAAAGGGGGAAGAGAAAAAAATACCTATGTGTGCGTGTGGCCACTGACCGAGCCAGGAGAAAAAACATGGGTTGATTTTGAGAAATATTAGTATAATGATCACAAATGTGCATGATAACATTCCCAAATTAAATGTGTGAAAGAGCCATTGGGAAAAAAAACATTTAAAAGTGGCCAGTTTTTATTTTATCAGCCCTGTTTATCATCTGGCCCTGCCAAACCGTAAAAAGAATTTCAATAGAAGGGATTTAAGTGCCAAAGTGTTTCCTTAAGCGCAGGCATTTTGGGGTTTTAACATTAACCTGTTAAAGACCCCCTGTGGTGAAAATAAGTTTTTTTTAACATTCTGTCTGGTGTTTACATGTCTGTCTGCTGTTTTTAATATGCTTCAAGACAAACCATGTCCAAATTTATTAGTCAATACCACTGCTGAGAATTTTCTCTTTAAACCTGCGGTGTACCAAAGACTGTTTCAAAATGCAGTTTTAAAAACCACATGTTTCCGACCGCCACCAATATGTAACCAATCCTATCATCTTGTGAGGAGGGGTTATTCATATTATTATCTCCACTGGTCATAGGTTTCTATGGGGGGTGGGGGGGCGCATTCCCTTCAAAAACCAAAGTAATGTCGGTGCCGATAGCCTAATGGTTAGTACGCCGACTTACAGTACAACAGTAGTTTGATTCCTGTCTTGAGGTCCTTTGTCGATCCCACCCGCCTCTCTTCACCCAACCATTTCCTGTCAGTTCTCCACTATCCTGTCTCATTAAAGGCATAAAAAGCCCTTAAAAATACATTTAAAAAAATAAAAGTAATCCACTGCGTCTTCAGCAGCTCAGATGTCAGGAGTAAATAATGACTGCTATGTTCATTATTACATCCAACAACAAAACACCTCAGTTGCTTAGGAGACATTCTTGTCTTCCGCTGCTCCAGCCTCAAAACAATGACAGACTATAGCTCACTCAGGGCAGGTCTGTGCAACATCAGCCGTGTCAGTCAACAATCGTGGGAGGGGCCTGTGCAGAACTACGTCATTCTGCCAAGAATTTCAGAACAGCCTGATCTGAGAAAGAGATTATTATAATCAGAGGGGTGGTTTTTTATTATTATAGTGTGGATGTGTACACACACTGCCAACAGACATTATGATCAAACAACATGTAAAAGTACATTTTTCATCTGATGACCACTTCAACTACTTAGGAACACTCCACTCTGAAAATAGGCTCATTGTCCAAATCCCGTAGGGTTAAACAGTTGAGTTTTAGCGTTTTCTAATCCGTTCAGCCAATCTCCGGGTCTGGCGGTAGCACTTTTAGCATAGCTTAGCATAGATCATTGAATCTGATTAGACTGATAACATCTCGCTCAAAAATGACCATATATAATGACAATATTTTTTCTATTTAAAAGTTGACTCCTCTGTAGTTACATCGTGTACTAAGACTGACGGAAAATGAAAAGTTTCTAGGCTGATATGGCTAGCAACTATACTCTCATTCCCGCGCAATAATCAGGGAACTTTTCTGCCGTACTGTTATGAATCCTGTCCGGTCTGCCCGCCACCAGAGGTCGCCCGTACATTTCACTAACCCCGGACTACGTCTCCAATCACCCATCCCGCTGATTGCACTAACACCTGTAGCCAATCAGACGCTATATATAAGCCCCGAACTTCCTCCTGTGACTCACCGAATATTGTTGTTTCGCGTATCTTCTGAGTTCCCTAGTTCCCTGTGTTTAGCTTTCTCGCCTGGTCATCTTGTTTCGTCTGTCTCACCGCCTACCTCTTGGACTTCTTGCTCGTTTTTATGGATGACCCCTTTGCCTTTCCCCCTTCGGTTTACGTTCGCTGCTGATCGACCCTCGCCTGCTTCTCGGACTATTCTTGTGTCTCGCTCCAATATACCTGTTTGCCATTGTCTACCCTGCCTGTTCGACCATGTCTTTGTCTCGCCCTTCAAATAAAGCTTTGCATTTGGATCCGCTCACCTCTTGTCTCCCTCCCCACGTTACACGTATGATGAGTGCAGCAGGCGCAATGATATTACGCAGCGCCTGAAAGTGATCGGCACTAAGTTTGTGTAGAAGCAGAGTTGCAGCTGGCAGAGTTGACAGCTGCGTAATATCATTGCGCCTGCTGCACCCATGGTATGGGAGCAAAATTCCTTGATTATTACGCCGAAATGAGAGTATAGTTCCTAGCCATATCGACCTAGAAAATCGCAACTTTTCGTTTTTTGTCCGTCTTTGTACACAATGTAACTACAGAAGTTTTAAATAGAAAAAATATTCAAATTCTTTGGTCATTTTTGAGCGAGATGCTAACGGTCTAATCAGATTCAATGATCTATGCTAAGCTATGCTAAAAGTGCTACCGCCAGACCCGGAGATCGGCTGAATGGATTCGAAAACGGTAAAACTCAACTGTTTAACTCTAGGGGAGTTGGAAAACTCAAAAAAAAGTGTTTCTTTAAGAAGTGGATGTAGAAAGAGTGGTTAAAGTAGTAGTAATAATAATAATAATGCTTTGATGTACAGTCAAAAATTAAGTTTGTCAGTCCAAGCTAATTTTGACAAAACACCCCGTACAAGCATTTGGTTCCCCATACAATGCTGATTTTACCTTGCATCCCACATACATATTATGCTGAATCATCATCGTCCTGTTTCAGTCTGGGAGAGGAAAGTGAATGAGTACAGAAATCCCATCAGGCTCTTGGCTGGCAGTCCTCCCAATCTCCCTTTCATTCTTCTGTAATGTACAGGAATGCTCAGAGATATGAAGGTACGCACTGGTGGACAGTATTTGCTCAGACTCATTACTGAATCTTTGCCATTTTCACTTGACATTTTGGACCATTATTACCTGTCTGACATTTGAGGTCCAGAACAACGTGTCTATGAAGAGCTGATTACATAATGGTTGCCCGCCCGCACGTCTTGTTTACTCCTGAGGAGCGACTAATATAGAGGGAAGCAATTAATATTGTCGACTTTCAATTCACACAATTAATGCTACACACAAAGGTCTCAGCTCCATTACACAGGCTGGCTGTGCTGATCGCTCGCGCAAATACGTGAGTACAAGCATTAAGAGCCCGAGGGCACCATCTGTGATGGTTTGTTCCTGGATCCGATGTGGTACGGTCTTGAGCGGCAATCTCGGATCTTGCATATTGTAAGACTTTCCAAGACTGAAAACTAGAAAGGAGTATCAACAACAACAAACTCTCACACAAAGAGCTTCCGCATTAAACGCTGGTCCATTATCTTGACTGCAACGCTAAATCTGAAAGAGCCAGTCTTAAAGGGGTGGAAAAAAGGTGAAGGACGGCTGATTGGTGGATTGGAAGGGTGGGCGTAAGTCAAGAGGCCTGCAGATCTTTTGATCCCTGTCTGACGCATCGATTCCTCATCATTTCCCATGGACCTATGAAGTGAATCCAATCAATTTTAGTGCATTTTAAAGTATTGTTTCACTCAGTTCTATAAATTGAGGGCAGAGTGAGTCACTGGACCAGTTCTCCAGAACAAACAAAAATCCCATTCACAAATACAACATCTCCCACACAGAGATTAACGTATTGAACAGACCAAAATCAGACATGAACCATGACAAAAAAATTTTGTAATGAAAAAACTGGAAGGGATAGTTCTCTCAAAAATGAAAACTCTGTAATGAATTACTCATCCTCATGTCGTTCCAAACACTTAAGACCTTCGTTCATCTTCAGAACACAAATTAAGACATTTTTGATGAAATCTGTGAGCTTTCTGACCCTGAATAGACAGCAACACAACTAGCAACGCTTTGGTTTTCTTTGCGCACAAAAAGTATTCTCCAGGTTTCATAAAATTGCAGTTTATCTTAATTTGTGTTCCGAAAGTCTTACAGATTTGGTCTTGAGGGTCAGTAAAACCTAAACCGTTAAATCACCTAAGAATACTGACTCCAAATAGGCATCTTCTTTGTATAATTAATTAAATAAAATAATAAATAATATTAGTATATGTTTCAATTAGATTCTGTTTTTTTATATGGTTAAAGAAAAATATGCCTTCATGTAAAATGAACAAAATGTCCATAAAAATCAATTTCAGTGGACAAATAATGTCCATATAATAAAATTCAAATTCTGACATTGTTCTAAACATACCCATTATTCAGATGAGGACAGAAAATTCAAAGTGTATTTCTGAAGGGGGCTGTAACAGTGTAAATTCTGAATTTAAAAGGTTAGTTCACCAAAAAATGAAAATTTGATGTTTCTCTGCTTACCCCCAGGGCATCCAAGATGTAGGTGACTTTGTTTCTTCAGTAGAACACAAATGAAGATTTTTAACTCAAACCGTTGCAGTCTGTCAGTCATATAATGGCAGTCGATTGGATCCATGGCTTTGAGAGTCAAAAAACATACACAGACAAACCCAAATTAAACCCTGCGGCTCGTGACGATAATTTAAGAAGTTAAGACATGAAACAATCAGTCTGTGCAAGAAACCGAACAGTACTCAACATCAACATCAGCGTGCTCTGGCATAGCAGATGCATGTGCGTATGACACATATACGTCATCCATTGTTTACACAGTGAGATTGTGGGTACGACGGCTACTCAGAATGGTAATTACTTGTGCTTATCCTGATTGCTGCAACCGGTTAAAAAATAAAAGATTACATTTGCTTGCGCAAACTCATCCGGAAGTGTTTTCACTGACTCCCAACTTTTGAGCCTGATCACCTATGCCAGAGCACGTTAACGTGCTCAGGACAGTTGGAGATTGTGGTGAATAAGAGGAAAAAACAATATAAATACTGCTCAGTTTCTTGGACAGACCAATTGTTTCGTGTCTTAACACCTCAATGTATCGTCACAAGCCGCAGGGTTTAATTTGGGTAAGTCTGTGTATGTTTTTTTGACTCTCAAAGCTGTGGATCCCATTAAATGCCATTATATGACTGACAGACTGCAAAAGTTTAAGTTAAAAATCTTTGTTTGTGTTCTACTGAAGAAACAAAGTCACCTACATCTTGGATTCCCTGGGGGTAAGCAGATAAACATCAAATTTTCATTTTTGGGTGAACTATCCCTTTAAGCACTGTCTCATATGTTCTCATGATTAGGTCTTATTTATTAAATATAATTAAACTAATAAATGTAAACATAATCTACATTAAAGGAGAAGTCCACTTCCAAAACAAAGATTCACATATAATGTACTCCCCCCCTTGTCATTTAAGATATTCATGTCTTTCTCTCTTCAGTCGTAAAGAAATTATGTTTTTTGAGGAAAACATTTCTGCATTTTGCTCCATATAATGGACTGATATGGAGCCCCAATATTGAACTTCCAAAAGGCAGTTTAAATGCGGCTTCAAACGATCCCAAAAGCGGTTGTAAACAATCCTAGCCGAGGAAGAAGGGTCTTATCTAGCAAAACGATCGGTTATTTTCATTAAAAAAATACAATTTAAATACTTTTTAATCTCAAATGCTCGTCTTGCCTTTCTCTCCCTGAACTCTGTGTATTCTGAGTCAAGACAGTTAGGGTATGTCGAAAAAACTCCAATCGTATTTTCTCCCTCAACTTCAAAAATCCTTTCAAAATCATCCTACATCGCTGCAGAAGTACCGACCCAGAGTTTGCAAAGTGAACATGCAAAGAAGATCAAACACCCTCAACAAAAAAGGTAAAACAGCGATATAGGACGATTTCGAAGTTGAGGGAGAACATGAGATGGGAGTTTTTCGACATACCCTAACTGTCATGAACTGGAACAAAAACAGTCCAGGCAGAGTAAGACAAGATGAGCGTTTGGCATTAAAAAGTATATAAATTGTATTATTTTCATTAAAATAACCGATCGTTACGCTAGATAAGACCCTTCTTTCTCGGCTGGAATCGTTTACAACCACATTGGGGATCGGTTGAAGCCGCATTTAAACTGCATTTTGGAAGTTCAAAATCGGGGCACCATACCAGTCTATTATATGGAGAGAAATCCTGAAACGTTTTCCTCAAAAAACATAATTTCTTTACGACTGAAGAAAGAAAGACATGAACATCTTGGATGACAAGGGTGAGTAAATTATTTCTAAATTGTTGTTCTGGAAGTGGAGTTCTCCTTTGAATATGCATTTCTATACAGTACGCAGCATTTGAAATATTTAACATTTCTGGAACTACCATATGTTTTAAGTCAACATGTTTATGAGTAATTCATACTGAAACCTACAGTTACACAAATTTATTTTTATTTCATTCTATTTTAATTCATGTATATACAAATTTTAATAAGAATTCTGTAGTTGTTTTGTTACTTTAATTCAAATCGGATTCACATTCAGGAATTTCGAAATTCAGTTATGAATGGCGCTCAACTCTGCCACCCACGTACAGTCCCGTAGATGGATCCCTATTCAGGCAGACAGACAGACGGCTCCCACTCTCTCCTCCTGCTGGATCATTGAGAGAGACCAGCCACTGACCAGGAGAACATGAATGAAAGACTGCAGAGGATTTTTTCACTCTATGAGCAAACACAGCAACAGAGCAGTGACATTTACGCACACACACACGCTCAGCACACACACAAAGCCAATGCAACATAACAGCAAACTCAGGCGCTACGCATAACACATCATCACAAGCAGCCCTTATGTGCAACAAACACTAAAAAAGGAGAAGTCAGGGAAATAGTTGGAGGAAAAAAGGGCAAAAACCTGCTTTATGTCTCTCTCTTTTCTCTCGTTGACTCCCGGAGAGTGAGGGAGACATGCCTTCCAAAAGTGAGCAAAGTAAACTTTCAAGAAGAAAGCGGCAAGAACTCAACGCGTGGGAGAGAAAGAAGACGCGATGTTATTTATATATTTCTGTTTATCTGTTTTCCTGTCATTTATTCAGAATGCAGCGTTTGAAACACCCCCTAGGATGAGAACGAGAGGAGAGGAAAAGGAGATGGCAGTGGCACAGCTGCAGAAATTGTTCGGGGATTCATGATAACTGGAGAAAATATGCAATATAGAGACAAATGGTGAGGTTATAATACATTTTTCTCTGGCCTTTTTCATCCCATCACATTTCATCTTAGATGGAGTGATCCGTGATGTAGAAAAATGACTGCAGAACTTATCTAATATGTGTCTGTTTTTACCTCACATCATTGACTATTACTGATGATATAATATCTGGCCAGCTTGTGATTTTTTTTTCTGTCTGTTGGCTAGCTGATCTCTCTCTTTCTCTCTCTCTCTCTCTTGCTCTCTGTCACTGCGTAGGTTTAATTTGTGGAGATTAAAGGACATATAGCAAGGCACAGATGAGAGCTGTTTTGTCCTGAAGCATATTTTTCCCCCGGCTTACCGTCACCCTGGACCACATGATGCAAAGCCACTGATTTACTGCATCCAGCTTTACCTGAGCTTGACACCCTTGTTCTCACCAAAGAAAAAAAAAAAAAAAAAAAAAAACCCTGACAATTACAGAGAAATTGCACAAAATGAAATAGGCATAAACTGAGCCAGACATCTCCAACGTCATGTCAGGAGTAAATGACGACCACTATGTTCATTATTACATCCAGCAATACAACACCTCAATCGCTCAATCTGAGATATTCTTGTCTAACTTACATCTCTGCTCCGGCATCGAAACAATGGAAGTCAGACTGTTACAGCTGATTTAGAGTGGGGTCTGAGGTAAGAGCTCATGTCAATCAATTATCGTGGGCATCTGAGAATGGCTCGATTTACGTTTTTTCACCATTGGTTTGGCTCATTTCTTGAAACAGAAATTACATTCTCAAAACAACATGGACAAACCTCCAAACCACTTGGCAATTGTTCACAACAGAATTGAATTTCTCATTCATTTCATCAAATTGCAAATGTCTAAGTACATCTTTGCAAATGATTAAGTACAGATAGCCTACATTTAGCACAATTTCCAAGTGAATAGATCTTGTTGATCTAAACTGATTGTTAATTCTCAGTCTAATGGTTGTTCTCTCCAAAATGTGTCAGCGTCATTTCATTGTATAAGTCATTACATGCACAATAGTCTGTTCAATTGTCAAAATTAGTCAAGACCATAATACCATGAATACCATACAGTAGGTGAATCCTTGGAACATTTGATTACAATTTATTACAGCAATTGACAGTCAGGTGAAACTAGAACTTGACTAATGAAGGAGGAGTTTCACACATCTCAGATGACCAGTCAAACAGTATGTTTAGTTACCTGACAGGTGCTGCCCATGACTGTGAATGCTGCCAAACATGTATGTAAAGAGCTTGACCATGCAGGACCAGTACTATTTCTGAACATGGAGGCACCTGGCCAAGTAAATGAACAAGGGCAGCTGCCTGCTCGAGGAAGAGGAGGAAGAGGAGGAAGAGGAGGAAGAGTAGGAGTAAGGGTGCATGGTGGTGGAATAGATGAAAGAGGCCGTGGTGCACGAAGACACTGTGCTGTCCCGGATGAAATTCGGGCCACAGTTATAGACCATGTCATCAACCATGGCCTCACAATGGCGGAGGCAGGTCGCCGAGTGCAGCCTAATGTGCCTCGCTCTGCAGTCTCCTCCATCATCCAAACCTTTCGCAGGGAAAACAGGTATGTAGTCAGTGAATGATGGAATTATATGTTGTATAGGACAGGACACTGCACACTGTGTGTGTGCTTGTGTGTAAAACAACAATACAATTACATAGGTAACTCATTCTGTGAGGAATACATAAGGTATACAGTACGAATGAAGTGTCCATTGAATTCTATATCTAGGATTGGACGACAACCTTGCATGGGAGGCAGAGGACAACTTCTCAATGAACAACAAGAACAAGAGATCTGTAACATGGTGATGGCAAATAATGCCATCACATTGAGACAGATCCACGCTGCAATCCTACAAGATAATGCCATATTCCAAAATGTCAACTCTATAAGCATCTCCACAATTGACCGGACATTGAAGAAGCATCAGATGACAATGAAGCAAATTTACAGGGTACCATTTGAGAGGAGCTCTGATAGAGTGAAAGAGCTGCGGTACCAGTATGTACATGTAAGTCAGTTACTGGTTGTCCATCATTATAACCTTTTTACAATTAAGCAGTGGTTCCCAAACTTTTTTGGCTTCAGTACCCACTTTACCTGATTTGTGTATCCAGGTCATCCAGGATGAAAGTATTTGATTTATCCGACTTCAACATTTTGCCTAAAAACTGCAGCTTACTATATGATGCAATTATCAGTATAATCCTTTTTTTGAGGAATATAACATAAAATAAGAAAAAGGGTTAAAGAGCTGCAATTAGGGCCTCCCATGTAAATCTAATACTGTGGGTTTTACTGTAACATTTCAGTAAGTCTATCATTGGTGATTTCCCCCCTCCCCTTTCTGTCAAATACCCCCTGTACTACCTCTGCACAGGGGTACATGTACCCCAGGTTTGGAACCACTGGAGTAGTGGCCTGTAGTATACTGAACTTTTGGAGAACATAGAACATTCCTATGTAATTGTCTGTAACTGTAGTGTATGACTCTTCTGTATGACTGATTTGATGTTTTTTTTCACTATTGTAGAGAATAATGGCATTGGAAGGAAACAAGATAACTATGTGTGCTGCCATATCTGAGAATGGTGTGGCCACTCACATCCCTAGTCTTGGCCCATACAATACACAGAAGCTCCTCATCTTCTTGGACCGCCTTCATTTTGATTTGATCCCTGAAAATGAGAGAGGTCTCGTAGGGCCTCACCTACCACAATATGTCATTGTATGGGACAATGTGAATTTCCACCGTGGCCCGCTCATCAGGGCCTGGTTTACTACCCATCCAAGGATGGTCATGGTGCTCCTACCACCTTACTCTCCTTTCCTCAATCCTATTGAGGAGTTTTTCTCCGCTTGGAGGTGGAGAGTGTATGAGCATCGGGCTCAAGATCAGAGGTCCCTGCTCCATGCAATGGACGCTGCATGTGAAGATATAACAGGAGATCATTGTAGGGGATGGTTGCAACATTCACGCCGTTTCTTCCCTCGTTGCATCGCAAGGGAGAATATACGCTGTGATGTGGACGAGAATCTGTGGCCACACAGACTGCAGCGTGTGGATGGTCAGGAGGGTGAGGACGGCGGGCAGTGAAGAACTGTTATGAAACTCCAGCTTTATTTATAGCACTCTAGTTTTTTGTTTGTGTGTTTATATTACAGTTTATTATGCTGTATACAGTTTCTTTTTGCTCTGATATATGGAAGTTACTTTGTGTGTGGTTGATCATTACAATAAAAAAAGGAGTTACCATTTCCTTGGCAGTATGAGTGCATGTGACGTCAAACCTTGGAGGCTACTCTTACCCTAAAATCCTATTTCTTTTTTTCAGTTTTATACACAATTGTATTCTGTTAGCTAGACAAAAACAGTACAGTAACCATTGTCAATGAAGGACTGGGCTAAGACTGTAAGGTGGACATGAGGGATATTTTAGTGGTCCTTTGCCATAGTGACACAACATCTAAACATTTTGACTTGCAGTGCTTACACAATGCCAAAGGGACGAAGCATTTTGGGGGCACTGACTGTTTAAATGAGAAGGAAATTTAGTTCTGACACATGAGTGAACTGTTTTGGGAAAGATATGAGCTGTTGCAGGTGAACCATGGTGTTGTGCCGAACCATCCACATTATTTTGGCAAAAGCACCAAGAGTGTTGAGAATGTCCGGTCTGTTTCAAGAAATGAGCCAAAGCAATTGAGAAGGATATTTGCCATTTTTGTGGCACTGACTTTTTATATGGAAAAGGAATTTAGTTTTGATGCATGAGTGAACTGTTTTTGGAGAGATATGAGCTTTTGCAAGTGAGCTATAGTGTTGTGCTAAACTGTAACACTGTTTTGCCAAATGATCTTAGAATTTTGAGAATGTAATTTCTGTTTCAAGAAATGAGCCAAACCAATGGAGAAAAACTGTAAAAAAGGGGATCTTATTTTTACAGATTAATTAAAAACTACTGCAAAGATTTTTATCATTATAGGGTAGATTTGTACATACACTGCCAACACACATTAATGTTCTGTAGACAGACAGATAGATAGATAGATAGATAGATAGATAAATAGATAGATAGATAGATAGATAGATAGATAGATAGATAGATAGATAGATAGATAGATAGATAGATAGATAGAATGGCACAACGAAAAATAGATAAATAGACAGACAGACAGATGGATAGATAGATAGACAGACAGACAGACAGATAGATAGATAGATAGATAGATAGATAGATAGATAGATAGATAGATAGATAGATAGATAGATAGATAGATAGAATGGCACAACGAAAAATAGATAAATAGACAGACAGACAGATAGATAGATAGATAGATAGATAGATAGATAGATAGATAGATAGTTAGATAGCCTGATATAATGAATGGCAGAACGAAAAATAGATAGAACAATAGAACTACAGATAGATAGATAGATAGATAGATAGATAGATAGAATGGCACAACGAAAAATAGATAAATAGACAGACAGACAGATGGATAGATAGATAGACAGACAGACAGATAGATAGATAGATAGATAGATAGATAGATAGATAGATAGATAGATAGATAGATAGATAGATAGATAGATAGATAGATAGAATGGCACAACGAAAAATAGATAAATAGACAGACAGACAGACAGACAGACAGATAGATAGATAGATAGATAGATAGATAGATAGATAGATAGATAGATAGATAGATAGATAGACAGATAGACAGACAGATAGATAGATAGATAGATAGATAGATAGATAGATAGATAGATAGATAGATAGATAGATAGAATGGCACAACGAAAAATAGATAAATAGACAGACAGACAGACAGACAGACAGACAGATAGATAGATAGATAGATAGATAGATAGATAGATAGATAGATAGATAGATAGATAGATAGATAGAATGGCACAACAAAAAATAGATAAATAGACAGACAGACAGACAGACAGACAGACAGACAGACAGATAGATAGATAGATAGATAGATAGATAGATAGATAGATAGATAGATAGAATAAACGGCAGAATGAAAAATAGATAGAACAATAGAACGACAGACAGACAGATAGACAGATAGACAGATAGATAGATATAATGAACGGCAGAATGAAAAATAGATAGAACAATAGAACTACAGATAGATAGATAGATAGATAGATAGATAGATAGATAGATAGATAGATAGAATGGCACAACGAAAAATAGATAAATAGACAGATAGACAGATGGATAGATAGATAGACAGACAGACAGATAGATAGATAGATAGATAGACAGATAGACAGATAGATAGATAGATAGATAGATAGATAGATAGATAGATAGATAGATAGATAGATAGATAGATAGAATGGCACAACGAAAAATAGATAAATAGACAGACAGACAGACAGACAGACAGACAGATAGATAGATAGATAGATAGATAGATAGATAGATAGATAGATAGATAGATAGATAGATAGAATAAACGGCAGAATGAAAAATAGATAGAACAATAGAACGACAGACAGACAGATAGATAGATAGATATAATGAACGGCAGAATGAAAAATAGATCGAACGATAGAACGACAGACAGACAGACAGACAGATAGATAGATAGATAGATAGATAGATAGATAGATAGATAGATAGATAGATAGATAGATAGATAAATAGATAGATAGATAGATAGATATAATGAACGGCAGAACGAAAAATAGATTGAACGATAGAACGACAGACAGACAGATAGACCTTTTGACAGCCCTACTTAAAGATAGATAGATAGATAGATAGATAGATAGATAGATAGAATGGCACAACGAAAAATAGATAAATAGACAGACAGACAGATGGATAGATAGATAGACAGACAGATAGACAGATAGATAGATAGATAGATAGATAGATAGATAGATAGATAGATAGATAGAATAAACGGCAGAATGAAAAATAGATAGAACAATAGAACGACAGACAGACAGATAGACAGATAGACAGATAGATAGATAGATATAATGAACGGCAGAATGAAAAATAGATCGAACGATAGAACGACAGACAGACAGACAGATAGATAGATAGATAGATAGATAGATAGATAGATAGATAGATAGATAGATAGATAGATAAATAGAATGGCACAACGAAAAATAGATAAATAGACAGACAGACAGACAGACAGACAGATAGATAGATAGATAGATAGATAGATAGATAGACAGATAGATAGATAGATAGATAGATAGATAGATAGATAGATAGATAGATAGATAGAATGATAGAATAAACGGCAGAATGAAAAATAGATAGAACAATAGAACGACAGACAGACAGATAGACAGATAGACAGATAGACAGACAGAAAGATAGATAGATAGATAGATAGATAGATAGATAGATAGATAGATAGATAGATAGATAGATAGATAGATAGATATAATGAACGGCAGAACGAAAAATAGATCGAACGATAGAACGACAGACAGACAGATAGACCTTTTGACAGCCCTACTTAAAATGTTTTCAAAACACTGCAGGATTGAATATAAATGCTATAAACACTAGTATCTCTGGTGTCAACACCGTGTCTCTAATGCTTCAACACCAGCCAGCTTCATCTCAGTTGTTTATTACAATGCTGTCTTATGCCTGTAGAACTGCTGCGCTGTTGACAGAGTAGTTTCTATCGTTCTTTGATTTTTCTCAAGGGTAACCCAAACACAACAGGCAGCGTGGGTGGCTCGAGCACACTTACGATGTTCATAAGAGTGAGGAGGTACTTCTCCACATTCTGCTGCCCGTGAAACTGCACCACGGAGTCGTCCACCCCCAGCAAAACCTCGATGTTGTAGGCTCGTTCAGGCAGCTGTCTGCGGGCTCGTCGGCTCTGGTTAATACTGCGCTCAACGCCCTGATACAGAGTCTCAAGGTCCAACAGTCCGCCCAAATCAGCACCTATAAAGAAACATAGAAACTGGTCAATTTGAGCCCTTCTCGCATAGTGTAAACTAATAAAGCATTACAGCAATGTGCATAGATTGGTACTTCCTTTTTTCTTTTGAGTGACATATTATCGAAGACATGAAAAGACTGTGTCATAAAGAGAAACCACTAGCCACTATATGTGGTGTCATGAGGTCATTTCCTCTCCAGGCGGATAGATGGAACATGGAGGAGAGAACACATTGAGGAAGATCTATCACCTTGTCTCCATCACCCAATCAGCTGGGGGCATCTTCTATGCTCCAATTATGTAACGTTTCCTAGGCAACCTGCTCATGGGTAAACCAACGCTCGGTGCAGACTAATATTAGCTCACCAGTCACTTTCTTATTGGATGATAATCCGAGAGTAAGAACAATATTCATCATCTTAATGCTGAGAGTCAGTAACATATTATTATAGGGCTACAGAGACAAAAAGACAAGCACCGAAAAATCCCAATAAACCAAAAAGAAAGGTGTTGGAATGAATTTTTTATTTTTATTTTTTTTCATTTGTGCTGGTGCTTATTATCATAAAGGATTTTGTAGGGTTGTAAACTTCCTCTCACCAGCAGGTGTTTATAATATCACAGCCTGTGTCAGCAGATTTCCACACAAAACTGAAAGAAAGCTTCTACAGTACAAAAAAAAAGCAATTAACATGCTTGTGGCTCATGTCTTTTTTATGCACAGTATTCTGTATAGACATAAGCATTAGTTCACTCCTGAAATACAATTTCCTGATAATTTACTCACCTCCATGTCATCCAAGATGTTCATATCTTTCCTTCTTCACTCAAAAAGAAATTAAGGTTTTTGAGGAAAACACACCAGGATTTTTCTCAATATAGTGGACTTCAAAGGGGAGTGACAGGTTGAAGGTCCAAATTGCAGTTTCAGTGCAGCTTAAATGGGCTCTACATGATCCCAGCCAAGGAATAAAGGACTTATCTAGTGAAACGATTGGTTGTTGTCTAAAAAAAACCTTTCACTAGATTTATCTTTCACTAGATAAATCCCTTATTCCTCGATTGGAATCATGTAGAGCCCTTTGAATCTGCACTGAAAATACAGTTTGGACCTTCAACCTGCTGATTCCCATTGAAGTCCACTATATGGAGAAAAATACTGGAATGGTTTCCTGAAAAGAGCAGGTCATATGGGTTTTTCGAAAAATATTTCTTTTGCAGTTTGTAACCTAGCTATCCTTCAATGTAAACAGCCTGCAAAGTTGTTAATCGAAAAAGTGCATGATAAATAAAGTTTTTGTCTCTCAAAAGAGTTGACTCAGAATCACCTTCACAAGGTATTATATTTTCGAATCTTCTGCCTATTACCAATCTACGTCACTGGGTAACATATTAGCATAATCCCCGCCTGCCTGCGAAATACGAACAGTCTGACCTGCCCACAAACACTTCTGCTGGTTAGTGTGTTTACATCAAGTCAAGAAGACACTGTGTTCCACGATACCACAGAAACACAATTCAAACCTTTTGTTGTGCTCGTCATTTTAACCAGGATTGCATCTCTAATATTGGCTTTTATCTTTGTTGACTTCTTATCTTCTTTATTTGGATTAAGAAGCATCTCCGAACCACAACATGTAAGTACGATTGATACGTTATGCATACATTCTCAACTGAGTGCTCAAACTATCTAGTTTAATGTGCTAATATGTGATGTATACCTACTGCAGCTTTAGGTTGCCAGGTAAAGCACGATATTACTATCTTGCTGAAACAGTTCTGAAAATTTGCTGTGAACTCACTATTTTCTAAGAATGTGTCGATTATTGTAGACTGTTGTTGTTCTAATTATTTCGATTAAAGGGTTACTCCACCCCAAAATGAAAATTTTGTCATTAATCACTTACCCCCATGTCGCTCCAAACCCGTAAAAGCTATTTGGATATTTCGGATGAAAACCGGGAGGCTCGTCACTGTCCCATTGACTGCCAGGTAAATACTACTGTCAAGACCCAGAAAAGTATGAAAGACATCGTCAAAATAGTGCATCTGCCGTCAGTGGTTCAATCTAATTTTATGAAGCGACGAGAATACTTTTTGTGTGCAAAAAAAAAAAAAAAAAGATTTTATTCAACAATTTGTCTCCGCGTCAGCGTAGCGCCATTTTGGAGAATATCCGCTGGACGCACACTGTGCATGCAGTTCTGTGTCAGCCGCACCACACGGATACGTTTTCTACACATATTTACGCTTTGATTTGAACGAAAACAGCGTATCTGGCATACACAGTTTGCGTCCAGCGGATAGTCTCCAAAATGGTGCTACGCTGACGCGGAGATGATTTGTTGAATAAAATCTTTTTTTTTTCTTTGCGTACAAAAAGTATTCTTGATGCTTCATAAAATTCAGATTGAACCACTGATGGCAGATGGAATATTTTGACAATGTCTTTCATACCTTTCTGGGCCTTGACAGTGGTATTTACCTGGCAGTCAATGGGACAGTCACAAGCTTCCCGGTTTTCATTCAAAATATCTTAAATTGTGTTCAGAAGACGAATGAAACTTTTACAGGTTTGGAATGACATGGGGGTAAGTGGTTAATGACAAAATTTTCACTTTGGGGTGGAGTAACGCTTTAATAATAAAGAATGTAGTGTAGCGCACAGACTTCATAATCATTGTGAAATCGCTGTTTATTTTGCTGCACTGGGAGTCACAGGGTTAACGCAGGGAGTAAAAGACCAGGTAGAAAGAGACGAGCGAGTTAGTTAGGCTGGTGATACAGCTGTTCTGCGTTTAAATTAAAAGTTAAGACATGGAGTGTCTTTTGTCTGTCATTCTTCAGACATTACAGTAGACATATTTTGGTTTACAAACTGTATTGTTTCATCACTTAGTCACGTTAGCACTCGGCTAACGTATCCACCATTATTGTTTTGTTAAGTGTTTACAGTTTAGCAGCTTTACCTTTAGCAACTTTAGCTGTGGGCATGATTCGCTTGCATAAGTCTTAAACAAAATGTTTTTATGCAGGGTTGCCAACTTTTAAGTTCAGCTTGGAGTGAGGTTTTTTTTTTTTTTGGAGTGGTCAATTCCATGTTTATTCATATGTATATATTGTACATATAAGGGAATAAAATGGAGCTGAATGCCTTTTCTAGCACCATTTTAAAGTCAGTTTAAATTCAGTATTTGCTTGCATTCATTGTGTGTACTTATACAAGTAAAAGGATGTAAGTTATTAACTTTTTAAATTTCTAAAATCAAATAAATTTCTCATTTAAAAATATAGTGTTTAATCATTTCTAAATATTTATTCAAATGAAAAACTTAAAAAATAAGTAAGCAGGTATGACCTGCAATATTTTACATACATGTATATTTACAAAGAGTCATACAGGTACCTAGTGGGCAAACCATGGCATTACAAATGAAAAAGATTTTTTTTTTCCGGCCACAAAATGACTCTAATTTGCCTCTTTGCACTGGAATTTAAATCTTTAAAACAAAATTTTTTTTAGTGTAGTAACCTTAAATACTACACTAATTTTAATATAAGTAATATATATATATATATATATATATATATGGTCCATTAACGACTTGTAGTAAAACCATATTTAATTTTCGTAAAGGTTGCCTCTCCATCACTCCCCAGAATAAAAATATACTGTAAATGTCATCAACGTAAAAATCAATGCATAATATGCAAAAATTGCTACAAATACCTGTATAGTGAAGCAGTCATCTCTATCCTACTTAAACACATTCAAATATACTGTCAATGCTGGTTTCTTTGCGAGCTTCGTGAATCACGTGACTGCGTGCCGGTGACGCCAGCACTGGCTCTGGCATTAACAGAAGAGCTGCATTTTCCGATTTATGTCACATTACGTGCGCCAAAATGGTATATATCGTTTGAATTTAGTATTAAAACTTACAACATTTGAAGGCTGAAACTTTGTTTAAAATCGCAACCAGGGTTGCCAATTTGGCGTGAGATTTACATGGGCAGAGTGAGAGCGTGAGACAGAGTCTGAAAGTGTGTGTCTCACGCCAAATGCGTAAGAGTTGGCAACCCTGTTTTATGTCATTATTTTAAGAACGGATTGGAGCACTATAGTATTGTTTGGCCTCAAAAGGCCAAAACTAGCCCAATTGCATTTTGAGGGGGTCCCCTGTTAAAAATGGCCATCCAAGGTGTAAATTACATATTTTTTGTTGGGTTGGTAAATTCGCATTCCAGGGGCTAAATATGACATTATTGGGGTTGCTTCAACCCGTGGACCTCTAAAACAGCAGCAGACTTGGCAACACAGACAGTAGCGCTCGCTAACTTGCTCGAGTACTCCTCTCTGTGCCAATCACAACAGATTTGGCCAGCTGACCAATCAGAGCAAAGTAAGAGAATCTGTATAAATGTATATTCTGAGGAAATTACAATGTTTTCTGACCTTAGATGCATTTAAACCTGTTGTAGGGGACTCCAACACATAGTTAGGACACTTTAAAATACCATATGACCCGCTCTTTAATTTCTTTTTGACTGAAGAAAGACATGAACATTTTGGATGGCATGAGGGTGAGTAAATTATCAGGAAATTTTTAGTCTGGAATCCTTTAAGCTGTTAAGCTGTTTTCAACATAAAGTAATATTCAATAAAAAAATAAAGCTTTTTTTATAACCATCATCATGGAAAAATATTTTCTTTGGGAAAAGAAAGAACAGTTTTCCTTAAGGGAGATTTTCCCCCTGCTCTACCCTACTGTGATGACTAACCTCTTTCTATGACATCTGTCTTTTTCTGCTATTCAGTTCTGCTATTCTGTGATCCTCCAAAACTTGACCCATCACCCCGTCTGTCAAATACACCCAGCTCCGTTCTGATCTCATGAGAGAACATTCACATTCAGGCTGAGGAGTCCTCGCCCTTATCAGAACACAAAGCTACTTTGTCTTTCAACCTTTGCAAATGTCAAGAGAACCTATGAGGGAGAGAAAGATGGAAGAAACTCAAGAAAGAGAGAAGGGAAGGGGGCTCAGAATGGTTGGACGTTTGAAAAGATTGATATCATGTACAACAGTTGTGATGTAAGTAGTGAACTCACAGTAGCTCATTTCAGTTTGGTTTCTAACAACTCAAAGTCAGACTATTACATGCTCATCTTCATGAGTGACAGATTTATGGGTCGTCGGGCCGCCAAACTGAAAAAACACTCAGACAGAACGAGGGTTTGGTGCATCTAGACGTGTCTGCCGACACATGCACATAGAAATATACACACAGCCAAGTACAAACAAGTTTTTATAGAGGTAAAAGTGTTGAGAACTTGAGAACTTGTAGATCTGAATCTTAGAACATTACAATATTGCAAATTCTGATAATCCCAAATCTGCACTGTAAAATAAATAAATAAATAAATAAAAACCTGAAAAAAACATACAAACTGAAAATGTACTGGTAATTTTCAGACATTTCCATCATCCCTAAAACAATGCAATGAAGTGGAAAACTCAAATTAGAGGTAAAGTACCTGTAAAAATAAATAAATAAATAAATAGAAGTAAATTAAATTTAAGTCAACAAAAAATTCCTTCATATTAAAACAGTATATTAAAATAAAATAAAATAAAATAAAATAAAATAATATAAAATAAAATAAAAAAGCCAACACATAAAATTCCTTCATATTAGCAGTACTAAAAAAAATAAAATAAACAATAAATTAAAATAACATAAAAAGCCAGCATAGAAAATTCCTTCATATTAAAAAAGTATATTAACATTAAACTAAATTCAATTCCATTAAATTCAGTGAAAATGTCAACACAGAAAATTCCTTCATATTAAAACAGTACATCAAAATTAAATTAAATTCAATTCAATTCAATTCAATTAAAAAGTCAACACAGAAAATTTCTTCATATTAAAACAATACATTAAAATGAAATGAAATGAAATTCAATCCAATTAAATGGTCAACACTGAAAACACTTTTTTCATTTTTTACATTTTTTTTTTTTACTGTCTTCTAATGTTTTAGACAAATGGTAGCCAAATACAGTAAAAATTAGTCCATATAGTATAATAAATGTTGTCAAAATATTAAAACAAAGATTTAAAAAATATTCAGTACAGTAAAATAAATCTAGTTAAAAATATAAAATACTAAATAATAAAAGTAGTCTAATTTATTAAATACAAATGAGTCAAATATCCAAAAATATTCAATTACGTATAATAAACGGTCAAAAATGTTAAATTGAAAATAGTTAATAGTCAAAAATAGTCTAAATAGTATAATAAACCTAGTTAAATACAATGTCAAATAGAATCATAGAACAGTCAAATAGAATCAAGATGATAATATATTTAAAAAAATACTAAATACACAATAGTGAAATAAAGTAAAAAAAAAAAAATTGTGAATTTATTATATAGTCAATTTATTTTATACTTATTTATATGTAAAGAAAATTAAGCAATTAAGCCTGTGGCAAAACTTGTGCACTCAAAAAGTCCACAGGCAAATAAGCAGCGCTGGGCTGGGATGGGTTGTAAGGAGGCAATGAAGCCTTGCACAATTACAAAAGCTGGAACAACTGATTCCTGACCAATCAAAACAAACATTAGAATATAATGATGACAGTATCAGCACAGCATAATCAGCTATATAAAAACTGTAGCATGACTCTTCATATGATGCCACATACTAAAAATGAACAGAAACAGAAATGTGGCCACTCTAAATGACCATGTGACCTCTGAAGATGCATTTTTATGACGTTATGTAAAGAAACATCAGTAGTACATTCAACTGTGTATGTGCATTCGAATATTGTCCCATATGCAGCAAAAGCACAATAATGTTCTGTAGACGTTCTACGTGCAAACAGCTTGCGCATTGGCGGCGCGCCGGTGATGTCAGACAGTGTTTTTAATTAGAGTGTGAGAAAGTGTGTACATGCAGCAGATGTACAAGCGAGCCTTTCTGTGTTCTTGAGGAAGGGTATCGCAACCTTAGGGAAATCTGATCCAGCTACACACATTTTCTAACAGCCAGTGCTCAACTAATGCTCTTTCTGCCTTTTAATCTTTAATGGTGTGTTGTAAAAGCCAAGATCAAATTAAGCCTTTAGGACCAGGCCATTGAGAGCTGGTAATGATATCAGTAACTAAATCATCTCCAGCGGTAATAAAGTATGCCATTTGATTAAGCTCTATATTAATGCCAACAATGCACTAATGTTTACTATGTTGTAAGTAAACTGGCAATGTTACTGAAGAATAGAGGTCGGCACCTTTGTGCCATTTTTAATCTATAATAGTGATCATAGTGTCATATCACCCTCCCCCCATGTAATATAATACAATATATTTATAATAATCTATATTGAAGCAACATCTAAACATGCACATGCATTCCTATACAGCATTCCTATACAAAAACATATATTTTTCTAACCAAAATGATAGATAGAGAGATAGACAGACAGACAGACAGACAGACAGATAGATAGATATCGATGGATTAGCCAACTAAAGAGCAAAACTATTAATAATGATTTAATAACACTTAATTGTATATTGCATATGCAATATATATTGTAACTTATTATTAGTTTGTTTTAGATGATTTGTGTTCAAATGTGTTCTTCAAAAGTGAATGTATTTTCTTGGATTAAAATATGTGGAGGACAAAATATATTTTTTTTTATTTATATTGTAATATATTTTAAAGAAATAGAAGTAAATGGGCAAAAATATATATTGGTAGAAATATATTTACATAAATACATTTTCAAATACATTTAAAGAACATATTTCTGGAAATATTTTGTATTTTTTTAAATATATTAATAACATTTTTTCATATTTTTTGTCATATGGGTTATGATGACCTCTTAAAATTGCACTTATCTCACCTGCATTTATTTGATCCAAAAAACAGAAAAAACAGTACAATTTTGAAATATTTTTACTATTTGAAATAACTGTTTTCTATTTGAATATATTTTAAATGTAATTTATTCATGTGATTTCAAAGCTGAATTTTTAGCATCATTACTCCAAGCACATTATCCCTCAGAAATCATTCTAATATTCTGATTTGCTGCTCAAAGTACATTTATTATTATATATTTAATGAATAAAAAGTTTAGAAGAACAGCATTTATCTGACATAGAAATCTTATCATCACTTTTTATCAATATAAAGTGTCCTTGCTAAATAAAAGCATTAATTTCTATAATTTCTTTCCAAAAAAAAAAAAATAAAAAATTTAAGTGGCTTAGTGTATAATGTTACAAAAGCTTTTTATTTCAGATAAATGCTGATCTTTGTATCTTTATATGCTTCGAAGAATCCTGTTGTAAATATTGCTAATATAATTATAAAAAAAAATTCTTGAACAGCAAATCAGAATTAGAAATTAGAATGATTTCTGAAGGATTATGTGACAATGAAGAGCAATGATGATGAAAATTTAGCTTTGATAACAGGAATAAATGACATTTTAAAATATTTTCAAATAGAAAATGGTTATTTTAAAAAGTAAAAATGTTTCATAATATTCCTGCTTTTGCGGTATTTTGGATCAAATAAATGCAGGCTTGGTGAGCATAAGAGACTTCTTTAAAAAACATTAAAAATCTTACTGTTCAAAAACTTTTTACTAGTAGTGCACACACACACACACGCACACATTTATTAATTTATTGGTGCTGCAAATGTATTTAATCACATTTAAATAGAATTGTTTTGGGACATAATCAAAGTAATTGGGCAAAGTTTTATCAGACAGGAGACTTTGATTTATCAAATGTGAAATATTTGATTTTTAGTGTTCCATAATCTTAACAGCTGACTGTCCTCAAAGTCAGACATGTACAAGCAACAGCAAAGCACCATGGGAGAAATGCTCCACTGGGCTATATCAAGCCATCCAGCAATTCACACATTAAACTCTGGATATCCACACAAGGGAACGATTTCATAAGAGTGCCATAAGAGAGCCTCTTATGAAATACAAGAAAGAGGAAAAAAGACAGTTTTCAGCCTTTTTTGTCACTGCCAGATCTTAAAGATAAACAGAGAAATCCACCCACTCATGCCAAATGGGAGGGGTCCTCCTCCACCTCCTCCTCAGCGTCTCTGCACCAGACGCCTGCTCTCTCACAGGTCAGCTTTACATTCTTCATTTCCCCAACCTCTCTCTCTCCGCATCTAACGGTGGCCAGATATGTTGAATGCTGGGAGATTGAGTTTGGGGACAGTTGTTCACACACACAGAACCCAAAATGTGTGCAGGACTGTGATTGGATGTCTCAGATGGGAGTATATAATATTCAAAATGCTAAATGAATATTGTAGTGATGTACCAAACTGCTGTGGTTTTCCAATGAAACAATCACTGTATCTTGTTAGCACCAGACCCAGGGAGAGACTTTTTTTGCTCTTTAATAGTTCTTTTATAGTTCATAGTTCTCAAGAACTTCATCTCACATCTGTCTCCTAAAATTCCTTAGAACATTTAAACAGACACAAATAAGACAACTTTTGACCTGCAGTAAGTCTTCAGTGCTTTATATTTCAATAGCTGTAGTATAGCTGAGATAATTTAGCCTTGAATTTAATGAGAAACGTTTGAGGTCATACTGACACTCGTATCTAAAAACCATTTGAGAGACTAATGAGATCTCTTTAAAAAAAAATAAAAAAGACGTGAGAGTCCTTTTCTCAAAAAAAAAAAAAAAAAACTTGCAGTAAGCAACAATTTTGAAATTACATTTAACGATGTAATTTCACTTGCAGCAAATAGCATCGCTATCTAGGAGAAACATATCGATCTTACTTGTAAATGTACACTATTCCGCATGAAAAGAAAAAAAAAACATTAATAGTATTCAATGTATTGCTATACAGCAGTGAATCAATATTGCTTACAGTAATATGAGACTAATACTACAGTAATATTAGACTACTTCTAATTTTAATACAATACTACAATGTCTCATTTAAAATCTCTAAAGCACTCCAAACATGTGGTATCCCCTAAATAAAACAGCCATATGAAATGATTTTACACGAAAATTAAAATGCTGTCTCTATTTATGAATCTTAATGTCATTCAAAACCTGTATGACTTTCTTTATTCTGTGGAACATAACATATATTTTGAAGAATGTTGATAACAAAATAGTTTTTATTTTGACCTTCACATTAGAAAGACATACAAGCTTGGTTTAACATGCTGGTGAGAAAATTATGACAGATTGTATTTCTGGGCGAACTATCCCTTTAAGCTCAAAAGTAAAAACTGACCTGGCCGTGTCACTGTCCATGCATGTGGGCCACAGAGGTCAGCGGATGAGCCCCAGAACAGTGACAGATGAGTGGAAGCAACAGACAAGGCCACACTGACCTCCAAAGGTGTTGACATGGCAAGTGTCTCACTCTCTCCCCACAGATACAACAGGAGGTTGCAAGAATAGACAGCGCTGGAACTGTACAGGTGCCTCTTACAAACTTGTTCTGGCTCACAGAAATCCTGGAAGACGGCTCCTGTTATCAGCTAGAAATGTGGCCAACAGCTATGACTGCTCTCTGAAACTCCTTTATTTGTTGAGTCAAGTATTTTCTATAACCAAGAGGTTTACTGTGTGTTCTGTTACATTTATGCATACCTTTGAATATTTTCTGTCTGGATGGGTTCAGCATTTTAAAACTCTTGTCTGCTGCTGTTACTTGATTTAAATGACAATAAACAAGCACATAAATCTTATTAAAACATGATGAAGTGATGAAATTAGGTAGTAATACAACAGTGCTTTGATATAAATACCAGAGTACTGATTACCATGTTCATGTTACATGTTTTGCTGTATGGATCTGAAAACATTGGTCAGTGTCTCCTAAATGTCCAATTAATATGGAAGCCCGTTTTCGCCACTGAATAAAAAATTAAAAAGGTAATTGCGAGTTTACATCTTGCAATTCTGACTTTTTTTCTCAGAATTGAAATACTAAATACTAAATAACTTGCAATTGCAATATAAACTAGCAATTATGAGTTTTATTCTTAGAATTGCATGAAATAAACTTGCAATTGCAATATAAACTAGCAATTATGACTTTTTTTCTTAGAACTGCACGTAATAAACTTGCAATTGCAATATAAACTAGCAATTCAGAATTTTTTTCTCAGAATTGCATGAAATAAACTCGCAATTGCAATATGAACTAGCAGTTCTGACTTTTTTTTATCAGAATTGCATGATGTAAACTCACAAATGTATTACAAATTTATGAAGAATTCTCTTCTGCTCACCAAGCCTGCGTTTATTAGATCCAAAATACAGTATAAGCAGTAATATTGTGAAATAGTTTTACTATTTATAACTGCTTTCTATTTGAATATATTTTAAAATGTCATTTATTCCTGTGATCAAAGCTAAATTTTCAGCATCATTACTCCAGTCTTCAGTGTCACATGATCCTTCTGAAATCATTCTAATACGCTGATCTGCTGTTAAAAAAACATTTATTATTATTATTATTATTATTATTATTATCAACATATAAAACAGTTGAGTAAATTTTTTCAGGATTCTTTGATGAATAGAAAGATCCAGAGATCAAAATTTATCTTAAATAAAAAGCTCTTGTAACATTATACACTTTGAGTGGAGTGAGTATTTTTAATTTTTATTTATTTATTTATTTATAATTTTTAATGCTTTTATTTAGCAAGGATGCTTTAAATTGATCAAAAGTGATGATAAAGACATTTATAATGTTACAAAAGATTTCTATTTCAGATAAATGCTGTTCTTATGAACTTTCTATTCATCAAAGAAACCTGAAACAGTTCTACGCAGCTGTTTTCAACATAATAATAAAAAAAACAATTGAGCAGCAAATCAGATTATTAGAATAATTCCTGAAGGATCATGTGACTGGAGTAATGATGCTAAAAATTCAGCTTTGAAATCAAGTGAATAAATTACATTTTAAAATGTATTCAAATACAAAACAGTTATTTTAAATAGTAACACTATTTCACATTTTTACTGTTTTTGCTGCACTTTGATAGAAATAAATGCAGGCTTGGTGAGCAGAAAGAGACTTCTTTAAAAAACATAAAAAATCTTACTGTTCAACAACAGTAGAAAAAGGTTGAGAAAAAGGTCACAGTTACAAGTTTATCTCTTAATTGTTTATATTGCAATTCTGTTAAAAAAAAAGTCAGAACTGCGAGTTTATATGCTAGGTAAACTCGCAATTGCGCAAAAAAGACACAACTGTGAGACAAAAAGTCACAATAACCTTTTTTTTTTATTCAGTGGTGGAAACAGGTTTCCATAAACTAATGATGGGCTCAAATATTCCAATTACAAAAAAACTTTCAACTATTTGAAAGACTTTGGTTTAACCCTTTGGGTTACAAAATCTTATCTTCAACAGAACCTTTTGCTTCAGTAAAAGGGTATTTTAGCAACCCATTTACTCAAATCTTCAAGATTTCACAGGCAGCGTTAACAGTGTGAATTCTAACTGATTTTAACTGGAATCTGTGTATGTCTTTTGTCCCTGACCTTTATCTCTAGGGAAATAAAAACATTTCTCAAAGCGCTCTGCTTTAGAGCAAATATATGCCATTAGAGGAAGCAGGATCAATGTCAGTGAACAGCAGGTGAGAAATGGCACTAGTCATCATGTTATGGTGAGAAGGGTTGTACTACAGCACTCTGCCTTCTTCCAAAGACAGGAAAGATGGTCACACTTTTAAGGTTTATTTTAAGGTTCAATTCTCACTATTAATAAACCATTAACTATGACTTTTGCCTTAATAAACTACTAATTTGCTGCTTATTAATAGTTAGTAAGGTAGATGTTAAGTTTAGGTATTGGGTAGGATTAGGGATGTAAAATATGGTCATGCAAAAAAAAATGCTTTACATGTACTAATAAACAGCCAATATGTTATTAACAGTAAGAATTGGTTCCTGTTTAATGTTTAATAAATGATATATAAATATACCTACATTTTGGTCAGTTGTAGACACATTAGTTCTCTTAACTGCACAGCAGGTTCAAGCGCATCTTTACATGCTCTTTCAATAAAATCAGATACTGACTGATGCAATACGAATTGATGATATAGCGGTTTGATTCCGAGATGAGATTATTTCAGCTAGCTGTCACATACGACTATCTCAACTGCAAAAAGATTGTAGAAAAGGTCTTGAGTAGAGGAGGTGGAGAAAAACAAAAGGTGTGAGACAATATGTATGCAAATGATCCCGGGTAGAAGTTCCCACGGGGAATGTGGATATATATCAGTTATGATTTATGGAAATTCATCAGCCAGTTATATACTTTAATTGAGAAAACCTATAGAAAAATGACAGGTGCTTTTCACATAAAGATATACATTTGTTTGCATTAAAAAAAGTACCTCTCCAATACACACATATTATTCTGGCATATATTAGAAACAAATGATGAACACGCAGGGTTATGAGGTATAATTCTTCATAATAAATCATTCCACTGGTACACAGGTTTATGAATCAAAATATACTCCACACAGTGCAAAACAATTACTGTATGGATTACCTGTTGACTGCACAATATTCACAGTAAATTTGCCCCTTTTTATGCAAAAACACACAGCTCACCAATCTGCGTGCATTACAAACATGCAATATTGTCCCTTCATGGGATCCATGCTCTCTCGGAACCCACTGGCAAGCTCCATCATTAATCAATACACTCATCCCTCTGTAACTCTATATCCATCAGCAGCAAAGAAAAGTATCCCTTCTTGTGTTTTCCCATTTTAATAAACTGCAATTTTAATGGGATTATCTGTGGCGGATTGCCGCACCAGAGCAGATGTCCGGTGCGTGTCATTCCCATGGCACCGACTGAATAAATCTGGACTGCCATTTCTCTGAATCCTTGGAGAGAATCGGATTTTCAGGCACAATGTTTACTTTCATCTCTGATGACTGTGCCTATTCATGCATGCAACTGCAATGCAACTTATATGTGACCCTGGACCACAAAACCAGTCTTAAGTCGCTGGGATATATTTGTAGCAATAGCCAAAAATACATTGTATAGGTCAAAATTATTGATTTTTCTTTTAAAGGAAAAGGAAAGGAAAGGACATGACGTGTGGCCAAGTATGGTGACCCATACTCAGAATTTGTGCTCTGCAGTTAACCCATCCAAGTGCGCGCGCACACACACACACACACACACACACCGTGAACACACACCTGGAGCAGTGGGCAGCCATATGACCTGGGACCTGGGACTTGAACCCGCAATCTTTCGGTTACAAGCCCGACTCCCTAACCATTAGGCCACGGCTGCCCCTTTTTTTTTTTTTTTTTGGCCAAAAATCATTAGGAAATTAAGTAAAAAGCACGTTCCATGAAGATATTTACTGTCAATATATAAAAACATAATTTTTGATTAGTAATATGCATTGCTAAGAACTTCATTTGGACAACTTTAAAGGCGATTTTCTCAATATTTTGATTTTTTGCACCCTCAGATTCCATATATTGAATTAGTTGTATCTCGGTCAAATATTGTTCTATCCTAACAAACCATACATCAATGGAAAGCTTACACTGTAGAACACAATAGTTTATCTTACTTTGATATAATTAGTTATCTTTACTTAGTTACTATACTTACTAGGTTTTATTAAGTTACAGCTACTTCCAAGGCAAATAAAACAATTTACTTACTGCATTTAAGTGATGTTTACTTAAAATATTCAAGTATCCACAAAGAAACCAATGACATTAATAAACCAGTGAGAGGCAGCAGTGCACTAATATGTTGCTAATGTGCAACACGACAGCAGAGGAAGAAGAAAATAAAGTTTTTGAGACGCGGCAAGTTCACATCACATCTTTCTTTCACTACTTCCATTCACTCATTTCCCAAAGCCGTCTTAAATGTTGAATTTTCAATACAACTGAAATATTTGAGAGAACATCACATACGCTGACTTTATAAATTAATGTTGATTTTCCTGAAAAGTTTTTTTTTTTTTTTAATACTCACCATTAAAGAGAATAGTGTTACTTTTGGTTGGGCACTTGGAACTTTGTTTATATTGCTATAGTTTTCTTTCTATTCATGCAGCTAGTTATTTGATTTCAAAGAAAGAAAGAAAAGTAATAAATAGGTTGCTTTTAGAAGGTGACCTGTATTCTAATTAAATCATTAGGTTGTGTATTTTTCATGTTGATTAATGATCTTTTACAATTTCACTTTTATTTTTTATAAAACTGGGTTGATACAATCTTTTAATATTTGGGGTAATGTGCGTGACTCATACACAAACTTCAACATTCAGCACGTGAATCACAACAATGTTAACAACTCAATTTTATTTATTTTTATTAAATGTATCAATAACCATTTACTTCGCTTTTTTTGTTTGTTTTTTTGTTGTGCTACTACTGACACAAGACAGCAAATGAAATTGGCAAATACAAATACAACAGCAAAGCAATTGCATAATTTATTCATCTCACAATGCACTCTGAGTCAGTGAGTAGCTATACTAAGTCAAGAGTAAACCTAAAGTAAAGAATCAAGTACCCCAAACAGTTCTTTGTTAGTTACTACAACTCTTGTGTAAGTAAACTATACTAAGTAAGCATTTGTCAGTACAACATGCTATTCCTATTTCCCTTTTACATTTTACAGTGTATATATTCAGCTTTCTGATGATGTATAAATCTCAATTTTGAAAATTGACCCTTATGACTGGTTTTGTGGTCCAGGGTCACATTTATGAATGCAACACAAAACAAATAAGCAAGTTAAGTGTGGCATCAAGAGCTCTCTTCTCTTAACTGATGATTTTTAAGAGAAAATGCCTCATATAGCCCATTTCTTAAGCTATAAAATTCATAAAAATATGCTAACATGCATATGACAAGGAACTGCATATCCTATTTTCAGTAATGCTTTCACTCAACCAAACGTGGGTGTGCATTAGTGAAACAACCGGACAGTAATATTATTTGGAAAGAGTCAGCACTGAATGTGTAGCGAGGGGAAACAGACAGGGGAAATGTTGGGGCTTATCTTTTCTCTGATGAAATTCAATAACAGCCTTCAAAGAGGGTTATTTTTTTCCCGTTTCCAATCTGAACACGACACTGAGTGTTATTTAATTCTCCTTGTTTCGCTGCACAGGTAATGTCCTCTAATCCAACGACGCACAGATCGGTGAGAGACAGGGAGAAAGGGTGAGTTTCACTTAAAACCTGTGATAAATTAATAATCAAGCTGTAACAGCATTAGACAATAACCAAATCAAATTACTTCAAGAAAACTACAAGGCTAGTTCCTGACTGTCTCATGTCACTATAATAGTGAGCTACCGTAGCGGTGACCTCTCTCTCGTCACTGTAACCTAGTTTGTAACAGTCCAAAGAAAAAGTAGTGTATTGAGAGTGAATCATCACTCATCATGGTACAAAGCCTGTGCATGGCAGCAGCTACTACATGCATTTTGTAAACATGTATTTTATACTGCTTTAAAAATTTTAAAAAATCTCAAAAGTTGGTCTTACTTATTTAAACATCCACAGGTAAAGATACAGCGGGGGTCTGCTTCTCTCTCACCTCCCTTGAGCCCATTTAGTTTTAACAGACCCCCTATAGCATGCAGTGAGTTTGTTGGGAGGTAATTGAGAATGAATGGGGGAAAGTCATGTGAGAGGAGGCAATACCTCCATCGCCATATGATTTGATATGACTGGTTATGATTGGCTGTAATTGGTTCATTCAATAAATCCCATCTCTTGTGTTTGTGTGCGATCTGCATTCACAAATCAATCTGAATAAACAATATAATTGTGTTTTTGGGAAGACTAATTTAAAAAATAAGGCTTAAAATGGCATGAAAACATGATCTGCGGGAGTCTGTAGTGAGTAATTAGCTTGGTGAAATTTTAAGTAAATCTCAGTGTCTGTGACCAATATTTACTGAGCTTTGATGATTGATGATCTGAAAAATTAAAAAATAGTTAAAGTTAACTGTTGAACAGAATAGCTGATAAATTGGTTAAATTGTTACTGCCTTGAATTATTATTTTAATACACTAACTTGATGAGATTCATACTTAGCTTTAATAAAGAGAATATTGATTACATTATGTTAATGTAAAATATAAAAAAATCTTTTTTATGATGAGTGTAAGTATGTTTCGACCAAGAAAATCTGACTGGGACATGAATTTACATTTGATAAAAAAAATAATAATAATAATAAACTGAGTAATGGCTGGTGAAAATTCAGCTTTGCTGTCAAAGGAATTAATTACATTTTAAAATATATTACAATAGAGAACTGTACTGTAATAATATTTAAAATCATTACTGTTTATTTTTAATCAAATAAATGCCGCCTTGGTGGACATATGAATCTTTTTTTAAATCAAAAACAGTAAAATATATGTGTGACCCTAGACCACAAAACCAGTTATTAGGGTCAATTTTTTGAAACTGAGATCACAAATCATCTAAAAAAATAAATAAAGCAAAACAAAAATACAATAACAATGAAAACTTATTAAATAATTATTAATCTGGTTTTGCTCTTTAGTTGACTATCTATATTTGCATTTAGGCTACTGTAAGATTAGAAATGTATTTTTCTTCCCCCCAATAACATTTTAAAATATATTTCGGTATATGAACGTTGAATATATACAGCATATATAATAATAAATTTAAAAAATATATTTAATTGAGCTTCACTTTTTCTAACATATTTACAATATATTTTGGTCAGAAAAAAAAAATATTTTGATATATGTGACCCTGGACCACAAAACCAGTCATAAGGATCAATTTCTTGAAATTGAGATTTATAAATAAGCTTTCCATTGATGTATGGTTATGATAGGACAATATTTGGCCGAGATACAACTATTTGAAAATCTGGAATCTGAGTGTGCAAAAAAAAATAAAAAATCAAAATACTGAGAAAATCGCCTTTAAAGTTGTCCAAATGAAGTTTTTAGCCATGCATATTACTAATCAAAAATTAAGTTTTGATATATTTACAAAATATCTTTATGGAACATGATCTTTACTTAATATCCTAATGATTTCTGGCACAAAAGAAAAATTGATCATTTTGACGCATACAATGTATTTTTGGCTATTACTCAAGAATGGTTTTGTGTTCCAGGGTCACATATAACACCATACGGCTTTGAAAAAACATTAGGGCGGATAAATAATGAATTTTCATTTGTGGGTGAACTATTTCTTGAAAAAACAAAACAAACACACTATTACATAACCTCTCTATTTACATTTCTACTTCAGGTACTGAGAGCTCATTATATTTACTTCAAACACAGTCTTCTGTTGTGAGAGAATAATCTCACAGTCCCGGCGTCAACAGAATTAGAAACCCTTAAATGGCCAGTCCCGGGCTCGTCTCGCATAGCACAGTCAGGTCAAGCACTACAGCGGTTTGTGAAGGTCTACATGAAGTGCATGCCCCAAATGAGTTCATTAGACACAGCACAACAAAAGCAGCAATGCAGCAAAGTGCAACAGACGGTGACAGCAACCGCACGGCCCGCGCGTTTGTTCTGACAATACGGCACGTTTCCTCTGTTGCCACACAAGCTACGCAATTAAACCAGCCACGCAGCGAGCATGTGCTAATTCAAGCTCTAAAGCTCCAACCCAGAAGCCAAAGCGCATAGCCCTAGGAACGTCAAGTAATGAGATAGCTTCCTTTTCCCCTGCTATTCTTGACAGAACGGTACGGATGGCAGGGGAAGGGTGTAAAGAAAGAGGAGGCTGGGAAATCAGATTCCGCTCTCTCTTCTCCTTTTCCCTCACCTTCTCGCTCCTCTTGTTCTGAAGGCGCTGGCCCGCCATTCTCTATCCAATTTTAATGAAGTGGGTCTCACTACGATGCTGGTGAAAATTGCCTTTTGGTCTCTGCATGTGAACATGTGTGTGTGTGAGTGTGCACGGAGCCCTTGAGGCCTTTTAATCTCTAAATGTGTGTGTGTGAGACGGTGTGATTTATGGAGCACATGCTCGTGGTATCATCAAGAAACACAAACGCTCACATCACAAGACACCTGACAGCACACTCTGAACTAATTCAATACGCACAATGTGCATCAGCGAGGCTTGTCACTCTAGATTTGGGAAACGAGAATCGGTTCTTATGCAGAACCAGTTCTTCTTTAACACAAAATAAAGAAATAATACAGCAACCGACTACTTATTGAGCAGTGCAGCAACTGAATCCGAGACTGTATAGTGTGGCCTGTATAGTCCGATTCGCAAAAAAATGACTCAATGAATCGATTCTGTTTTGTGAATCAAACACAGCTGACAAACAATCAAGACCTAAATAAGTTTATTTCTGACTGGTTGGTTGAATAACAAGGTGTAGTTCAAGACACACTTGACACAAATGCATTTTGTGAGTAGTATTTCATAAAAATAAAAGAATATAACAATAGCATATTATAATTATTGCGCTGCGTTTACTTTTATAAAGATTGAAAGGTCAAGAAAAAGTCTTTAGAAACGCAAATTTATTTTATTTTATATTATTTATTTATTTATTTATTTATCCATCCCATAATTTGGAAATGGAATTGCCTTTTTTTTTAATTTTATTGATTTGACTGCAATGACACTATTGGATGAGAACAGAATTTAGCTGAATAATGACAATTTGTCAGTAGTATTTTATAAAAAATTATGTATATAACAATAGCATATTAATTATTGCATTGCACTCCTTTGAAAAGACTGAAAGGTCATTAAAATTTTATTTTATTTTATTTTATTTTATTTTATAACTTGCAAATGGAATTCCCCCTTTTTTTAAACAATTATTTATTCTAAGTATTAAAAGTGCTTCCTTGTCATTGTCACCTTTTTATAAAAATAAATTAATATAACAAAACTATATTATAATTATTGCATTGCACTTACTTTTAAAAATACTGAAAAGTCATAAAAAATCTTTAGAAACACAAATTTAATTTTATTTAATTTAATTTTATTTAATTTTATTTTATCCCATAACTTGGCAACGGAATTCCCTTTTGTTTTAACAGTTATTTATTTCTAAGCGTTAAAAGTACTTCCTTGCCACTGTCACCTTTTTATAAAAATAAATTAATATAACAATAGCATATTATAATTATTGCATTCCACTTACTTTTAAAAAGACTGAAAAGTCATTAAAAAGTCTTTAGAAACATACATTTTTTAACTGAATTTAATTTCATTTAATTTCATTTCTTTTAATTTCATTTTTATCCTATAATTTGGAAATGGACTTGCCTTTTTTTAAATAATTATTTATTCATTCAAGTATTAAAAGTACTTCCTTGCCACTGTCACCTTTTGCATGCTAACTGGGGTTTAAAAATATATTTTATTGATTTGACTGCAATGACACTATTAGATGAGAACAGAATTTAGCTGAAAAATGACACTATTGTCTTCTGTAAAGCTGGTTCAGAGCTGAATTGTTCGTAATGGATGAATTTTGCAACAACATAAGCTGAAATGAATCAACATTGAACCGGCTTGAGTTAAAGACGGATTTGGACTTGAATTAATTTTTAAAAATAAAAAAAAACAATCTCTATTGTATGAAGATATTTTAAAAAATTAATGTGAATTGACTAAAAGAATCATTTTATAAAAGAATTATTATTAGGACTGCTAGAATTATTTACAATTTTTATCCCTAGTTGTCACAGCACCCCAAATATCAGAAATCCTCACCAATATAGGTAAATATACATATATACAATATACATACATATATATATATATATATATATATATATATATATATATATACACATATATATATATATATATATATATATATATATATATATATATATTCTATTCTATTAAATAACTAATATATAAAAAGTTATAAATTACATTTTAAACATTTCTCTATTAATTTCATTGGAGATGCACCTTTAAACAAACACACAGACGCTCACGTACAGAAGAGGACATTGTGGCCATCTTGCTAGTGATCCTGCTTAAAAATTGATGCCATCATTTTCTCTCATTAATAATGACAGGGTTACTGATTGGTCTGCAAACAGCTGCAGTGTGTGCGTGTGTGATGAGAGAGGATCTGTAGGCCCAATGTACATCATTCAACAGGAATAATGTGCCAGACATCGATGCTGTGGGTCACGGTGAAGAAAAGGTGACACTAACTGAGAAAGCAAGAGACATGGCGAAGTAGTGGGTAGGAAAACAATGTTCTGTGTCGACCGTGCACTTGTCTTTTACATTGATTCACAGTGGCTGTAACTCTAGCTTTGTCTTAGGCAGGTTTGCTCACCATTGCCACCAGTGTGAAAGCCAACACAAGACACACAAACACCATTCAACACTGTCAGCGTCCACACCTAGCAGTTTTAACCGACGCTAATGGATTCGACGCCATGCCTCGGGTGAAACTGTGCTGTGATTACAGACATGAAAACTAGACCCCTTAAAATAACACTGTGACTTGCACTGAAGTGTTGATGGCTCTCTGATTTTCACAGCTGGTAATCTCATATGTTCATTAAAAATAACCTGTGCTGTGCACCGAAAAAACCACGAGCAACTCCGACAGCTGCTACATGTAACGACTGATCTAGCGTACAAAGGGGCAAAAAAAGCATCTTGAGCAAAACATGCATCTTGTGCTGTCTATATGAATACATCGCTTATTTTTCAAGCACCTCGCTTTGTATAAATTATGGTAATGTAAAATCATAAAAACACTGTCCATACGCTCACTTTGAATATACTCAGAATTCCAGGTGTGAATTATACTTTTACTTAAGCTGATATACTATAGAAAACACAAGGCCATTTGTTCAACTATTTAAAATGCACATCTAGGCAACTTATTGTTAACCTCATGGGAAATGTTCCTCGCTGTTAAAGAGACAGTTCACTCAAAAATGAAAATGTCGCTCAAGTCATTTCAAACCCATAAGACCTTCGTTCATCTTCAGAACACAAATGAAGATATTTCAGATGAAATCCGAGAGCTTTCTGACCCTGCATAAACAGCAACACAACTACCACGTTCAAGGCCCGAAAGGTAGTAAAAACATCGACCGTGGTTCAACCGTAATGCTATGAAGCTATGATAATACTTTTTGTGTGCAAAGAAAACGAAAACAAAGACTTTATTCAACAATTTCTTCTCTTTCGTGTTAGTCTGTGTCAGAAAGCGCTCAGATTTTATCAAAAATATCTCAATTTTTGTTCCGAAGATGAACGAAGGTCTTGACAGCATTTTAATTTTTGCGTAAACTATCACTTTAATACCAAGCTTTAATTACATTTAAAAAATGATTGGATTTTCCAGTACAGATTATTAATTACGCACTAAAAATGTCCTAAGTAACCTAATCAAAACCCCAAATACCATAATATGAAAATAGCCATTGTACTACCTTTAGTTACTTTTAGAGGCCAACATGATTAGACAAAATTCAGAACTGAAAAACTGGCTTCAGTTCAATTTATGACTTGGAATCTGAATTGGAATGACAGGAGAAAGAATTTACTGAATTGCAAACAAAAAGAATTCAGAAGACAGTAAATTCCTGGAAATAAAGTGTTCTTCCGCCCTGATCCAGTCAAGTTAATTTATTAAAATAAAATGTAATATATAAACTAACTAAAAGTTTCAAACAAAAACTTGAGAAACGTTGCCTTTCTAGTTAAAAATTACACTTAACACATAAATTCCACTTCCTTACATTAAAATTTAAATGGTAATTATGCATTTTCTTTGTTACCTCAATGTTACAATTCAAATTCAGGAATTGATTCAGAATTGAAAATTTCAAAAGAGTTTTAATTCAGTTCATAGCAATTCATAACACTAAAGGCTATACAGTTTTATGCGAAAGTTTGGGAACCCCTTGCAGAATCAGTGAAAATGTGAATAATTTTAACAAAATAAGAGAGTGTAACGGAGACTCCAGGGAAGCGTGTAAGATCCAGATGCGAGCTTTATTTAACACAGCGTAGTCAAGACAGGCAGGGTTGATCTCCAAACAAACAATGAAACGTAGGCAAGACAAAAGCGAAAACCAAATAAACAGGCAGAGTCCAAATACCGGTGAGCAGTCCAAAAGTGACAAATAAACAAGGCAAAAACTATGACCAAAAACAAAACCGTGGAAAATAACAAAACAAGGCAAGGAAATCAGAAAAAACGCTTGGTAGAGTCCACACAGGCAAAACAATACATCGCGGAGTCTGTTTTGTTTAGGCCTCCTTATATGGCCACCAAACAGGAAGTAACCCATGAAGCGGCAGAGGGAGCGGTAACAGAGAGTCAATGGGTGAGGGCTCCCTCTGTCTTCTGGGAAACATGCAAGTATCTTCTGTTGCTTTCAAATGGCAGTACTAAATGGGAAAAAAGGATATTTCAACAAAATAAGAAAAATTTGGATATCTTCATCCTGTTCAAAAGTTTTCACCCCCGGCTCCTAATGCATCATGTTTCCTTCTGGAGCATCAGTAACTGTTTGAACCTTTTTTAATAGTTGTGTTTGAGTCCCACAATTGTCCTCAGTGTGAAAAGATGGATCCCAAAACCATACAATCACTGCTGGAAAGACTTCAAATATCCAAAATATGCTGGAAAACTGAAGAATCTGCAGGATTTCTCTGAAGAACAATGCTCAGTTTAACTGTTCAGAACAAACAAGGGACTCATGAACAACCATCACAAAACAAAAAAACAGTCGTAGGTCGTCCAAGTAACCACACACAGTATTAGAACCAAGGGTTCCCAAACTTTTGAAGGGGGTCATTTTAATAATTTTAGCTATTTTTTTGGTCTTGTGGACTATATGTAAACATCTTTCATGTAAAATATCTTACTCAGGACAGTACTAAATCAAAAACAACATGCATTTTGTATGATCTCTCTTATTTTATTAAAATTATTCACATTTCCACAGATTCTGCATAGGGGTTCCCAAACGTTCACATAAAAGTGTGAATTAAGACATCAGGAGAAATGCAGTATCAACTTGTACAATCTAACTTGTACACCAGTAAAACCAACATGACCTCATGACAAAATGTACCTGTGGGAACTTTTTTTCCGCAAGACATGAAATACTTACCGCCATATACGTTTTGTGACATATTCAATGTGGAATGTCCAATGACTGGCGCTAAAAGAGTGTTTGTTTGTTTTTCCCCCCGAGCAGATGAATGTACATATGGTGCGTTTTATGTGACGTTGGTTTTGTATGTGTCACTGTGTAATGAAGGGTCAGCAGAGTTGGGATCCATGTGCAGCGTGTTTATTAAAGACGATGTCAGACAGGCAATGTAACAACCAGCAAACAGGAATGTAATAGGAAAGGCAATACTCAGAGTCGAAATACAGGCAGAAGGTCGGGGCAGGCAGCAGACAGAGAACACAGTAGTCAAAACACAGCGAGAGGTCCAAAGGGCAGGCAGCAGGGTTCAAACAACGAAAGGCAGTCCAAGGTAATACACAAATAATCCAACAGAGTAATAAACGCTCAGAAATGTCAGCCGGGGCAAAACAAGACTTCGCGATGTGTCTGTGAAACCCGGAAGTATTTATAGTGGAGGAACAGGAAGCGGAAGTCCGTGGGGTCAGAACCAGGTACGGGGTTATGGGTAATGTAGTGAAGAGTGGAATGGGTTAGTATTCGGGTGATGGCGACCTCTGGTGACGATCAGGGGGAACCACAGAGGCCGGGATCGTTACAGAGCCCCCTCCCTGCGAACGGCTCCTGACGTGAGGAGGCTGACGACGCCGGGGTCTACCACGGGAACGAGGAGCGGGTTTGTCCGGATGGTTTAAATGAAAGTCAGTGACCAGTGATGGGTCTAGAATGTCCTTGGAGTTAACCCACGATCTCTCCTCTGGACCGTAGTCCTCCCAATCCACGAGGTATTGGAGTACCCCGCCCCGGCGTCGAGAGTTGAGGATCTCCCTGACCCGGTAAGCCTCCTCGCCGTCGATGATCAGCGGAGGGGAACTCTGAGCCCGGTCCTCGTCTAGGTCGTCCGCCCGTCTCGGAGCACCAGCGGCCTTGAGCAGGGACACATGAAAAGTGGGTGAGATACGGTATTGAGGAGGCAGGGCTAGACGATAAGAGACTGGAGTTATCTGTTTTATGACTTTGAAAGGACCCACGTACCTGGGACTGAGTTTGCGGCAAGGGAGTCTTAGACGAAGGTCTCTGGTGGATAGCCATACCCATGACCCGGGGGCGAACGCCGGACCGGGGCGACGGTGTAGGTCAGCAAATTTCTTTTGTCTACGGATGGCTTGCTGAAGGTGAGTGTGAGCAGAGTCCCATGTGGCCTCACTTCTTTGAAGCCAGGAGTTGACTGCAGGCAGTTCTGTGGGTTCTCCAGACCACGGGAAGAGAGGAGGCTGAAAACCTAACACGCATTGGAATGGCGTGAGTCCGGTTGAGGGTTTGACAATGGAATTTTGTGCATACTCAGCCCAGAAGAGAAACTTGCTCCAGTCTGTCTGGTTGTGATGGCAGTATGACCTGAGGAACCGGGTGATTTCCTGGTTGAGGCGTTCGGTCTGGCCATTCGACTCTGGATGGTACCCTGAGGAGAGACTCACATTGACGTTTAAACATTTGAAAAAGGCAGACCAGAGGCGAGAAGTGAATTGGGGACCCCTATCAGACACTATGTCGTCTGGGAGACCATAGAACCTGAAGACGTTGTTGCAGAGTACCTGAGCCGTATCGAGAGCAGTGGGTAGCTTGGCGAGCGGGATTAGGCGGCATGACTTGGAGAACCGATCCACTACTGTAAGTATGGTGGTGTTACCTTCGGAGGGAGGCAGGTCGGTAATGAAGTCAATGGAGATGTGTGACCATGGTCTCTGAGGGATCGGCAATGGTTGCAAGAGGCCAGCGGGGAGTTGTTTGGATGACTTGGAGGTGGAACAAACCTCACAGTTGGTTACATACTGGATGGTGTCAGGGCGCATGGACGGCCACCAGAATTTGTTGGAAAGTAGTTCCAATGTGGCAGTGATTCCCGGATGACCAGAGCTGGGGGTGTCATGAACGAGTTGAAGTACCTGTTTCCTCTTGGACTGTGGAACGTAGATCTTGTCTGGAGGACAGTTAGGCGGTGGAGGGTTATTGTTCTGCAACTCTGCGAGTTCAGTGATGATGTCCCACTGGACGGGAGCAACTATGAGGACGTTTGGCAAGATGGGATCGGGAGAGGGTGGTTGATATTCAGCCTCAAACAGACGTGATAGAGCATCTGCCTTGGTGTTCTTTGACCCAGGGCGATAAGTAACAGTAAATTTAAAACGGGTGAAGAAGAGGGCCCACCTGGCTTGGCGGTGGTTGAGTCTCTTGGCGGACCGGAGGTATTCGAGGTTGCGGTGATCAGTGAGAACGGTGAATGGAAGTTTGGCCCCCTCAAGCCAATGGCGCCACTCCTCGAGGGCAGCTTTCATAGCGAGCAGTTCCCGATTACCCACATCATAGTTCTGTTCAGCCGGTGTGAGTTTGCGTGAGTAAAAGGCGCATGGATAAAGCTTGGGAGGATCGCCATGCCTCTGTGATAGTACAGCCCCAACTCCCGTGTTGGAGGCGTCAATTTCGACGATAAACTCACGCTCAGGATCGGGGTGGTGTAGAATGGGAGCAGTAGAAAAGCGCCTCTTGAGGAGTTCAAAGGCTTCGCTGGCTGCCTGGGACCAGGATAACTTGCAGTTATTCTTTTTAACCATGGAAGTCAAAGGGGCTGCGACTGTGCTGAAATTTCTTATGAACCGCCTATAGAAGTTAGCAAATCCCAGAAACCTTTGTAGTTCTTTCACATTGGCGGGACGGGGCCACTTCAAGACTGCCTGAACCTTGCTGTCATCCATAGCGACTCCGTCGGGGCCCACGACGTACCCCAGAAATGTGGTGACTGTCTGATGGAACTCACACTTCTCAGCTTTAGCGTAGAGTTGATGAGAGATTAGGCGCTTCAGAACTTTCCTGACATGGGAGATATGAACGTCCATTGACTCAGAGTAGACCAGAATATCATCCATGTAGATAATAACCCATCTGCCCAGCATGTCTCGGAATACGTCATTGATGAAGGATTGAAATACAGACGGACTGTTGACCAGCCCGAAGGGCATAACCCGGTACTGATAGTGACCAGTCGTGGTAGAGAAGGCAGTTTTCCATTCGTCACCCTCCTTTATACGGATCAGGTTGTATGCGTTGCGGAGGTCAAGCTTAGTGAAATACTTGGCTGAGCGGAGTTGTTCAAGTGCCGGAGGTACGAGAGGCAGAGGGTAGCGGTACTTGACAGTAATGTTGTTGAGGCCTCGGTAGTCAATGCAGGGACGGAGACTACCGTCTTTCTTCTTAACAAAAAAGAACCCAGCTGATGCAGGAGAGGTGGAGGGTTCAATGAATCCTTTGGCCAATTCCTCTTCAATGTAGACCCGCATGGCCTCCGTCTCAGGTTGAGAGAGAGGAAAAACCCTGCCTTTAGGGGGAATGGTTCCAGGAAGTAGTTCAATGGCGCAGTCAGAAGTGCGGTGCGGGGGTAGTTGAGAGGCTCGAGCTTTGCTGAAGGCCTCAGCCAGGTCCTGGTATTCGAGAGGGACATTTGCTGCGATCGAGGTGTCTGAGTTGATGACGGACGCCTTGTCAGCTTTGGGTCTGAGTGCGGGGAAGCATTGAGCAAAGCATCTGTCCGACCATTGTGTTACCTGCCCCTCCGTCCAGGAGATCTGCGGCTCGTGTTCCTGGAGCCATGGAAGACCAAGGATGACCGGGTTGTGTGGAGATTGGATGATGAAGAATCGTATTGTCTCTGTGTGAAAAGCGCCTGTTGTGAGCTGGAGATCGTTGGTGGTGAACTGGACCCGTCCCGGACCCAGCGGTCTCCCATCTAGTGCTGCCACTGACAAGGGAGATGTACAAGGTATCAGTGAGAGACAATGGGCTTTAGCGAAACCTTCATCCAAGAAATTGCCTGCTGCGCCAGAATCTATCAATGCGGTTGTGTCTATGACCTTATCAGAAGAAGTAATGTGTACTGGAATCTTCACAGTCTGAGAAGAACTTGAAATCTGACTCACCGCCGGACGAGGAGTGGACTTGACCGGACAGAAGGCCTTCATGTGGCCGGCTTGACCGCAGTATAAGCAGAGGTTGAGCTGTTGTCGTCGGCCTCTCTCCTCGGCGGTTAGGCGAGTGTGAGCAACCTCCATGGGTTCGTGAGCTGGTGTGGGTGAGGAGACGTTAAGCTGAGTAGACCTCTCCCGGTTGGGCTTCCTGGAACGCATAAGGTTGTCGATGCGGATGGTAAGATTGATGAGTCCATCGAGCGATTTCTCCTCATCCCGGCAGGCCAGCTCTGCTTGGAGTTCGTGATTAAGCCCTCTGCGGAAGTGAAGCTTTAAAGGGTCATCGGGCCAGCCCGTCTGAGCGGCTAGTGTACGAAAGGTGAGAGAGAATTCAGCAGCGGATGATTTTCCTTGGCGCAACGTCAGAATGCGCTCACCGGCAGCCTCGCTCTCCTTGGGAGTGTCGAAAACCTCTCTGAAACGGCGGAGAAATGCTTCAAAGGATGGGAAAGTGGGACGGTTAAGATCCCAAACAGCGGTGGCCCAGTCCAATGCTTTGCCTGTGAGTAGTGAGCAGACGAAAGCGATGCGACTCTCCTCTGTGGGGTATAAAGCAGGTTGTTGAGAGACAAACAGAGAGCATTGAAGCAGGAAGCCCTTACATCTGGCGGGGTTACCATCGAATTTGTCAGGGTAAGCCAAACGAGGGCTAGCCACGGAAGGAGGTGCAGAAGCAGCTTGGGGTGTCGGAGTGGTAGTAGTTTGTGCAGTGGCAACAGCAGTGGATTGTAAAGAATGCAAGGTTTTTACCATCTCCTCTGTGAGCGTTGTGAGACGAGCGAGCTGTTGCTGGTGAGCCGCTAACACGTTAGCTTGAGCAGACACCTCCGTGGTTAGTCTGTAGACCGCTGCTGGATCGATGTTTGGCGAAGTCTTCTGTAATGAAGGGTCAGCAGAGTTGGGATCCATGTGCAGCGTGTTTATTAAAGACGATGTCAGACAGGCAATGTAACAACCAGCAAACAGGAATGTAATAGGAAAGGCAATACTCAGAGTCGAAATACAGGCAGAAGGTCGGGGCAGGCAGCAGACAGAGAACACAGTAGTCAAAACACAGCGAGAGGTCCAAAGGGCAGGCAGCAGGGTTCAAACAACGAAAGGCAGTCCAAGGTAATACACAAATAATCCAACAGAGTAATAAACGCTCAGAAATGTCAGCCGGGGCAAAACAAGACTTCGCGATGTGTCTGTGAAACCCGGAAGTATTTATAGTGGAGGAACAGGAAGCGGAAGTCCGTGGGGTCAGAACCAGGTACGGGGTTATGGGTAATGTAGTGAAGAGTGGAATGGGTTAGTATTCGGGTGATGGCGACCTCTGGTGACGATCAGGGGGAACCACAGAGGCCGGGATCGTTACACACTGCAGTTGAAATGACTTGAAATGTCCGTTTAGTGGCGCTAAAACTCTAATGCTCCATGACGTTTTAAAATAACATGTTGGTAGATGTTGTAAATACACCTTTGGAACTCAAAAAAGATTTCCTTCCACTGACGGCAGTGTTGCCAAGTCGGTGGTTTTCTCGTGGAATTGGGCAACTTTAGGTTGTTTTTCACGTCCACGGGTTGAAGCGACACCAATAACGTAATATTTAGCCTTTGGAATGCTAGTTTTACCAGGGGAATCTGGACAAAAAACACGTATTTTACCCCCAGACCACAATATTTCCCGAGGGAACCCCCTCGAAATGCGATTAGGCTACCTTTGGGCTAATTTTGAGTAGCAACTGGGTGGGTTTTGTTGTGAAAACCTGGCAACCCAGACTGATGGCCATTCATCACTGCTGTATAATCTGATGAAATAAAGTTTCAAAGCATATAAATCACAGATATCTAATAATATTATAGTAGAGGCTTTGCAGATGATCAATTTTTGAAAGGCTCTTTAATGCATGAAAAGGACTTTATTTTTCTCTGTCTGCTGCCTTTCGCATCAAAGCCAGAGTAATTTTCAAGTAATTAGAAAAGCTGCAAACATGTCCACTTGGCTAACTAGAAATCATCTTCTTCCTAATAGTGCTAACAAGCCAATGGCTTCACTCAATAAGCCGCTGCCAAACAGTCGGGAGGCCAAAAACCCAGAAAGTTTAATGTAGTGAATTCAGTAGAAGTGCTTCAATTACCATTTGGGCTAATATTGCTGTAGAGACAGCGCCCGGGCGGCTCAAAGCTAGCTTGGCTGCTGAGGGGGGTGATTTATTGTTGCTTGCATGTTTGAGACAGCGAGGAAGGGAGGTAATCAGCATGGAGCTGCAGTTTAATGCTGTTTCAGGGTCACGGTGCACTTTGCACTCGACTCTTGCATAAAATATGCTCTTGTTCCTCCGTCACATACTGTCTCTTTGTCCTCTATAAGAGCAAAGTAAAGACCCCTGGCAAAGATCAAGGTAGTCATTGGGCGGTAACCATGGCAGTGGCGTGGTGCCTGAAAGAAATTGGACCAGAAGGTTATGCCGGGTGGCATCATCTCTTTTTAAAAAAAAAAAAACAAAAAGTTTGTGAGTTTGTTTAGAAAGTTTGTAGGTCCCTGGATCATTGTCAAGACTTTATTCATTTAATTTTTTTAGTTAATTAACTTTATTTAATATTGTGATGGCGTCACCAAAATTGTACATACATACCACCTGTTTTACCATTAATAATATACTCTATTTGAGAAGAATGTGCTTAAATTGTTGCACAGTAACTGCTCTTGTTAACCCTGTCTAAAATCCAGTCGCAAGAGACCAAGGACTGCCCTTGTTCTTTTGAGTGACGGCATTAAATGGAAATGATCCTATTAGCAACACTCTAATGTGTTCCCAAGATCCCTGATGGTGAATTTGAATCGACTGATGGCATCAATATTTCATTTATTCAAATGTGACACCACGTCACCTTTCACATGCACTGGCACCTCTCTTATTTGTCTGTTTGCAGATGCTGGATATGAGCAGGTGATTCTTGCACACAAACTAATTGCACTAATAGACCAAATAAGACTGTACAGCTTGATCAGTCTAGATTAATTATAAGTTGACCTGCATCTCGACGTGTTCAGCATCAATACCAAACATGTTATGCCAATAGTACTTCAAACTAAAATTGCTTCCTAAGCTGAGTGATCAATACTTTATTTTATATAGTTTATTCACTCCACCTGTCTGTGTTCACAGTGTTCAAACTATGTGAGCACTGCAGGGTTTTCTTTATCCATGCCCTTTCATATACAGCATCAAAACCTCATCCGAATTGCCTAAAGGAAATGTCTGTTGACATCCCCCACATTATGTTCACAAGCACAGACACAAACACATAGCTGAGGTCATTTCAACTCCTCTCTGAGCATCAGGTAAACCGCACTTGGCAGAGTGAAGACAACACGTGGTTGAGAGAGAGAGAGACCCTGTGAGTGAGTTTTTGTTTATTTGCCAAATAATTGTTCTTTTATATCCATTGGCTGGGCAAATCTGACACAAAACTTCCTGTATAAACATGGACACAGATCATCTTTTTTATGGCCAGTGTCAGGGAGAACTGTGGAGACACTAAACAGAACATACATAGTTGTGTGAGTGTGTGTACATTTAATAATTTTATCAGCAAATAAGATGCTGTCTTTGGAGAGTTAATTTAACTTTGAAGAAGGCATTATCCATTATTAATTGACTTTGGCACAGATTGAAATGCATTGAGGAAACCCGATCACCGAGTGGATTTGTTTAAAAGCAGATTCATCTTCACTAAGTGCACAGGTCTAATGGTTGGGTTTTTCAAAACAATCATTACAATTGTGTGCAACCAACTTCTTTAAACTCCACACAACAGTAATTCTGCCTGGATTACAGTTTATATGACTGCAACAAAGCATATTTACTGAGATTCTCCAGACAAGGGTTCTCTATTTCAAATGCTTTTTGCTATTTTAACTCTCTAAGCTGATACAGACAGAATCGCTTATTGCTGCTTTTCAGGAATGAACGCATACAGGCAGATGGATGGACAGATGGGCATACAGACAGATAGGTAGAATAACAGAGTGACTGAAAGAACGATAGATAAAAGACAGATGAGCATACAGATAAAATATTGGACCAACAGAGCTGTAGATAGAATGAAAGAACAGAAGGATAAAATAAAAGAACACTAGATAGAATGACAGAATGACAGACAGGCTGATAGATAGATAAATAGACAGACAAACAGACAGATAGACAGATGGATGAATGGATGGACGGACAGACGGACGGACGGACGGAGACAGACAGAGACAGACAGAGATGGACGGACAGGCAGACAGACAGACAGACTGAAAAAGACAGACAGACTGATAGATAGATAGACAGATAGATAGATAGATAGATAGATAGATAGATAGATAGATAGATAGATAGATAGATAGATAGATAGATAGATAGATAGACGGATGAATGGATGGATGGATGGACGGACGGACGGAGACAGACAGAGACAGACAGAGATAGATGGACGGACGGACGGACAGACAGACAGACAGAGAGACAGACAGACGGGTGAATGAACGGACGGACAGACGGAGACAGATAGACAGACCGAAAGACAGACCGACTGATAGATAGATAGACAGATAGATAGATAGATAGATAGATAGATAGATAGATAGATAGATAGATAGATAGACAGACAGACAGACAGACAGACGGATGAATGCACGGACTGACGGAGACAGACAGAGATGGACGGATGGACAGACAGACAGAGCGAAAGACAGACAGACTGATAGATAGATAGATAGATAGATAGATAGACAGATGAATGGATGGATGGACGGACGGACAGACAGACAGAGAGACAGACAGACGGATGAATGGACGGACGGACAGACGGAGACAGACAGACAGACAGACCGAAAGACAGACCGACTGATAGATAGATAGATAGATAGATAGATAGATAGATAGATAGACAGACAGACCTGACAGACAGATGGATGAATGGACGGACTGACGGAGACAGAGAGAGATGGACGGATGGACAGACAGACAGAGCGAAAGACAGACAGACTGATAGATAGATAGATAGATAGATAGATAGATAGATAGATAGATAGATAGATAGATAGATAGATAGATAGATAGATAGATAGACGGATGAATGGATGGATGGACGGACGGACGGACTGAGCCAGACAGAGACAGACAGAGATGGATGGACAGACGGACGGACAGACAGACAGAGAGACAGACAGACGGATGAATGGACGGACGGACAGACGGAGACAGACAGACAGACAGACAGACCGACTGATAGATAGATAGATAGATAGATAGACAGACAGACAGACCTGGCAGACAGACGGATGAATGGACGGACTGACGGAGACAGAGAGAGATGGACGGATGAACAGACAGACAGAGTGAAAGACAGACAGACTGATAGATAGATAGATAGATAGATAGACAGACAGACAAACAGACGGATGAATGGATGGACTGACGGAGACGGACAGAGATGGACAGACGGACAGACAGACCGAAAGACAGACGACAGACTGATAGATAGACAGACAGACAGACAGACAGACAGACAGACAGATGAATGGACGGACAGACGGAGACAGACAGACTGATAGATAGATAGATAGATAGATAGATAGATAGATAGATAGACAGATAGATAGATAGATAGATAGATAGATAGATAGACAGACAAACAGACGGATGAATGGATGGACTGACGGAGACAGACAGAGATGGACAGACGGACAGACAGACCGAAAGACAGACGACAGACTGATAGATAGACAGACAGACAGACAGATGAATGGACGGACAGACGGAGACAGACAGACTGATAGACAGATAGATAGATAGATAGATAGATAGATAGATAGATAGATATGTCTGGTTTACATTATACAGAATGTGTTCACTGCAGAAATTGTTGCAAATTCCTGGAAGTCACATCTCGGCCATATTTGATGCCAGGCTCAGCGGTCTATTGCCCAGCAGGCTCAAAGTCACTGGGCAGAGGTTTGGAGCATGAGCAGTACTACAAGGGCAGGGCTCCTCAGGAGTGCAGACACATGCCAAGAAAGATGCCAAAACTGCAATTTTTGAAGGAGTCACTGTGACACCCCATCTGCACAAGCTGTATGTTGACATCAGATTATTACCAAGTAATCACTGTTGTTCAAAACAAAGCGTGTAATCATCCAGCCTTCTAGACTTAAAATGCTGCAGTCTCTTGCTATTGCTAAAAAGCTGTATTTACGAAAGCAGCTTTTATTAAGCATTCAAAGTAACATTTACTTGCTGACTTGTTTACTACATGCAACTTCACCCAAAACACTAGCTGCATTACAATACCTCTTCTTCACAAGCAACAACAGCAGGACGGAGAGGAAAGCGGTGCTGTTGCTGAAAGCCATATCTGGGATTGGGGATTTCCTCAGCTCAACAGAGAGACATCAGCAATGCACACTCCATCTTGTCAGTGTTCAGTTTAGAATCAGTCCGCAAGACAGGACACCTATAGAATGTAAGCTATGAGCGTGAAATGATTAATCAAAACGTAACAACTTAGGCTATTTAAAAAGCCAGCATTTATTTATTTATTTATTTTTATTACCACATCACACAAATAAAAGCACAGTCAGGGGTTGGTTGTACTACTGCATTACCTAAAATGATCATGATATTCATCCATTGACAGCATCACATCTATAACAGTTTTCTACCATTCCCTTAATAAGCATTAGCTTACTACAGACACAGTACAACAAGCTTGCATTACCAAGCTATTATCATGTCAAAGTTTGAGTTCTTTTCCTCGCACAGACATCCTTAGATGGGAATTATGTCATCTGCGCAAGTATAGAGTACAGCACAGATTGGAGCTTCAGTCGGAGCCTGTTTTTTTTTTTTTTTTATTCCCTTCAGAGGCCCACTAAGTAATAGTGACAGTTATTATGGCAGGCTGTTATGTTTCATTACTATCAGTTAAGCTGCCAAAAACACTTAAAGGAGACAGCCGTCTCTCTTTTCTCTTCATAACACTGATATAGCGAGGTGAGGTGTCTATTATGCCCCATTACTCTCTTCTAGCAACTGACAACTTCAGGGCGTCTTTGTGTTTTTGCAAAGCTGTGACAGAGAATAAAAACTTCCAAAGACAATATAACACTGGGTACTTTGTTTGGTGAAGGCGATCTGAGAAGACTTACATACTTACATGTACATTTAACACATTTAAAGGATCAGTTCAGTTTTCAACTCATTTTTCCATAACATAAAATGACATTTCAGAGATTTTGCACAAGGGAAGAATATCAGTGAATGATGTCTGAAATTTTAGTATATTCCTCACACAAGCTTGTAATACTGTACACCTTCAGAAGACTTGATGACAGACAGAAATCCACAGAATCACGACATGAGTGGAGCAAGATATTCAGCTAGCTTTGATTTCGTGACAATCAGTACATCAGACTACAATAAACTGACAAATTGTGAAGTTTGTGTCCTTGCTTTGCCTGTATGAAACTGAAAAAGCAAACATACTCAGCTGCAAAAAGAAAAGAAAATGTCATGTCTGACTAACAATGCTGGTAAGAAAAAGAGCACAAGGTTTAGTGTAAAAAAAATTCTAAACTCAGTAACCACTGATGGAGTAAAAAGAGAGAAGTTTTTTGAAGGTTTCTGAAGTATTGCCAGCTCCTTAAAGGAGCTATAAGCATGTTTATTATTTTATATGCATTGTTTGTTTTAAATTTGTTGTCCCTGCAACCTGAAAATATTCCTGAAGTAGGTGTCATAGAGTCATAGAATCATAGAGTCTGTAAATAGCATAAAAAGCCAAGAAATCACATTCACAATCACAGGCAATTTTTTTTAGTTTGCATAAAATGTGGGTGTGGTTGAGTGCCAAGCACAAAATAAATATTGATAAATATTTCAGCTCCAAAAACAACATAAAGGTAGCTTAATCTACTAAATTAAACTAGCAAAGTAGTAAATAATGACAAAATTTCATTTTTGACAGAATAATTATTTTAAAGCACTTTTGTACAGTAACAGATTAGACCTTTTTAAAAAAAAAAAAAAAAAAAAAAAAAAAAACATGCACTACCAGTGCAAAGAAACAAATACTTTCAATACTTTCTGAGGTACGTAACCTCAGATTATTGAGGCCTACAATAAATTTGTTCCAAAAACAAACACAAAACCAGTCCTGATTACAAGACAACAAGCTGACAAAAAGATTAAATTCAGTTTTTTTTTTTCTTGATAATATAGCACAAGATTTATAAGCTATTTTTTGTAAGCTGGTAATTTTTGACCGGAAACACCACAAGTGTAATTTCTGTAAAAAAAAATTTGTATTTTTTATTTTGTAAAAAATAAAAGCTTTTCCAAACAAATTTCTTGGTTAAACATTAGAGCATACTAGTGTGATAAACAGTGCATATTTTTTTCATATTTTATTTAATATTGACAAAATTATTCAAAAATAATGTTTTTTTTTCACTCAAATAAGCTCAGATTAATGAGGCCTATGAAAAATAAGTTCACAAAATAAATACAAAACCGGTCCTGGTTGAAAGGAAACAAGCTAAAAAAATGGTTGACATCAATATTTGGTGATAATATAGCATAACTTTGCATAACAAGAGATTTACAAGCCATTTTTTGTAATAAATCATTTTGTGATAAACAGTGCAATTTTTTTCATATTTTTTTAATATTGACAAAATTATCCACAAACATTGTTTTTTTTCACTAAAAAACTGAGGTATGTAAACTCGGATTAATGAGGCCTATGAAAAATAAGTTGCAAAAATGAATACAAAACCAGTTCTAATTGAAAGAAAACAAGCGGAAAAAATATTGATGCCAATATTAGGTGATAATATTGGATAATAAGAGATTTATAAGCTATTTTTTGTAAACCGGTTATTGTTAACTGGGAATATCACAAGTATAAGTTTTTTTGCTTTTTTTTATTTTGTACAAAATAAAAGCTTTTCAACACAAATTTCTTGGTTAAATATTAGATCATGCTAGTGTGATAAACAGTCCAATAGGATTTTTTTTTTCAGATTTTAATACTGAAAAAATTATCCACAAATGCTTTTTCACTCAAAATTTGAGGTACGTAACCTCAGATTATTGATGCCTACAATAAATGTGTTCCAAAAACAAATACAAAACCAGTCCTAATTAAAACACAACAAGCTGACAAGAAGATTAAATCCAATTTTTGGTGATAATGTAGCACAAGATTTATAAGCTATTTTTTGTAAGCCGGTCATTTAAATATTAGAGCATACTAGTGTGATAAACCGTGCAATTGTTGTCATATTTTATTTAATACTGACAAAATTATCCACAACACTTTTTTTAACTTAAAAACTGAGGTGCGTAAACTCAGATTAATGAGGCCTATGAAAAAACAAGTTCCAAAAATAAATATAAAACCAGCCCTAACTGAAAGAAAGCTCACAAAAAGACTGATACCAATATTTGGTGATAATATAGCATAACAAGAAATTTATAAGCCTTTTTTTTCGTGCCGGTCATTTTTGACTGGGAACACCACAAGGGTTATAGGAATTTGAACACAAAACAAGGGTTAAAGAATCCTGACATTCTTTACCACAGTTTTCTGAAAGATATGAAGCAGCACAACTGTTTTCAATATTGATAAGAAAAAAAAATGTTTCTTGAGCATTAAATTAACATATTAGAATGATTTCTGAAGGATCACGTGACACTGAAGACTGAAGTCTGCTACTAAAAATCCAGCTTTGCCATCACAAGAATACATTACATTTTGAAATATAATAAAATAAAAAACAGTCGTTTTAAATTGTAATAATATTTCACTTTATTACGTTCTCTAGTTTATTTCTTGGTCAAATAAACGCAGCCTTGGTGAGTAAACGAGACGCAAACTTTTGAATGGCTGTGTATAGAATTCATCACCCAATAGAATATTACCTAAATCAAGAATGACAATGGTGAAAATTCCATGTAATTTGATTATTTCTTACTAGAAAACCCTTACAAGGTGCACAGTAATGAAACCTAAAGATTGTCAATACAGCGAGGAGCTCAGACTAGTGGAAATAAATCATGTCCATCGCATGGGGTAAAATTGATTTGGGTACTGCAGGCGTAAGATTCGCTTGAGTAAAAGTGTGCGGCTGTATTAGGTAGTCCTACGGTTTCCCAGCACACAATTACTCCGTAAGCCAGTGGAGGTGTCGGTTCATTGCCTTAACCATTTGCTATGTGACCACCCTGGACTGCTTTTATTTCGCTTCACTCCCTCTGGATAAACCTAATGGTACAAAGACATATATTCTATTGGAGAGAAAGAAGGAAGGCTGTGTACATGTGCGAATGGAAGATCACTACATGCATATTTTCTTGGAAATCTGCTTCCCAATAAATGCAGTGCAAATACAAAACAGAAATGAAATGTTTGCACATTCTTTTTGTTCTTCACAATATTATTCACACAATGTCTCGCACTACTTGATTAGCACGGTTTCCCACGGGTCAGCAGGCCCACAGGCTACTGAATACGGTGAAACTGTGATAAAAGAAGGGGGGAAAAATCAGGTAAGTGTTCATTCAATTAGCCATGCCTCAAAGACAGTAAAAATCAGCTACCTCATAATTACTGGGATCATATTTTTAATCAGGCTTATACACATTCACTCACTCTTTTAAGTAAACACTACATATATAGTGATTAAAAGCAGTAGTATAGGTATACATAAATCACTTTTGACAACTTTCCTCTCTTATACTCACATCTACACTGCAGAATCGCCAACTAGTTTGACCACTTGTCTGAAATCAGGGTTGATATTGAGCAATACGCTGTATAAAATAATCAACAGCCCAGAGAAAAAGTTAGTATCTAAAGCTCTGAGAAAATACATCTAGCAAACACTTTGTATACATTGCATGTTCAGTAAGTCTACAGGAACCACTGCGTGATTAGAAAATGTTCAATAAACACATGGTTTACTTTCTGTCATCATTTATTCACCTTAAGCTTCTGTCTTTTGTGAAACACAAAAGGAGAAAATTTGAATATTGTATACTGAAGTAAATAGTGAAAATAAAGAAAGAATTTAAAACGACACGTGGTGAGTAAATAATGATAGAAATGTATTTTTTAGACAACCATTCATCTAGGCTCCAAAATAGCCTACAAACATTTAATGCGCACAAATGCTGGCAAGATCACACTTGACTTAATTTGGTAGTTTTATTTGATGTCTGATGCCGCAATCATTTTGTTATTATATTGCTTTCCCTAATGAGCACAAATGTTTGTGTCAAAACTCTAATTAGACCATCATCAATACTCTCTGCAGAAATCAATCAGTTTTGTTCTTGAAAGAGCCTCTTTTCCTTTATCCAAAACACTTAAAAGAATCCAGGAAATTTCAAAAGGACAAAACTATCAAAAGGACGACATATTATTGCCTGAGAAAACACTGTTTACAGCAAATACTAAATGGATAGTTTGCCCAAAAAATCGTCATCTTTTACTCACCTTCATGTTCTTCCAAACCTGTATGTCTTTCTTTCATCTGCAGAATGTTAAAGAAGATATTTTGAGAAATGTCTCAATGGTCTAAAGCCAAACCAAAAACTTGTTTCATTACCAAAATTCTTCAAAATATCTTCTTCTATGTTCTGCAGAAGAAAGTCATAGAAAGTAAGTTTTTCATGTAAGTACCGTCTGTAGCTTATGAAGGGCAGTACTAAATGAAAAAAAATGTTATATTTAGGCAAAATAAGAACAATTTATCTTCATATCATTTTGTTCAAAAGTTTTTACCCCCCAGCTCTTAATGCATTGTTTTTCCTTCTGGAGCATCAGTGAGCGTTTGAACCTTCTATAATAGTTGCATATGAGTCCAACAGTGTGAAAAGATGGATCTTGAAATTATACAGTCATTTTGGAAAGGGTTAAAATACACAAAATGCTGTAAAACCAAAGAATTTGTGGGACCTGAAGGATTTTTCTGAAGAACAGCAGGCAGTTTAACTGTTCAGGACAAACAAGGGACTTATGAACTACTACCACTAAAAAAAAAAATTCAGGTAAAAACACAGTATTAAGAATCAAGCGTATGTAAACTCTCGAACAGGGTCATTTTTGTGAAATGAAATATCGTGGAATATGTGAAATATGTTAATTCAGGTCATGCATTTTGTATGATCCCTCTTATTTTGGTAAAATAATTAACATTTTGCAGATTCTGCAAGGTGTATGTAAACTTTTGACCTCAACTGTTTACAGTTGCATTGTCCCAAACAACTTATTTTATTTCATTTCGACAATCTTTCTTCACTATTTCATATCCATTAATTATTTTATTTGGTAAACATAATGAGCAGTATATTGTACAGCCAGTTGGTCATTACTGCTAAATACGCTGCTAAAAATGCCTGTCAGTATTTCATTAAATCTGATAAGTAAATAAGAAAACCTCCACCATTGATTGATTCTCCCTTCTGTTCTGCTAAGTGTTTGAATTTGTACCTTCTTCAACCAGACCTGCTTAACATAATAGTTCCCATATTGCTTTTTTGATTATAAATTATACTCCGCTACACTGTACATGAATGAAAAATGCTTGCATATGAGTGTAAGTCGCAGGACATTTTTATAGTAGATTAATGGGTGCACATGAATGTGCTAAATTTGTCCAAATTGCGGCGTGACATGCCAGACGCCACTATGAATCAAAGCCACTACAACATTATTGGGCGTTTCAGCTGCCAGCTACACATTCAAAACCATTTAGATGCTTTTCATGAGCTACTATCAACATCAAACCCTTCCCCTCTGCCAAATAAACAAATCACTCATGCTCAAACCTAACATGCTTCATAATCACACCGAGCAAACCATCTGGAACTGAGGAAACCACTCTGAACCATCAAACCATAATCCAAAAACTTGATCTCGAATATAATTATAAAGTGTCAGGAGATTATAAACATTATACCCGCTTTACAAAAACAGTGGTTATAGGGCTTCAAAGAGGTTTTGTACAAGCAAGCGGTGCAGTTTTGACACGTATAATCAAGACTTTGCAGTAGCATCTTTGAAATGTGTGATCCAGACCTCCTGCTTCAAAATGATCTCTCCTCAAATGCCTCCGGGGAGCGCTGTGAATGCTAATCACAACACATTAATGAATTCTAATAGGCCAGAGGTGTCATTTGGGCATTCAATTACCCCCAGAGTATCTCTAATTAAGGGCATGTGAACATCTATTAAAATAGCCATGTTCCCGGCAACTCTGGAGTGGAACTTTAATGAAATACATGACATATGTACCACATAATGAAACACAGAAGTGTGGACAGATACAAACGAAAACCATCAAAACATGTTGAGGATCATATCAGTGCTGGTTTTAAACCAGGCTGGTGGAAAAAAAATCATCCATAAAACACGACGCCATGTAATCATTACCCAATGTGTCTGTGATGACCGTAGTAACTTTGTTCCCAATTTCCAAACAATAACAGAAAGTCTCAGATGTTTTGTTTTGTTGCGCTCAATTATTCCCTTTTCGTTTGTTTAAAAAGAAAGAAAAAGGAGGAATAACAAGCAGATGGTTCTTTAAATGATCATCGAAAGGTAAAAATAGTTACAAATATTGTATTCCCGTGCTTCTCTACTATGGCTGTCAGTTAAATAAAAATTTTAAACTAATTAATTGACATGATAAACTAAATAAATAATCAAATAATTCACATTTAATCGCATAGTATGAATAGTTGCTTAGAAAATCTCCAAATAGGCATTATTTCTACAATAAGACAAAAATGTTAATATTAATATGATTACAAAATTGTTATTAGATGTTCCAAATGCTTTGTATCTTCCTCCTTTTTTAAAATCAACAACATGGACAGTTAATTCCTTGTAACACTTAAAGGAACTACATTTAAGACCATAAATGATCACAATTTAAAATGTATGCACACTGTGCTAATTTTTAGCTAACAGAGTCCTTATACAGTTCAGTAAATGCCTTTATCATATTATGTTTTATATAATTAATTAACTTAATTACATTTTAATTAAATTGACAGCCCTAGTGTCTACATGTGCTTTCGTGTGTACTGCTTACGGACATCGTGAATGGAATCACCAGTTTCGTAATGTGCATCCCAGAAGCTCAGGCAGATACACACCCTGCTATTTCCTATACAGCCCCCCTCCCTGTAATGATAGTGGTGTGGCACTGAGAGTGATGGCTCAATAACAGACCTACAGAGAACGGCACTCTGAGGTGAATCACTCTCACATGAAACAGTCTCAAGAATTATCTCATGCATCTGACAGCACATGGCTCCCGAGCAACAGTTATTTTGAGTGCAGTGGAGGTTATTCTGGTTTATACGGTGATAAACTGGCCAAGAATATGCTTTGTTGTAGCTTAAACTGTGAGGATGTGTAAACTAGATGGTAATATTGTGCAGAGCAATAACGAGAGAAAGAAAAAAAACTCAGCGTACATATGTTATGCCAAGTACTGTCTGAAAAAAAAGCAGGCATATCAAACTGCGACAGGGAATTTAAAAAAAAAAACCAAAAAAAAAAACCGATACTATAAAATTGCCTACACTGTGTTTTCCTAAACATGTTCTTTCATATACAGTTGAAGTCAAAGGCTTACATACACCTTGCAGAATCTGCAAAATGTTAATTATTTTATCAGAGGGATCATACAAAATGCATGTTATTTTTTTTATTTAGTACTGACCTGAATAAGATATTTCACATAAAAGACGTTTACATATAGTCCACAAGAGAAAATAATAGCTGAATTTAAAAGTTTACATAGACTAGATTCTTGTTGCTACCTGAATGTTCCACCGCTGTTTTATTTATTTTATTTTATATTATTATTTTATTTATTTATTTATTTATTTATTTATTTGCATTAACACAATGCATTAAGAGCTGAGGGGTGAAAACTTTTGAGCAGAATGAAGATGTGTACATTTTTCTTATTCTGTCTAAATACCATATTTTTTTCATTTAGTACTGCCCTTCAGAAGATACGTTAGATACTTCAAATTTAATGATTGATGTTCAAATTTAAAGTTTTCACCCTCCGGGTCTTAATTCATTGTGTTTCCTTCTGAAACATCAATGAGCGTTTGAACCTTCTGTAATAGTTGCATATTAGTCCCTTAGCTGTCCTGAGTGTGAAAAGATGGATCTCAAAATCATTAAGAATTTGTGGGACCTGAAGAATTTTTCTGAAGAACAGTGGGCAGTTTAACTCATTCAACTTTATAAGTGAACTGTATGTAATTTAAAAAAAAATTCAACTATTATTCACTCTTGTGGACTATATGTAAACATTGTGAAATATCTTATTCAGGCCAGTACTAAATAAAAATAACATGCATATTGTATGATCCCTCTTATTTTGGTAAAATAATTAACATTTTGCAGATTCTGCAAGGTGTATGTGAACTTTTGACTTTAACTGTAGGATTTTAACAGGATAAATTACACAAATACACAATGCAACAGCTCAGAGCACAAGCTGCAAAAGGAATAAAACACTATCAATATGTCCCCTTTCCAGGTGTTACAAATGAAGGGAAACATAAAAGTAAGAAAGAGGCAGAAAAAAGAAAAGGAGACCCAAAGAGAGAGAGAGTGTGTAAGGAAATTATAGAGTTTCAGTGAAGGAAGTGTTCATACAACCAGCTGCTTCCTCTAGTGTTCAAGTCCATCGGGTCTATCTCTGGGAAGACTGGGTGTGTTATTATTTTGTAATATTAGGCCTTTCAGAACAGATGTTCTGGAGTCAAGATCCCATAAAAAGACCACTAAAACTGGCTTTGGTGCTGCCCTGTAATCTGTCCAGTTCAAACAAATCCAGTGAACTACTTACAGAACATACAGATGGAAATGGTGGGACTGAAATAATTGTATACTATAGGTGTAGCTATAAATACTGGCTGACCACCTGTGGAGAAAGGGAGAAAACCAACTGGATGGTTCATTATAGGAATAGGAAAAACCCTGGAACATTTATGGAACACAAAAGGAAATATATAAATAAATCTATATAATAAAATGTGTGTTTATATGTGTGTCTGTGTGAATGAGACATGTAATATACAGTTACAATATCTTTTTGCATAATACTTTTGTGATTCAGTCTTCTTTCTGGGTGAAGACTGATCAAGTTCTAGTCTGGGTGTAGCTACGAAAACATTCAAACTCTTCTCGAAGATCCAACCCAAACATTTTTGTTTTACATGGACGCAGTTCAAACACCATATGTGTCTCCTCACAGTTCCTGTTCGTGACCAACTATATTCAACAGCTTTGCTGAGATGAAAATGTAAAAGTTTGCGAGTCTCTACAGATAGGCATACCAGAACGTGGGTTGCTAAGGGAGACAGGGACAAACCCAGAATGAAGACCAGATCGACAGTTGGATGAGGTTTAGCTCAGGCATTCAACAGGTGCAGGAGAGCTGATGTTAAAAACAACCTTTTGCACATCTGTGGTACAGCTTGGTAAAGGCTATTGGATGTGAAACTCAAAATCGTGTACATGTCGTTCCAGACAGGGGGGGTTCCTCTTGGGAGGCAAGGGAGGCAGTGTCTCCTCAAAATATTGGATGAGAAAAAAAATCATAGTGCAAAAATAAAGCAACGCTAATAATACAAAATATAACATTAAAAAGTGTATAAAGAAATACTGTCCAACAGCGACACCAACAGGTAAAGCCACAGCGGGAGTCCGCATCTCTCTTGCCTCCCCTGAGCCCACTGAGTTTTAATCAACCCCCTAAAGCGTGCCATAAATTTGCTGGGGGTAAGCGAGAATGAATAGGGGAAAGTCACACAAGAAGAGGCAATGCCTCCATTGCAATTTGATTGGATATGACTGGTTATGTTAGGCTGTGATTGGTTTATGCGATAAATCCCACCTCTATCTGTGGGAGTTTTTAGTAATTAATCAGATTGGTGAAATTTAGGGTGTGTTCACACTTGTCATGTTTGGTTTGATTAAAATGAACTCTGGTGCGATTACTCTGTTAGTGCGGTTCATTTGAGTAAGTGTGAACACTGCCATCCGAACCCTGGTGCACACTAAACAAGCAGACCGAGACTCCTAAAAAGATGGGTCTCCTTCCACTTCCAAATGAACTCTGGTCCAGTTCGAATTAATATGAAGGTTACACAGACCAAATAATTCTAAACTAACCAAAAATAGAAAGTAATGACAAGATGCGACGTTATGTGACATGGTTTCACGAAGGCAACAAGAGGTGTATCCAGAACAAAATGAGCAGAGGGCAAACATGGAGCAACGAGGAGTTAAAGTGCCTTTTATGAGCTCTTTGAAAGTGGCAAACATAAAATCATATACATGCAAAAATAAGCGTGCTTAGTCCAGCAGACGGCATTAGGCGTATTTGACTTGTCATAGACTTGCAGAGCCGCTTTAATTTAGTAAGTTTCCTCACAAAATATACGTCATTCAACCCAACCAATCAGGTTGTGAATGCTTAAAAACACTAACTTGATGAAATTCATAGTTGGCTTTAATAAATAAAATACTGATTACATTGTTAAAATATATTTTTTTGTTTTCTTTTTCTTATTTTATTTAAAATGTGACTGGGACATTAACTTAAATTTTATTTAAAAAAAGGTGAAGAGCTCCAGTATGAATCCCGTGTAACTACGGTTCAACAAAACAGTTAAAATCTGCACACAAGCAAGATTCAAATGGCACGCTTGCATCCCGTTTTGGCGGCACTCAGTGTGGACATTTCTCTTTGAAACTGCTGCGAACGTGCAGTAAGGTACGTAAAAACGGTGTTGCAGAAAAGTATTTTTATGAGACTGGGTTGATTTTATGTGTAGAACATGAAAAGCAAAAATTCTGAAGAATGTTACAGAGACCAAAGTCTGTCAGGACAGGACATAACAGCACTTTTCAAACCATGTGATGGATTTACAAACAGAAAACTGTTTTGTGAAAGAACAGGCCTGGCCAAAAAGAGCCTTACACATAATCTCAAGTAGTACCATCCTACTTATTGTGGAGCTGCTTTCTCGCTGACTTCCAGTGAGTTTTGCAGGATGCCATCTGTGCATGTGTGACAGTCTACAACTATTAACTGAGTGAGATAACATTTAAACTGGTTGTGTGATAGTGCATATGTGTGACCATTCCACCCTAAGCATTTTCACAACACTTCATCAATCCTTAATACAGCGAATTCTGCTACAACACATTTAAAAACAGGTGTATAGAGTAAAAGTGATGGACAGTACTGACCTCTTTTTGCCCCAATGGGTAACACACTAAACCAAAAAAAGAAATAAAAGAAAACAGGATTCTTTTCTGTTTTCTTTCCTCACTTCTGTCCATTACGTGTGCAATTCTCCCAAGACATGATGTAATGGGCCTGGACAGTCACTGTGTAGGAGGCTGCACTGTCGAACCAGGATTAAATGGCTGCTTATTTGGCCTGCAGGTTTGCTTGAAATACAGTCACAGTGGGGAAAGGCCAGTTGAATTGATTCAGCAGGAGATTTGGTGTAGCGGTTAAGACTTTAGACTGGTAACCGGAAGGTTATTGGTTCAATTTCTTCAAGACACTAGAGGGATCATTCCAGGAATGATCCAATGGTGCCTTTGTAAGGTGACATCACCTCAAGGTAGTGAAAAAAAATGATATAATGATAATCAATTTTGTATTATCAGCAGATAGATGCTGGAATATTGTTATAAAGGGTACTATCTTATTAAAATCCTGTGTGGCAGATTCAAAACATTCTTTATTCTTCTCCTTTTTTGCAATGGAAATTGTGATATGGAAATTGCTTTTACATAATAAAACAGCATATGAAACAATGAACACAACTCGCCAAATATGACACATGAGATTCAGTGAGTCACTAATTTATCCTGTTCATGTGGGTGGTGCACATCATCTCAGAGGGGATTTGCCAATATGGACAGAATAACAATGTGACAATTAAGTGCTACTACACTAATTTGTTGGATGCTTCACTTGCAACCTACTTTTTTCCCAGACAAAATCAACAAAACAGGCCAGAAAAACAGACACTGTGTAAAATTAAACCCTCTCGACAGCTGTCTACTTCTGGTCTACCAAATGAACCATCAAACGATGACCCAAACAGGGTTCATCTGCGCTGCAAGACAAGAAAAAAAGCAGCATGACCATTAAAAATAAAAGTAAGAGTTATTCAGACAAACTGTATTTGGTTGGAGAACATCCTCAGGGTGAGGCAGTAGTCGGAGCAGGTGATGCATTGTGGGATACGCCTCATGGGGGTCCATCTGTCTGTGCATGTCTCAGTCCGCTGACCAAAAGAATATTCTCTTGACGAAGAGGAGAACGAAAGGGACATGAAATCCACATAGACTTAGATTTTTGGAAACAAAGTGGCGCTATTATAGCTGGGTGATATAGCTAAAAATATTATAGTATTTTCACTTTTAGGCATAAAATATATGTATATTAAATATTGTTTTAATTTTTTTGTTTAAATGGTAACTCACAACTATATACTACCTAAAAATCTGGAATCTTCTACCATCATTAAGACAAACTCTGAGCATTCCCATTTGAAAAAGCTGATGAAGATATGTTTAAAAAAAGTAAGTTACACTTTATTTTAAGATCCAGGTCTCGCTATTAACTAACTATTAATTATGACTTTCGCCTCAGTAAACTTCTAATTACTGCTTATTAATAGTTAACCCTAAGGTAGTTGTTAGGTTTAGGTATTGGGTAGGATTTAGAGGATGTAGGAAGTAAGGATGTAGAATATGGTCATGCAGAATATGTGCTTTATAAGCATTAATAAACAATATGCTAGTAATATGCATGCTAACTTGTTTGTAGAGTGAATTGGAGTGAAAGTGTTACCAAAAATATTTTAAAAATAATAGTTTTCAGTATCATTAGTCAATTATTATTAAATAAACAAACCTAAATATGCTTCCTGTGGTAACATGGAAGTTAATTAATTGGTTTTAATTAAATATAATATAATATTATATAAAACATTATAATATTATATAAAAATATAAATCCATCACAAAGGATTTTAATAACTTTTAGGGGTACTTAGCCTTTCATTCTCTACTAGTCAAATGATTATCAAAATTTTTTTAAAAAATGCAGTAAAATGTAAAACCATGCAATTTTTTTGAAATCATAACTGAAATCATCTCAATATTCACAATGCTGCTTAATTTTATAAAACCAGCAAAATCCTTATGAACATAGACTACCAGTCAAAAGTTTTTGAACAGTACAGAACTGAACAGTAAGATTTTTAATGCATTTTAAAGAAGTCTCTTCTGCTCACCAAACCTGCATTTATTTGATGCAAAGTACAGCAAAAAAGTAAATATTTTAAAAGTTTTTAAATATTTTTACTATTTAAATTAACTGTTTTCTATTAGAATCCTTTTAAAATGTAATTTATTCCTGTTATTTCAAAGCTGAATTTTTTGCATCATTAATCCAGTTACGTGATCCTTCAGAAATCATAATATATAATTAAATAATAACATAATAATTTGCTGCTCAAAAACATTTATTATTATTATTATTATTATTATTATTATTATTATTATTTTGAAAACAGCTACGTAGAATTTTTTCAGCTTTCTCTGATGAATAAAGTTCAGAAGAACAGCATTTATCAGAAATAAAAATCTTTCGTAACATTATAATTATCTTTATCACCACTTTTGATAAATTTAAAGCATCCTTGCTAAGTAAATGTATTAATTTCTATAATTTCTTAACCAAAAAACACAAAAAACAATTAGACTGACTCCAAGCTTTTGAATATGCTGTATAATGTCACAAAAGCTTTTTATTTCAGATAAATGCTGATCTTTGGGTCTATCTATTCATCAAAGAATCCTGAAAAAAATTTACTCAACTGTTTTAAATATTGATAATAATAATAAATGTTTCTTGAACAGCAAATCCAATTTTAGAATGATTTCTGAAGGATAATGTGACACTGTAGACTGGAGTAATATATAAAAAAAATATATTTTAAAATACATTCAAATAGAAAACAGTTACATTAAATAGTAAAAATATTTCGAAATGTTACTATTGTTGCTGTACTCTGGATCAAATAAATGCCGGCTTGGTGAGCAGAAGAGACTTCTTTAAAAAAATACATTAAAAATCTTAATGTTCAAAAACATTTGACTGGTAGTGTATAGTGAAGTTGTACTAAGTTGCACAGTCCTTATTGTTATAAATCATCATGGAAGAAATGTTTCAGTAACTTCGAATGATTTACATTACCATACATATGGTAGACATTAAATTGTAAATAACTATTAGTTCTCTGTTGTTAATGGATAGTACTATAGCACTTGGTATGAAATCTAGGAAGGTGAAATGCAGCATAGCAGGAACACAACTCAGTTATGTTGTCTTTGCGTCACATGACCGTCTGGCCATGATAAACTCCGCTTTTTCACAGCAGAGTGCAGCACGACCACCTCCCAAGCGTCGCTTCCCACGCCATCCAGACTCACCCTAGCGCTTCATAGGCACACACTGCAGCTCACCAAGCAACAGAGAGACTACTTTGTGCATGTGTACAGAGATGCATTTATTAAATGCATATACAACAGGGTTAGTATGGATAATATTATGATAACAGGGTGTTACACAGACAGAAAAGCATGCAAACACACAGACGCACACACACGCACACACCATAACACCCTAGAAATGGAATCAACTGAGAAGCAGGTGTCAATGACAAAGCATTAACACCAGTCTACACTTTGCTAAGATCTGTCTCCTTCCAGATCCTTCTGCGACGCACTCTTATGGAAACTCATTTTTCCTCTCCACAGCTGCTTTTATTCCTTTATTATTGGCGGCTCTGGTGTCAGCCGCGAGAGCTCAGAATAGACCTTCATAATCCCCCATATTCACCGTACACTCCGGGACCCGTTCAATGCGCAGCTACACAATGCAGCAACGACCGAAAGTTATGATGCCCCTCATACCAGAGCACCGTTGCGTCAACGCCTCTAGTGCTAAAGGTCATGATTGATTGACCTTTAGGTGATCAATCGGACATTAAAAGTGAAATGACAAGTTTTGGTCCCAAAAACAATATAAAATCAGAGCATTGGTGTACTTATTGGCGTTTTTTTGCAACTTTTAGTTGCATTACAGAGTGTTCTTGCTTTTTTTCCCTATGACACACCATTTCCTTTGAAATCAATAAGTCTAGTGTTTGCCTTGGTCTCTACTATGTATAAAAATGCTTTATACTTATAGTGTGAACCCGGGTTAAGACGGAAAGATCACATTATCTCCTTCTGATCACAGAGCACACAAAATTTTCCTAATTTCTGTCAACTGCAGAAAAAGCTGATCACTAATATCTCTTTCAAATGGAGAAATACGCAGCTCAGTACACAGAATTATGTTGCCAAGGACAAGCCGCAAAACCTTTCGAAGCAACAGGCAAACAAATTAAGCTAACACAAAGGTGAACTATTCAGTGAGTGAGTCTGTTCACATTTTGAAGGCCATTAGGAAATTATGAAAGACTATGAGACTATGATTGTTGCACATTACCACACTGCTGAGCTCCAAGATACTGCCATGTGTGAATATTTAACTGTATGTGTTTCTTTTGATGGCATTCACACATTGATGTATTAGCTAGAATAGTTCATCAGAATAGCAATGGTAGGTAAGGATTTAGTGTAGATACATGATTCATGTCATCCTACAGCAAGTTTCAGATTTGTTCATTTAAATGTGATCATTGTATATATAATAAAAAAGATAATCAACTGTAACACAATTGACAAAGTTAGAATGTATCTGATATAATGAATATCTGTAGCACTTTAGTTTCCATTAATGCATTAACTAACATTAACAATGAGCAATACCTTTGTTACGGTATTTATTCATTTTTGCTAACATTAGTTAATAAAAAATACAAGTCCATGTTAGTTCAGGTCCATTCAATAACATTAACAGAAACAACTTTTGATTTTAAATAACGAATTAGTAAATTCATACTAAAAATACATCTTAACAATGCAAAATATAATGCAATTACTGTATTTATTTGAAGCACTAATCATGTCATACTATACATTATTTTAAAAAGGTAAAAGAATATTTTTTTTCATAAATAACCAGGAAGTGAGGACCAGATAATTATTTATTTTCATTTTAATTAATGAAAATCTGTTATTCTATTAAATCTGTTAATTAATCTGCTTCTGTTTTAATTTCATAATCTAATATTATTTATGTATTCTTTTTTATTTTAACGTTTTTAGTGAGCAGCTACTGTAAATGGTTTGTTAGAAAGAAGAGCCAATTATTAACTGCATAATTGTTTATTTTCATGTGCAACAGTTATTTTTCCCATATGGCTGCCACTCTTCTGACAAGAAATGCAACCAAATGTTGTTGATTGTTTTTTGTTTGTTTTTTAAATCATGCTAAAACTTGCTGGCTGTGCATGTTGTTTTCTGCCTGACTTTTATCTATTTTTCATCAAAACCAGATCCTACAAACAGAAGGCCTAAAAATATAAACACACACACACACACACACACAAAAACATGAATGTTTAGACCAGTGTTTCCCACTAGTGTGCCGAAACAGGCTGTCAGGTGTGCCTTGGAAAATGATCAAAAACTTCCTATCTCTATTATATTTTGTTATTATTGTTTTAAATCAGTGATATTGGTCATCGTTATGTCTGTTTGTGGATTTTACAAATATTTAACCAATGAAAAGCATTCAAAAGAGCTTCTGAGTAAATCTCGTAATGCTGTTGGGTCCTCAAATTGTCAGTCAAACCTCATAACTCCAAGAGTCTTATCATAAAGCCAAAATGCCAACTCTGACGATGCATTATTTTTTTAGTGCTTAGTGGTGTGCCGCAAGATTTTTTACTTATCAAAACTGTGTCGCACAAAAAAAGGTTGTGAAACTCTGGGTTAGACTATTATACCACTTGCACATTTTTTCATTAAACTAAAACAAAAACAACATTTTCATGTGCCAATAGTCACTAATTTTCTTTACACAACAGATGTACTGAGATCCAGCATGGGTGAAAGAGTGCAATAGCTTTGCCATGAACACTTTATAAGTGAAGAAAAATACAGCTGAAACTTGACTAAGCCTTGTGCACGCAGAGAGCAATTGAAGAAAGGTTTTGAATTGATTTTCTACCTCCTGAATAGGTACATGACCAAATGGTGCTAACAACATCTCAACAGCTGCTTGGCAGAGCTGCAAAATGTCACTTGTAAGCATACAATCGACAGAATGTTTAAATGCTCACAAGCTACCTAAATTTAAAATTCGCAATTAAAACTAAAGACGGAGGACGTTTTGAGCTCTGAAAGTTTGTATTTACAATACATCAAGTGTTTTTATCTGAAAAAAGGTCATTTTATTTATTTACCTTTGAAATATTCACTGTCATTATTAGAGATTATCAAACATTACATAAATAGGTCAAAATCCCATAACTAAGGCCCTATGATTTCTGCGATGCAGAGAATCCAGTCATAAAAATGGAATTTGGTGTATAAAACGGAATGTTATGGAATTTGCCAAATTTCGGATGAAAAAATCAAAATTAGGTGAGCACACTTAATTAAAAACTTGATATGGACTATTGTCTGTGAATATTAGCCAAAAAAATACTATTTAAATATGAATCCTGCATGTTCTGCGTGTGACGCTCGTTGTGATTTGAACACATGAACATCGTCTCTAGAACTACTTTGAGGGTGACTTCATGAGCATTTTACCACTTCTTTTGAGAAAAACTATCATTATATCATATACAAACCGAAACTTAAAGGTCTTTGCAGCAACTTGTCAAAATAAAAGTTCACTTTATCTTGAAGAAAATGTGACAGAAATAAATTACTTAATGTAGACCTAATGATAATTATTAAATGACTATTAAAACATTATTTTGTTACAGAATAATCACTAGAAAAATTGCTAACCAGAATTTATTTACCAGAAAAATTAAATTAGGGCTGTAAAACGATTAATCGCGATTAAAAATAAAAGTTTGCCTAATATATGTGTGCATAATTATTATGTATATATAAATACACACAAATTAATGTATACAGTACTGTGCAAAAGTCTTAGCCCACTAGTATTTTCACCAACAAAAAAATGGTTTTAAGTCAGTTATTTCTATCTTTTGCTGAAGTGTGTCAGTAGGAAATATCAGTTTACATTTCCAAACATTCATTTTGCCATTAATTGTAATAATCCAGTGAGATTTCTGTTTGCACAAGGAGTCTGACAACAGCCAGTGCTCCACACAGAGATCTGATCTGACCATCATACAGTCTGTCTGGAATGACATGAAGAAACAAAACAAATTGAGACAGACTAGATCCAGAAGAAATGTCGCAAGATCTCCAAGTTGCTTCAAGAAACCTACATGCAAAGCTGCCTGAAAACTTATGCACAAATGTACCTAGGGCAAAAGTTGTTTTAAACGCAAATATGGTTTACCAAATGTTGATTTAATTTAGTTAATAGAAGTTAATTGATAAATAAAATCTATTTATGGCATTATTTTTGACAGCATCCTCATTTTACAGCATTTTTACACAAGTGCCTAAAACATTTAACAGTACTTTGCAGGTAGGTTTCTTGAAGCATCTTGGAGACGTTGCCACGGTTTCTGTATTTAGTCTCAGTTTGTTCTGTTTCTTCATGTCATTCCAGACAGACTGAATGATGGTGAGATCAGATCTCTGTGTGGAGCACTGGCTGTTGTCAGACTCCTTGTGCAAACAAAAATCTGACTGAATTATTATTACAATTAAAGGCAAAATGAATGTTTGGAAAAGTAAACTGACATTTCCTACTCACACACAACAGCAAAACAGAAATAACTGACTTTAAACCATTTTTTTGTTGGTGAAAATACAAGTGGCCTAAGACTTCTGCACAGTACTGTATATTTAAAAGAAATATGTTATCCACAAAATATTTTTATTTATATATAACGTAAATTATATCAAAATTATAATAAATACATATACATGTAAATATTTCTTAAATATATACATGAATGTGTTTGTATTTATATATACATAATAATTACACACAGTAAACACACACATGTTAGGCAAACTCAAACTTGTATTTTGTATGCGATTAATCGTGATTAATCATTTGACAACCCTAATTTAAATACACAACACAGTATTTCTGAAAAAAATAATAATAATAATTAAAAAAATAATAAAATCAGCTAATCAGAGAAAACTTGGTGAATCCAATAAAATGAATGGAAAACACAGAATTTGGTAAAAAAAAAAAAAATAATAATAAATTTGACTTAAAAAAAAGATATATATATTTCACAGGGCCTTAAAAGTTTACATTTTGTTAAACATTTTAAACAGTTACATGATTTTCAGTCAGTTTTGTGTTTTTATTTTTATCTAACCATTAAAACCATTTCATAGGGCCCTACATATCTTATCTACTTGTGTTATTGGATGCAATTTTTGGTCACATAAAGACCTTTTACACATTGAAAACATCTGAAAAATTGCATATATTGTATACAAAAGGTGTTTTTTATTTATCGAAATGATTCTGTTATTATATTTACCTAACATGAAGATATAACTTCATATTTCTTTAAAAAGAAAAAAAGAAAAATTAAAAATTCAATACATTTTACTGAGTGGCTGTTTCATAACCGATTTCACAACCCAAATTTCTATTCAGCAGCATGACTCACATTTACAGGTAGACAACACTCTCTTTCTTCAACGTGGCACTTCACTGCGAGCAATATGACGCATGATGTTGGACTGGGCAGTCAGTGGACGATGATCTAAACAGTAAAACCCAAGCTGACCAGAGGCCTCCTCTGACTCTTTGGGTTAACAATGCGTGTCCACCACATCAACCATTAGTTATAACCACACCGACAGTAAATGTCAGCACAACTATTTAGCAAATGCTCTTCAAAACTGCTAGATTTGAAATGAAATGCCTTAGAAATGTTGAAATATTAGACAGTGAAACAATGGTACAACTACACAAGAGGGATTTAATGTTTAGCGCAATATGCAGGTTAATATAAACGCTTAACAGCTGCTGAACAGGACTAACCTTTGGAGTGGAAGTCTGCAGCTAGTGAGCTAACCGGAGGCTTCTTTACGGCGGCGGAACGGTACACAATGTGAGAACGACCACCGTCCTCTTCCTCCTGCTCAATCACATGATGTCCCGTTTCCACCGGCTCAATGAAAAACTCCTCCTGCTCAGTTCTGATCATCCCTGCCTGTGAGAAGAAGAAACAAAAAAGATAAATACAGTGTGCCAAACTTACAATGCCATTTCACAGGATAAACAAAGATGTTCTTGAAGTTAATATCTGACATACTCCAGACATCTTGTGAGAAAATTGAGCAACACAGAGAATAAAGGACCCATGACAGGTGTTTGCTGGGTTGAATCCCTTGCTGATGAAAAAGAGAGGAAGACGTTACCGGTCCTTCTTTCTGGCCTTGAGAAAGCAACCTAACTTATCAATACAATTTTATTCCTTCCTTGAAAAAACAGTTAATTGAAAAGAACAGAGACTGCACATCGACAGCATCTGCAATTAAAATAATTATAATGCATTAATTTTGCGTTAAAAAAGCATCACAGAAAAAAATATAAAAATAAATTACTATTTAAAATAATTGTTTTTTATTTTAATATATTTTAAAATGTAATTTATTCCTGTGATGGCAAAGCTGAATTTTCTGCACCATTACTTCAGTCTTTAGTGTCACATGATCCTTCAGAAATCATTTTGATATGCTGATTTTGTGCTCAAAAAACATTTATTTATTGTCAATACTGAAAACAGTTGTGCTGCTTATGATTTTTGAGGAAAACGTGGTATTTTTACAGGATTCTTTGATGAAGAGAAAGTTCAAAAGAACAATATTAATTTGAAATTAAAATCTTTTTAACAATGTAAACCTCTTTACTGGCACTGTAGATCAATTTAATGTCCTTGCTGAACAAATGTATTAATTTCTTTACAAAAAAGAAAGTGACCCTGGACCACTCATAAGGGAGATTTTTTTTAAAATTAAGATTCATACATCATCTGAAAGATAAAGATAAATAAAGATAATAAAAAAGAATGAATAAGCTTTCCATTCATGTATGGTTTGTTATGATAAGACAATATTTGGCCGAGATACAACTGTTTGAATATCTGGAATCTGAGGGTGCAAAAAAATCGAAATATTGAGAAAATCGCTTTTAAAGTTGTCCAAATTAAGTTCTTAGGAATGCATATTATAAATCAAAAATTAAGTTTTAATATATCTACGGGAGGATATTTACAAAATACCTTCATGGAACATGATCTTCACTTAATATCCTAATGATTTTAGGCATAAAAGAAAAATTGATAATTTTGACCCATACAGTGTATTGTTGGCTATTTCTACAAATACACCAATGCTACTTATGACTGGTTATGTGGTCCAGGGTCACATACAAACATTGAGACAACTGGCATTTGAATTCAACAAGAAAAAAAACCTTGAGAAAATTAATCATGGCCAAAAGGAAATGTGCTACACTTAGGGAACCAATGAAATCATTTAGCCATTCTGTTCTTCCGTGTGTTTAATCTTGATTCTAGCTAATTTTACATCACAATTTCCATTTTAGCACCTTTTTATTCCCAATACGGGCCCGTGCACAATGCAGAACCCTCCTTCGGGCAAACTTTAACACATAGCGCTGAAATCCTCTTTCCAGCTTTCAGACTCTAAAAGGTTTAGTGTACCCCTAGGCCCCGTTTCACCTGCTCTGAGACACATTACTCCCACCGATATCCACCCTAAGTCAGTCAAACCTCAATTTTATTTCCACACCTGATTTAGGATCAGTTCTTCTGATGCCAGCTGCATCTTAAACACAAGGACATTTATAACAGGAGTGGCTCTGAATCAGCTGTGGCACATATGAGACAGAAACTGGATTTCAGAAGCACCCCAGAGAGTGATACGCCACAATGATTCCCAGAGGAGACGGATCATCTGTCTCTTCTTATGGTTGGAATACCACTGCGGATGTGCGTGGGGTGGACCACCGTGTGACTCTACAGGTAAGTAGTCATGGGTTCGGCTAATGCTTGCAGATACCTGTCATTAAAATATTAGCACATTAAGCCCAGATTTTCCAACAAATGTCTTGGTGAGACATTTTCCCTCTTTAATATGAACATACTATGTCATGCAGCAATTCTGATTATGTTTTACGGGTGGGGACATATTTTATAAAAACTGCTCATTTAAAATATATTACAGTAAAATATATTACCACATAACACATCAGTCAGCAAGTTGTCTGTAGCTTTTCCTAAATTTGTCTACTTGTGTGTCACTTGGCTTTAAAAAATAAGAAGTAATTAAAAAATGATGCTCGGTATGTGCACAAACAATAAAGTGTTTTCATGACGTGTCATCAGTCAGCACTGAATGTAAACAATCCCACTGAACTGAAGGAAACTTCCATATTTTGCTGATTATTGCTGCTGAAAATAGTCAATTATTGTCATGTTTTGAGCTGTACTAATCAGTCGGACCGGGAAAAACATTTGGAGTAACAAAAGATGTTTGTGGTTGGCCAAACTGAAGCAGGATTTCCAGGGTAAGAATCTTGACAATATTCATGTTTGCTGAAATAATTTTCAGTCAGGCTGGTGAAATATTAGGCTAAGATCTCAATTAATACTGCTTGTACATATCTTTACCACCTATTAACTTTAGTTTGTTAAAATATTGCAGCCTTTCCTGCTTACTAAGTCCTTCTCTACAGGATTTAGAAGCTTCCACACATTTTCTGTGGTTTAGACAGTATATATATATATATAGTTGCAGTCAAAATTATTTAAGCCCCCCAGAGACTGCGGTACTTTACAAATACAAGCTTTTCTGAAGCTCCAGGACTTTATAAAAATTGCATTTACAACAGTTTACAGACATTTTAAAAGTGATAATGTCAATATATAATGTCATTTTTATATAATAAATAGTTACAGGATTTTTTTAACAACACACGACACATGTCATAATTATTCAACCCCTATTAAGCATTGCTGTTTTTAAGTCACTTATTTTAAATTGTCTTAAAACTCAATTAAGCTTTTAAAACTGTATTAAAAAACAGGATTAGCTGTAGCTGTTACACATGCATACATTTAGCCCATGCATGTGCTGAAGTTGAGTAGCAAATATGGCAAAGTCAACAGAGATCTCACAAGAGCTATAGAGAAGCTATAGAGAAGAAATTATTATATTAGTCGAAGGCATGAAGATTTCCAAGACATTAAAAGTACCTAGAGACACAGCTGGCAGCCTTATTCCTTAGTTTAAAATGTGTTGTACCAGAAAACCTTTGAGCTTGTTGAACAAAAAACACAATATCATAAAATGTTTGATCAGAGCAACTGAGAAAAACATGCAATGTACAGCCAAAGACTTTTGATGACCTGACGAAAGGAGGAAAAACATTTAGATGCAGTGTATGACAAAACACTACACAAGTATGGCCTTCGTGTTGGGGCATCTTGTCGAATACCACTCTTGACCAAGAAGAACAAAAAGGCTAACTTGAATATGCTGAAATTCATTTGGACAGACCTGTGGAGTTCTGGAAGAATGTTTTATAGAGTGACGTGACCAAACTGGAACTTTTTGGACCCGTGGATCAGCAGTATGTCTGGTGCAAAAACAAAAAAGGCAAAGCGTATAAGCAGAAGAGCACCATCTCTATAGACAAACATGGAGGCGTGCCAGTCCTGTTTTGGGTTGTTTTACTGTAGCAGGAAGTGGAAATCATGACTGTATGGAGGATATTATGGATTCTTTGAAGTATCAAGCCATTTTGGCAAGAATTGTGATGCCTTTGGTGCAAAGACTGAAGCTAATGAAGCTAAAGACTTTCCTGCAGGACAATCATCCCAAAGTAAACATGGATCAAAGACGTTAAAAAATACACATCAAAAGAAATTTACAAAAGTGATTTTATGTCCATAGAAAGCTCATTAAATGTAAGTAAAGTGTCTAATTTGAAGGTTTCAATTAAGTTTTTGGATAATAAAATGTAAAAATTTGGTTGAAATAATGTTAAATTGTCATTCAGTGTAACACAATATTTATGTAAAAATTCAAACAACATGCTTATTCTGACTTGTGCATATTAAAAGATATGAAATAATAAGGGAGCATGTTAAATTTTATTGTATTTTAGATGAGTAAAAAATTCTTTCTGACAAATAGGCAAAACCTAGGATAGTAATTTAGAATTACAACCAATTAGTATTTAGAGTGAAAGTAATTTGTTTTTAATATGTCATAAATTGATTTTTGTTGTATGCCTGACAAGACTGTAACACTGAATGACATTTTAGTGGGTGTCTGTAAATTAGGGGAAAATCTATGATATTTATTTTTTTACTCATAAAAACAAAAACAAAAATGCAATTAAATTAAACAGAAAATATTTTAATATTTAAAAAAAAAAAAAAAAAAAAAACAATAATTTAAAGCAGTATTACACTTATTGTTTTTATGCTTAAACCCTTTTTCGTATTTGACCCACATCCAAATCTACTTATGTGTGGTTCAGGGATCAGTCATAGAATCTTCCTGAGCGGCCTGTTCAGTCTCCAGATTTAATTCTCACTATAAAAATATTTGGTTGAATTTGAAGAAAGCAGTGACAAAGTGAAAACCAAAGATTATCAGTGATCTGAAAGCTTTTTCAGGCGAGGAATGGGCCAAGATCGCAGTAGAGAGGTGACAGAAGCTTCAAAGCATTTCCAAGTAGTATTTATTGGTGGATTTAAAGAATAAAACATTCTGCACCAAATTTCACTTTTGGGGGTTGAATAATTTTGAAAATGAATGTTTAGAGCCAATTTGATTTTTTTCATTATTCACCAACTTTTAATTATTTTAATTTAACATTATTTAACATTCTCAGAATTACTCAAATGTGTATTAATAAACCTTTTCCAATAGTGTACTGATGCCTTTGTTGAACTGTTTTCATAAAATTTTGTTCTCTGCAGCAAAATGTCTTGCAGGTCAAGGGGGTTGAATTTATTTATTTATTTATTTATGATAATTATTCATTCAGTTGTGATTTATTGGTCCAAGCTGGAGTTTCCCTACTACTCACTGCAATCAGACGCAGATGTGTGACAATTCTCCTTACCGCCACACAACGCAAGTTGTAATCCCTTGATAGCTAATTGGCCAGTGTGCGTAAACCACCCAAGCATCAGTGGCTTAGGATAAGTGCATGTCAGCTGTAGCTTTTACACGGGTCACTGCAAATGACGGTTTCTTGACATGATTCACACCGAAAGGAGACTGAGGAGGGAGCCGTCACCGCCCAAGCTGAGCACAGTTGGAGTTTGCTGAGCAAAAACGTGCTAAAAGATCCATATGTCAGCCTGAGTTATGTAAGCCATCTCAGAAGGGCATCTACCCTGGATGACCTTCTCTTGGATGAGAAGGAAAAGAGAAGACAGAAACAGATAGAGAGAGGAAAAGGAAAGAAGAGGAAGGAAAGGTGGAAGGTGGAAGGTAGAAGAACGAAGGCCAGAGGGCAAGATGTATCCTGTCAGGAGGGTGAAAGAGTAGCACCTGATGCTAGTGACAGGAGAGTGAAAGATAAAAACGTCAAGCGGAGGTGCTAACACGCAGTGTCAGGTAATCTTTCTCTCTCTAGCTCGCTCTTGTGCTCTCTAGGTCCTTGCTCCAAAACAAGCGTTCGGAAAATTGCTTTCACTCTCCTTAATTCCATCTGTCTGTTTAGACAACTGGTAATTACCAGTCTTGCTGACTGCATCTATGCAGCATCCATAAGGGAAATCTCACATCACACACACACACACAAGCATAAATTCATGCCCCAGGCATGCTCCACATGCACGCTGTCATTGTCTGTCCTCTCACGTTGACATCTTAGACAGGAATGGCTAAATGATTTGGTGGTGAGCATGGACTGAGAATATCATGATCATTTTAGTGTTGTATGAACTTTTGTGGCTCATGCATAAAATTAGACGTGATAAATGCGGTTATCATCAAAAAGTGTGACTTTTTTATTAAAAAACTGGCATGTAATATTATGTTATATTATACACACACATACATATACACTACTTGTCAGAAGTTTGGAATCACTATTAATTGATCAAAAATACAGTAAAAACAGTAATATTGTGAAATACTGTTACAATTTAAAATAACGATTTTCTATTTGAATATATTTTAAGATGTAATTTATTCCTTTAATGGCAAAACAGAATTTTCATCGGCCATTACTTCAGTCTTCAGTGTCACATGATCCTTCAGAAATCATTTTAAAGGAGAACTCCACTTCCAGAACAACAATTTACAAATAATTTACTCACCCCCCTTGTCATCCAAGATGTTCATGTCTTTCTGTCTTCAGTCATAAAGAAATTATGGTTTTTGAGGAAAGCATTTCAGGATTTTTCTCCATATAATGGACTTCATTGGTGCCCCGATTTTGAACTTCCAAAATGTAGTTTAAATGCTGCTTCAAAGGGCTCTAAATGATCCCAGCCAAGGAAGAAGGGTCTTATCTAGCAAAACGATTGGTCATTTTTTTCGAAAAATAAAAATTTGTATACTTTTTAAGCACAAAAGCTCGTGTAGCACAGGCTCTGGGATGCGCGTCCATGACACTACGAAATTAGTGATGGGTTGTTCTTGAACGATTCGTTAATTTTGAATGAATCTTTAATGTGACTCGGGAAGAACGAGTCGTCTTGGGGAGTGATTCGTTTAGTCACGCATGCGCAACATCCTATTAGGTTCTGTACTGAAATTAGTTCACCTCTTTTGATTCTTCGGGTTTCTCGAGTCATTTGTTCATCTTATGGGGCTGTCACGTGTCAAAACTTGTCAGATAAGAGGTGAGGTGAGCTAATCATAGACTAAAGACTGAAGGTAAACTGAAATAAATAAAATGAATAATAAAATGAATTAATCTTTTTAATTAATATTTTGCTAAAATGAACGAAATGAACAAAATGACTCAAAAAAAGATTCGTTCATTTTGCTGAACGAGACTCAAAGGTCAGAGTCGGTAAAATGATCCGAGCTTCCCATCACTACTACGAATCACGTCTAAGTTCATCGTCTGTGTACTCCGGCTCAAAAAAGGTAGAGTATGGCGAAAAACTCCATCTTATTTTCTCCTACAACTTCAGAATCGTCTGACGTTGTACCTTTTTGTTTGTAAACAGCGTTGACTTACTTGCACTTTAGTCTTTGCGCGTTCGCTTTGTAAACACTGGGTCTGTGGTTCCGCCTACGTGACCTTTCGACGTGATTCAATAGTACGTAGCGTCGTGAACACGCATCCCAGAGCCTGTGCTACAACAGCTTTTGTGCTTAAAAAGCATACAAATTTTTATTTTCCAAAAGAAATGACAGATCGTTTCGCTAGATAAGACCCTTCTTCCTCAGCTGGGATCGTTTAGAGCCCTTTGAAGCTGCATTTAAACTACATTTTGAAAGTTCAAAATCTGGGCACCAATTAAGTCCATTATATGAAGAAAAATCCTGAAATGTTTTCCTCAAAAACCATAAATCTAGGTTTGACTGTAATTTATTTGTGATTATCAAGATGAATTTGTTTTGACACAGTTTAACACTGAGTTCCTGTCATATTTTATTACCATTTTCTAAACTATAGCTAATAAACAGAATAAATCTGAATAAATCTGAATAAATTGTGTTTTGATTGTATACAGTATGAAAACCAAATATTACCTTTTTTTGTCTTTACTATATCATGCTTAATTTTCTCACATTGTATAAATAGGTATTAATGAATCAAAATATATAGCTATTGCCTTTATATTTTAGGAAAGAGTCCCTAAACTGAACTATGTTTAAAAAAAAGGGAATGGTTGGGTTACACAACACTAATAATAACCAAAAATAGTCAGTTTTAACATTTTTACATATTTAATACGTATCAGATATGAAATAATGTGCCTGAAAAAATGAGGAATTAAATACGGCTAGGGCAACATATGCAAACAATTATGGCCCAGCGCTGTCAGTGCTGTGAGTTACGAGCGAGGCTTCTGTGCCGGGTATAATGAAGGTCTACGGATGGACTAGCTGTGATTTACTGCTCTTGCGTTATAAATCAAGTTTTCATCTGCCTATTTAGAAACACAGGTGATGCAGCTCACAGAACCTGTCAAAGTTCAGAGAGACAAACTGGCTATCAAAAAGAGTTCAAAAAAGATGCCAGTTTTGTGAAACGGAGTCTGTAATTCAGCTGCATTTCTGAGAAACTCTTGAGAGAAGGCGTACTGTCTGTGTTTGCGTGTCTCTCTGGGTTCATCCCTTCATCTCTAGGCCTTGCTGATGGATCTACACTGTGGCTCCTGCTCTGGAATACCAAACAGAGGAAGTGCGGAGCGCACTGCGAGAGAGGAAAGATGACGCGAGGGACTCTGAGACACGGACGTATCGATCGTTGAAGGGAGAGGCAAGGAAGGGAGAGGGGACCGGACAAGTCTGTGCTGTCCCTTCAGCTCTCAGAGGAGATGCTGAATAAAACATCAGAGGCCTGCTGGAGCCCGAAAGAACAGTGTGTTCACTTCAAAGATGGGATTTAGGAGACGAAGACAGAGCGGGCAGGTAGAAACAGAGCAAGGGCTAAAATGGCTGCTCGTCTTGGGTCTTCTCTGTTTGCTCACTTCTTCAAGTTCACTGGATGAGGGCAAAGCAATTTAGAAGCGAGCCAAAGAGGTCTGTCAGGATGGATAGAGAGCCAAACCCTAAAGCCAAAGACAGTCAAACCTAAAGTCAAGCCTTTTAGCCAACCCAGGCTCATTGGAAATACGTGCCTATATATACATTTCTGCAGAACTGTAATTATGTGCCTTACTACACGTTTCAAAGTGAACTGTCTAGAGAGTGGCGCTAAAATACACGTTCAATATGTGACCGTGGCATGTTTTAATTACGTTGGTACAGGCACGTATTGCTGTGTTTTTATTACGCTGCTTGAGGTACGTATTGCGGCTGTTCAGAATTCAAATATCCGGGTAGTGTCGCTAAAGTTTAATGCTCTATCGTGTTGGAAATATCCCCTACACCAAACCCAACCCTAAACCTACCCGATAGTGTTAATACATGCAAAAGTGATATAAAAACGAATTTGTTGATGCAACTGTTCTATTTTAACTTCCTTATGCAGATTTCAGCTGTTTTGTCAGGTTTTTTCATGGGTTTGTACCGGAGCTCTTCATCTCTCAAGTGCAACGCCGTATAACGTGAGCTACCGAGCAAACCTACTGAATTAGAAAACTCATGCATATGAAGCTGTATAAGTGACGACAACATTCAAAAGTATCTGTTTTCAAATTGCGTAGGATGTTAAAATTGTTTTGAAGTCATAATATAATATTCTGCAAGTAATTGTGTGAAAATTGGGCTTTATTAATCAAAACTCTGTGGGTAAATCATACTTTGTGTGAAAAGGAATAAAAGTTGTCAGAGTTTTGCTACCTCTAGTGTTCATTTCAATTGGAAACTGCAGTGATTTGTACATATAGGTATGTTTTTTTTTTTTCAGTTTTGCAGAAATGTATATAGAGGCATGTATTTCCAATGAGCCTATGTTGCGTTTAGCTTAGTTCATTACTTGTGATACCAGAGAAATTTGTGCTCAAAACACTTTGTTGCTGCAAATGTGAATTTTTGATTAATTTATTTAATGCTTTGTTATTTAAAAAATAATTTATTTAAATTATTATTTAAAAAATATATTTTTTTATACTGTATAAAATATTATATGGACACATGTTTGGGGTATGTAATATTTATTTATGTTTTTGAAATAAGTCTCATGCTCACTAAGGCTGCATTTATTTGATCAAAAATACAATAAAAACACCTTTTTTTACTATTTAAAATAACTGTTTCCTATTTTAAATATATTTTGAAATTTAATTTATTCCTGCAATGACAAAGCTGAATTTTCAGCAGGCATTACTCCAGTCTTCAGTGTCACATGATCCTTCAGAAATCAATGCTCTGATTTGATGCTAAAGTAAGGCTGATGATACACGGGGGAACTTTTTGAGCAATGTTGCCGGGCAGCTTTGCCCAAGCAACATTGTTCAAAAAAAGCTGGCCCATGTATCATCAGCCTAACATTTATTATTATTATCAAATTTGAAAACAGTTGTGTTGCTTAATATTCCTGTGAAAACCATGATCCCTTTTTTTTAAGACAGAAAGTTCAAAAGAACAGCATTTATTTGAAACAGAAATCTTTTGAAACATTATAAATGTATTTATTTATTGTAATTTTTATTATAAATAGAGTTATTTTTGACCAATTTAAAAGGGGAAATCGGATGCCCATTTTCCACAAGTTGGTTTGATTCTTTAGGGTCTTCATGAGAGGCCTCTAATATACTTTAGTTCAAATTCCTAAATAGTCATGTAAAACAATTCAGTTTTTACCTGTGAAAAACAGCTCTGTTCATAGCAACCCATTTTGGTGCATGTCTTTTTAAATGATAATGAGCTTTGCTCACCCCGCCCCTCTCTTCTGTAGAGGAGGAAAGGAGATTTGCAAATAATCATTAAAAATGTAAAGTATAAGAATTACTTTTTCTGAAGGTGCAGCTGGATCACGAACAGTGAGTACTGATCCATTCTTGAGATTTACCTTTTTAGCGAAACCTGCCTTGAATTGTCCCTCGTTCAGAAAGCATTCTGTAGTAAAATGATTTGTGCAGACATAAACAAATTTAGCTGTATTCGGTGGTACCTTACTGTCAAAAACAAAACTAATCCACTGGTATCTCAGTGACTCTGATGTCAGCAGAAAATCTCTTATACATTTAACAACAAAAAACCTGCATTGCTTACTAAACACTGTTGTTGCTACAGCAGCTCGAGCACGGAGAAAAAAGAAGACAGCGTACAATTGGCTGAGGGCGGAAATATGCTAATATGGGACAGTCCGTCAGCGGTCATAGGCGGGGCTTGAGTGTCATGACATCATATTGCTCAGAAAACCAAAACAGCTTGATAATTGAGACTGCTTAGGTTTTTTGGTGATTAAAAAAGAAGAAGTGTAAGAATTTTTATCATTGTAGGGTAGTTGTGTGCACACAGTGCTAATAGGGCTATCAAACGATTAATCGTGATCAATCGCGTACAACATAAAAGTTTGAGTTTGACTAATATATGTGTGTAATTATTATGTATGTATAAATACACACAAATTAATGTATATATTTAAGAAAAATATGTTATTTATGTACAAAATATTTGTATTTATATACTATAAATAAAATATTTTTTTATATTTTTATATAATTTATATAATTTATATATAATATAAATTAAATAAAAATTATAATAAATACATATACTTGTAAATATTTCTCAAACATATACATGAATGTGTTTGTATTTATATATACATAATAATTACACACAGTACACACACATATATTAGGCAAACTCAAACTTTTATTTTGTATGCTATTAATCGTTTGACAGCCCTAACTGCTAATGCATTTTTTTCACAGGGTAAATTTAATATATATAATATATTAATATATAATATATATATATATATATATATATATATATATATATATATATATTTTTTTTTTATATATTATATATATTATATTTTTGCCTAAATATATATATATATATATATATATATATATACAGTACTGTGCAAAAGTCTTAGGCTACTAGTATTTTCACCAGCTCAAAAAAATGGTTTAAAGTCAGTTATTTCTATCTTTTGCTCTAGTGTGTGAGTAGGAAATATCAGTTTACTTTTCCAAACATTCATTTTGCCTTTAATTGTAATAATAATTCAGTCAGATTTTTGTTTGCACAAGGAGTCTGACAACAGCCAGTGCTCCACACAGAGATCTGATCTCATCATCATTCAGTCTGTCTGGAATGACATGAAGAAACAGAACAAACTGAGACTAAATCCAGAAACCGTGGCAACGTCTCCAAGATGCTTCAAGAAACCTACCTGCAAAGTACTGTTAAATGTTTTAGGCACTTGTGTAAAAATGCTGTAAAATGAGGATGCTGTCAAAAACAATGTCTTAAATAGATTTTATTTATCAATTAACTTCTATTAACTAAATTAAATCATTTGGTAAACCATATTTGCGTTTAAAACAGCTTTTGCCCTAGGTACACTTGCACATAAGTTTTCAGGTAGCTTTGCATGTAGGTTTCTTGAAGCATCTTGGAGATGTTGCGACATTTCTTCTGGATCTAGTCTGTCTCAATTTGTTCTGTTTCTTTATGTCATTCCAGACAGACTGGATGATGGTCAGATCAGATCTCTGTGTGGAGCACTGGCTGTTGTCAGACTCCTTGTGCAAACAAAAATCTCACTGGATTATTACAATTAATGGCAAAATGAATGTTTGGAAATGTAAACTGATATTTCCTACTGACACACTACAGCAAAAGATAGAAATAACTGACTTAAAACCATTTTTTTTGTTGGTGAAAATACTAGTGGCCTAAGACTATTGCACAGTACTGTGTTTATATATATATATATATATATTTAGGCAAAATAAGAAGAATGTACACATCTTCATTCTGAACAATTATCACTTAACAAACTAACAAACCAACAATTTTCTTTTGTGGACTATATGTCTTTTATGTGAAATACCTTATTCAGGTCAGTACTAAATAAAAAAATAACATGCATTTTGTACGACCCCTCTTATTTTGGTCAGATAATGAACATTTTGCAGATTCTGCAAGGTGTAAGTAAACATCTGACCTCAACTGTATAGCCTATATAACTCCAAACTCTCATTAGGCCTCAATATATTAATGCGCACCTATATATATATATTATTGTACACCTATATATATATATATATATATATATATATATATACTATATATAGACACTTTTTACTTTACAGGAATTATATTCTTTGCTAGATCTCAAGCCCTGATGACCCTGAGGTGCTTACCGCATTGGCCTGGTCCATAATCTGTCCTTGGCGTTAATAAATGCATGATGCTGAGTATGTGTCATTCATTTTGTTCTATATAGCAAGACTGTTTCTTCAATAACTGCTTCTAATGTAACTCTAATGCAAGCATTATGCTTTTGCTGGTGTATTTATTCAGCTGTATTACAGCAGTATCATACAATGACATTTTTCAGAAAGCAAAGTGAAAATGTGTCTATTTCACCAAATCTAATGCTGTGAAAAATATCCTGAGCAATATGTGCAAATATAGTACGGTATGGCATAAGCACACAAACTAGCTTTGTGACACAAACTGTTATTAGATGAATATCTGTGGTCTACAGCACAACAGCTGCTCACTTGATGCCTTATTTGATAGAAACTTGTTTCTCCTTAATAAAAAAGGCAGTTAGCATTTGCACAAGGTGTAAAATCTTTTTGAAAGATGTAACACGATGGTTTCCATGGCACCGCCTATGGATTTCAAGGTGAGCAGGACCTAAAAAAAGACTAACCGTGACTTTGAGCAGTGGGGAGGCTGCCAGTTAGTGGCACATCACTATGACACATTAGATAAGACAACTTTCTGTATCACAATGAAAAACACTGAAGAAATGAGAGGGGATACATATTTCACCCTTCACACTGCAATCTCAGAAATACTAAAAACTGGCAAAAATGAAAAATCATAAAGCAATAAGCCACATGAGACCTTGCATTGAAGAAAGTCAACTCCTAAAAACCACTGTGAAGTCACTGTGCACATAAGGTGCGGCGACAAACTTTGACCCTTGATGGACCGCTTTAAACATGGCCTGTCCACTCAGATTTTCAAGTTGCAACTATAATACATGTTTTAATTTTAACTTTGTATCTTATCTTTACAATGTAACTGTGGTCTAATATGCCACAAATCATTCCAGCCCTTAAATCCCATCTCATGCCTTTTATAAGAGCTTACGGAGGCTTTATACTAAATGTTGTTAAGAAACCGTGAGCTGGGATTCAATAGCAATCAATTGGAAAATGTTGTGTTCAGCTTTAAGGTCTAATCCTGTTCTATCATATCTCTCTCTGCCTGTCAGAGACAATCTGATTTAAGACTGTCCCTGACCTTATGGCGACAGCGTAAGGGGAGAGAAGGAAGCACTATGGAAGACTAAGAATTAATTTAGAGGCTCGAATACTGTTAGTTGTATGACTGCAGTAATTATCTACTGTGAGAGAACGATGCTTTGTGCATTCAGAAAACAAGGGAGGAGAGAATGTGTCTCTCTGACTGAATAAGGCGGGGAATAAATATCTATTTGTCTCTCTCTGTCTGTCTGTCTGTCTCTCTCTCTCTCTCTCTTTCTCAGACACACACACAGGGGAATAAAACAATTCAGTAGGTGCAGACTGATGAACCTTGATTTTTTTAGACACAGTAAAAAACAATGAGGTTAAATAACAGATGAGCTGCAATGTGAAAAGCGGCCTTAAAATCTTCAGGGAATTTTCAGACCAAATTCTGTCTGAGCTGAAAAATAAAATTGCAATCAAATTGCAATATTTTTTATTTTGTTTTCTGGTACACTAAACAGGTCAAATCTATCTGTTAAACATATTTTAACAAGAAAAATAAAACTATTTAGCACATGAAAGTGTTTAAAAAGTGTCATATGGCAGATGCCCAAATCCGCTATAAGTTTATAAATAGGGCTGTCACTAATGATTATTTAGTAGGGCTGTCAAATGATAATCGCGATTAATCGCATACAAAATAAAAGTTTGAGTTTGCCTAATATATGTGTGTGTACTGTGTGTAATTATGTATATATAAATACAAACAAATGTATGTATATATTTATGAAATATTTACAAGTATATGTATTTATCATGATTTTTATAGAGTTTATATTATATATAAATAAAAACATTTTGTATATAAATAACATATTTCTCTTAAACATATACATTAATTTGTGTGTATTTATATATAGATAATAATTACACAGTACGCACACATATATTGGAACACTCAAACTTTGCGATTAATCGTTTGACAGCCCTATTATTTAGGTAATCGAGTAATCTGTCAATTATTCTGATGATTAATCTAGTAATCAGATAATTGTACTTATTTTTTTGCAGTAATAAAAATAGGTGAACCTAAGTGAACAATAGCCTTTAAAATGACTTAAAATACATATATAATAGCAATGAGGCAATAATAATTAGTTCAAATAAAGTATCAAAAGCAAGTAATCATATGGTTTTACTGAACAAAACTGTTAAAATACATCATGCAGAGGGCGCCAACGGCCTGACAACTGTTTTTACACTTTACTGCGCGAGCTAATCCTTGTTTAATATTGACTCATCAACATTTAATTCAAATCTCCACTTAATCTTTAATATTTGGCTATTTCTTTATGATAGAAAAGCTACAGCCACAGTAATTTTTTTGAATATGTAGACGTCAAAACATCAAAACTTAGAGTTAGGGTTTACTCTTTTATTTTGAAATCGCCACGTACAGGTAGCATACTGAGAAGTATATTGATGTATTCTCCTGTGTTTGCGTAGGTTTATAAATGATTTACCTTACAAATCTGATGAAATACCGCACGTTGCCTTCCCAGATGAATGTTATAATAAACCTAAACTCACAACAACATGCAGAGATGGAGTTTGAGGCGCTCCACACATATAAATGATAACAGTTTGTGTAGCAGCATTTACTGTGAACGGAGCCACTCTGACATGCACTTACATAACCTACACGCACGTAAATAATTAAAGCACACATAATAAACTGGCACCGCATACATTCATTTAATTGAATCGTAGCTTTGTGAATTCTTAATAGAATTATGCTTTATTGTGATTTTTAAATGGGTTTAATATGTGGAATGCACCTCTTTCAGTATTTTGCCAATTACTCGACAAGGGCAAAATGCAATCGAGGATTTTTTTAAATCTAATACTTGAATAGAATCGAGGAATCGTTGCAGCCCTATTTATAAATAATAGGGCCTACTGTTTTTGTGTCACGGAATGTAGTGAATTTTTTAGCCGAGAATGTACTTGTTTAGTCTTCAAATATGCGGTTTGTTAATAAAGATAACACCAATTTGAAAATTCAAGTCAATGTTTTTGGAAACGTGAGCTCCAGGGCATGAGCGGCCACTCATGAACCAACCGAGAGCCAGTTTTTCTGGAATTTGCCACTGGCTCTGATGTCTCTACAGTAGGGATGTGCATCTCTATAACTGAGGCCAATGCAATATGTGTCTTGATGCATAGCCAACGACACAATACATTAAGAGATACATATGAAGCAGATACCGATGCAGTGCGATACAATTCACCCCTATTATGATGCAGTGCAATTCGATTTCAATTCGATTTAACACAGTGCGATTCAATGCAATATGTTGCCATGGAAAAAAATATGATGTTTTGAAATTCATTATGGTACAGATAGCTCGCTTTTACCTCTATGGATCAGACAGATAGCCATGTTTTTTTTTTCTTTAAGTTTGTTTGGGGGGGGGGCTTTTGTTACTTTACTTTATTCGCCGTGAGCGCTGTATATGTCGGCGCACTAACCACAAGGCTATCAGCGCCGACCAGACAGATAGCCATGTTAATCTAGGCTATATTCTATGTGACTCTCAGGACATGCCTTGATCTCAGTATTGTTGTGATGCATCATATTCACGTGGCAGCAGTGGTGATGAGAGAACACCCTTGAGAAACAGTTTAGAGAAAAGAAATCAATCTACATATAAAATACTGGTCACAAACGCACTGACAGTGCTGTCATCGTAAATCACCCTTAACAGATGAAAGGATAGTACGACAAAGATATATCCTCAGATTTTGAAATCCATTTTTTCACATTGAGGACAACAGAGGGACTCATATGCAACTATTACAGAAGGTTCAAACTCACTGATGCTTCAGAAGGAAACAAGGGGGCAGTACTAAATGAAAAAAAATATGACATTTTGGCAAATTAGAAAAATGTACACATCTTCATTCTGTTCAAAAGTTTTCACCCCCTGGTTCTTAATGCATCATTTTTCCTTCTGGAGCATCAGTGAGCGTTTGGACCTTCTGTAATAGTTGCATCTGAGTCCCTCAGTTGTCCCCAGTGTGAAAAGATGGATCTCAAAATCATACAGTCATTGCTGGAAAGGGTTCAAACACACAAAAATGCTGAAAAACCAAAGAATTTGTGGGACCTGAAGGATTTTTCTGAAGAACAGCGGGCAGTTTTAACTGTTCAGGAAAAACAATGGGACTCATGAACAACTATCACTAAAAAAAAAAAAAAACATAGCTGTGGATCATTCAAGTAACAACATTAAGAATCAAGTGTATGTAAACTTTTGAACGGGTCATTTTTATAAATTCAGCTGTTATTTTGTCTTGTGGACTATATGTAAATGTCTTTTACATGAAATATCTTATTCAGGTCAGTACTAAATACAAAAAATATGCATATTGTATGATCCCTCTTATTTTGGTAAAATAATTAACATTTTGCAGATTCTGACCTTTCGACCTCTGTACACTCTATATATGTATAAACCCCCCCCCCAAAAAAAAAGGCTATTGCACAGTTTTGCTTCTCAACAAAGTTGAAAATAATTCTTCTGTTAATGAACATAAAAGAATACATATGACTGCACAAACACAACAAAGCATCCAAGTGAAAAAATCAACATAGCAAGTTGTGATTTGGGTGTCAAACCTCAGCATGTGCTGCTGGTGTCCTCAACAGGCTTCTTAAGTAGGTTGACCAGCAAGTCAACTAGCCTTACTAGGAAGACCATGATGGTATAAGCTGGTCTTTTCAGCTGCTGTCCTTAAGTAACTCCATTTGCAGTGTAATCACGTGAATTCAGGAAGCTGTAACAAAGTGAGAGTGTGTCTGCTCTATATCTGTCTTAAGGTTAGTAAGTGCACTTGTGTGTGTGTGTGTGTGTCTCTTTAGACGGCTGCCCTAGTTTTGCCAACGCAAACACACACTCACCCAGTCCTTTTTATTCACACAAACTCATAAATTCTCACAAGGGATGGCAGATGTCAGGCCGATTTACACCGTAAGAGACTTAGTGATGCAACCTCGTGCGTATCCCAGCATCCCTCTCATTACACAGAGTGTTCACTGAGAGATGCACTGTCCTCAGATCAGAGCCCTCACTCTAAATTACATATGAAAATGAATACACATTCCACTGTGTTTGTCAAACAGTTGCAGAGTAGATGTATGTATGTTACTCTAACAGTGCTGTTTCTGGTTATGTTGCCTTTACAAGCCAGACAGGCCTGTGCTTTATGTTTGGCTGTGTGTACATAAATGAAATTCCCCCTGAAAGCTTCCATTGCTCATAGTTGAATGATCTGCTTAGATTAATGATTCAAGTGGCTAACACATACAAACACACACATACACACAATAGTTCTGCCCCTTGGCAGAATTCACTGGCATTGAGCAGGAACCTCAGCTACATGAGGCAATTCTTCTTGCGGCGAGAAACTGTGTCCCTCAGACGAGTTCAGTGGGCTTTGAAAGGTGAGAGTGTAAAAGAAAGCAAAAGAGAGACTGTGCATAACCGACTGACAGTTTCGTGAGGACTGGAGAACTTTTCGACAGGCTCAGAAGGTGCTGACAGAGATGTATATGCGTGAGACACTGAGATTATGAGAAAAGAGAACAAAGGTAAGAGAAGGACAGTCAGAATGAGAGCTGGGTAGAAAGGCACTCGCGAAAGTGTCATCAAGAATTCAGAAGGGGAAAAAACGGTCCAGACCATGTCACCAAGGGATATAGTTGTGCAAATTTAAAGAAGTACGCTACTATTCAAAAGTGTGGGGTTGGTAAGATTTTTTCATTTTAGATTATTTTAAAATATTATATTATATATATTATAAATATTTATATTTATAACATTTTATTTTATAAAAATGTTATAACTGCAATAATATTGTGAAACATTATTACAATTTTAAATTTTCTGTTTTAAAATATTTTAAAATTTAATATATTCCTGTGATGGAAAAGCTGAAAAGATTTCTATTTCAAATAAATGTTGTTCTTTTTTTGTTGTTTTATCAATCAAATAATCCTTAATCATTCATTCTAATTCACTGGTTTGGTTTTCAAGAAAAAAATCTTATTATTATCACTATAGAAGGCAGTTGTGCTTCTTAATAATTTTAATAAATTGTGATAATGTGGCTTTTCGAAATTCTCTGATGAATAGTAGATGAATAGAGTCTCATATGCAACTATTACAAAAGATTTAAACTCTCACTGATGCTCCAGAAGGAAAATTGATACTTAAGAGCCAGGGGGTGAAAACTTTTGAACAGAATGAAGATGTACAGTTTTCTTATTTTTCCTAAATAGCACATTTTTTAATTTAGTACTGGCCTTCAGAAGCTACAGAAGATACTTACATTCTTCAAATTCAAAAAGTTTTCACCCCCAGATTCTTTAGGGTCTTAATGAAAAGTCTCTAATATACTTTGATTAAAAATTCTCAATGGTTTTGTAAAACAACACCCTTTTTACCCTGCCAAAATCAGCTCTGCAAAAATCATCTCATTCTAAAGGGTTGTTCCTTTAAATGCAAATGAGCTCTGCTCACCCCGCCCCTCTCTTCTCTCTGTGGAATGACGAGCTTGTTTACTTTAGCTGCGTTTAGCCGTGTTTAGCCGCTAAACTTCCTAACTACCACGTTACAAGGAAAGGCGATCACAAAGATTCATAAAAAAACGCTTATACTCACTTCTGCTGTAGGTGAAGCAGGATCACGAATGATTTGTGCGAACATAGACGGATATATGTAGATCGGGAGGCACATTCCCTTCACAAACAAACGTAATCCACTGCATCTTCAGTGGCTCAGATGTCGGGAGTGAATGACGGCCACTACGTTCATTATTACATCCAGCAACACAACACCTCAATCGCTCAATCTGAGATATTCTTGTCTAACTTACATCCCTGCTTTGGCTTCGAAACAAGGAAGGTTACTGGACTGTGACAGCTGGTCTGAGGTAAGAGCTCATGTCAATCAATTATCGTGGGCATCTGAGAACGGCTCGATTTGAAAAAGGGGATATTATTTTTACAGATTAATTAAAAACCACTGCATGGATTTTTATCATTATAGGGTAGATGTGTACATACACTGCCAACACACATTAATTTTAAAACAACATGAAAAAGTGAAGTTTGCATCCGATGACCCCTTTAATGCATTGTTTTTTCTTCTGAACCACCAGTGAGCATTTGAAACTTCTGTAATAGTTGCATATGAGTCCCTCAGTTGTCCTCAGTGAGAAAAGATGGATCTCAAAATCAAACAGTCATTGTTGGAAAGGGTTCAAATACACAAAAATGCTGGAAAGCCAAAGAATTTGTGGGACCTGAAGGATTTTTTCTGAAGAACAGCAGGCAGTTTAACTGTTCAGGACAAACAAGGGACTCATGAACAACTATCACTAAACAAAAAGACACAGCTGTGTATCATTCAGGTAACAACATAGTATTAAGAATCAAGTGTATGTAAACTTTAGAACGGAATAATTTATATAAATTCAGCTATTATTTTCTCTTGTGGACTATATGTAAAAGCTTATGTGAAATATCTTATTCAGGTCAGTAGTGAATAAACAATAACATGCATTTTTTTATGATCCCTCTTATTTTGCAGATTCTGCAAGGTGTATGCAAACTTTTGACTTCAACTGTATTTAAAATAGAATTTTGTAACAGTGTAAAAGTCTTTAATGCATAATGTATCCTTGCTAAATGAAAGTATTAATTTCTTTTAAAAGGGGGGGAGCGGGTCTTCAAATGATAGGCTTTTTATTTGAACAAAAGTTCATAGCACAAAGTCTACCCAATCGCTTCAAAAATTGTCCATATAACTCATGCACTACATTATATACTGTACTATCATTAAATATATGTCATATAATAGCATAACACCATATATTACCCATGATTTGAGCTGATTTATAACTTCTAAATGCATTTGGAAAGGATTGCACAGCCATTCAAGTGGGCAAAACAAGATGTACTGGCAGAATCTGTTGTAATTTTGCATGGTTTTTATGCGTGACCATTGTGGAACTTTGTATTCCAAAAACGGTAAAGCCAGATTATCCATCGTGCCTCACAACAGCTTACATGACTTTAACTGGTTGCAACAGTTTTAATTGCAGAGAAAAAACAGGCGTATACAGGTTTGGAATGACATGGAGGCGCATAAATATGTTACTATTTCTTAGATGTGACTAAATGTGACTATTTCTTTAAATGTGACTAAATGTTTAACTCATAATTACTTGTATTTGCACCATGGGTCAACACTGTCAAAGAACTGCAAAAAAATAAACAACCACCGAAAGCTAATCAGAAATTGTATCACTCCAGCAGTTTGAAAAGTGTTGAGTCAAATGCCAGCTCCCTCATTGTTCCGGCAGCCCTGCGTGCATTTTCATCAACGTTTTTATGTGTGTGTGAGCACTTAAAGCTTCAGTAGCATTGGAATTTAAACATTTTGTTTAAACCGTTCAGCTGAATCGTTAGCCTAGCCGTTACCTCCCTATCCCCCCTTTAGCCCATTAAGACTCCACACACACTGAACTTGTGGTTCTTCCTCTGGGACTGATTCTCGCTGAGTTGAAGCTCAGCTGTAGCTCAGCTACCCTTCCATCAACCACACACCTCACACCCACAGATGCAACTCAGCTAGGGGTTTATACTGTCCCTGGTCTTATTAATGTTGTTTTGAGAATCATAATCACATGAAAATGATGCTGGATGAGAACAATATGACACATTGGCACTCGACCAAAGCCTAGTGAGCTGCCTAGGTAGCATTTTAAAGCATTACATATGCTTCAGACACACAGGCTGTTCTTTAATTTTGGTCAAATTCTAAGAAAGCATCACATTTATCCTTAAAGCACAGTGACAGGCAGGAAAAAATAGGAAAATCCCAAAATAAACACAATATTTGTGCATGCTATGTTTTGTTATACTTCTTAGTGGATGATGCTGTTAGCTTAAAAACATGGTGACACCAAACTCAAACAGAAATCAATTGTATGTTCTATTTAAAGGGGTCCTATTATGCTCTTGTACAAAGTCTTGATTTTGTTTTGGGGGTGTACAAGAACATGCTTTCATGCTTGGTGGTTCACAAAACGCATTATTTTTCACATAAATTACATTATTACAATTCCTTTCTCCAAGCCTGGCACAAATGGCTCGATTAGTTCTGATTAGCCTCCAAAAAATGAAATGCATTGTGATTGGTTAGCTGTCCCACTGCATTGCGATTGGCAAACAGCTTAGACGGTGTTTCAGTACTGCCACGCCCCTTACCAAAGTAGCAAGTTCCGTGTACAACTGTTAGCGCAAGCTAGATTAAAGTGATTCTTATGTTTTAAATATGGATATTGTTCTTACAAAAACGCATCAATTCGCTACAAGAGGCATTTATTGACCACCCGGAGCTGTGTGAGGCTCTTTTTATTATGGATGAATGCACTTTATTGGACTTGTTTTGGACTGATGAAGAGAAACACCCGTCTATGCGGTTCTAAAGCTTGGGAGTGCCAGGATTTTTAACTCCGATTGCATTCGTCTGACAGAAGGAAGTCGTATAGACCTAGGATGCATTGAGGGTGAGTAACATAATACGCTACAGTAGTGTAAGGTCCTATCGTCAGCCTGCCAGATCTCCGATACACATTATCATGCTAATTTATTTAATTATTTACATATTTAGTCTCATTGCCAGATATCAGCATAAGGCTAAAAGCAGCCTAACATTATCATTATAATAGAACATCATCACTGATTAGCCTTGCCTAGTCTAGTGCAAGTATATGCATTTTAAAAAACACTCGCATTATAAGTGAAGCTATCTACACTGTATGATGAATAAATCTTTTTCCACACACTACACACGTCTGTGGCACGTTACAGCTCTGACGCGGCCACTCTAGTCAATGCTTGCGTCTCAGAAGCTGCTCTCCGTGCTGCATCGCTAAAGTTAGGCTAATCCCCCACCTCGTCCCTACCCACCCAAACCATTCGAATTTCCGTAGGCGGGATTGATTTTAATGATATTCTAATAAGCCGCGTTGTGACATCATTGCATGTGGAAAACAAACGCTTTAGTCGAAAGGAGCCATTCGTTGTAGTTCTTGAAAAGGGATTTTTTAAAAACAATATCTCCCTTTGGAGTGGACTTTGAGATTTGTAACTTTGTAGATCTTTTTTTTTGCCCAAACATACACACCACACACTGGCTTAAATTCAAAAAGTGAAAAAGCATAATAGCACCTCTTTAATGCAAAAAATCCCCTCACTCCTTCAATACGAGTTTTTTTTCTTCCTCGAAGTTCAAAATTCTGACTTTTGTGGGGAAAATGTCTGAATTGTGAGATATAAGCTCAGAATTAGGGGAGAAAAAGTTGAAATTGTGAGATGAAAAGTCGCAAACTTACATAAGAATAAGACAAATATTATAGGAACAGTGTGTATGTGTGAGTGTCAGTGTATAGAGAAAAAGAGTAAGTTGAGCGGTGTGCTCCAGTATGAAGTAATTGGTGTCATATCAGGGCCTAGCTGCACGAGGGGGTGACGAGAAGTGAATGACTAGGGGGTGTGAGAGAAAGAGAGCGGGAGAGAGCGAATGACAGCGAGAGAGAAGAAGAGAATGGGGTGGATGTTTTGAGAGCTTGAGAGGGTGCTGGAGGGGGATGGTTTGATCCAGCCAAACAGAGAGCAGAGAAATGCTATGAATGTCACATTTCCACTGAGAGAATCGAGGGCAAAAGTATTCAAAAGTAAGAAATTATTCTTCAGAAAGAAAGTAATAATTCTTGGTGGTTCTTTTTAGCTCATTCAGACTCTACGGAGCAAGAGTCATTTTGTATTTACGGGTCCAAATGAGTACTTGAAGTCAACATGAAATCAAAATTGACCACTTATGTTCTTAAATCATGTTCCTGATTACACTTCAAATGATTCATCGGTGCATGTTATTCTAGTCTCTGAAATGAAAATAACTTCCTTTAATGCTGACATCACTTGGACCGCACAGACTATTAAATAATGTTAACCAAAGAGTCAAATAACTTTTTAGACAATAAACCCCACTGAACATCCACTCGTCACAATCCAATTAATAGCAGATGTCCTGTCCTACAGTACATTTTTTTTCTTACTGAACATCCTGCTTAATTCAGAAACACATCAAATTATGGAAGCAGTTTTTTTATGTTTCTATAAATTATTCATTCACATGATATATGTTGTATTACTTATAACATCATAGTTAGTCACAGATCGTAAATGAAGCTAGTTAATTAGCAGGCAACATTATGATCAGATTTTCTGTACTTGGTTGCCTGGGATCCGGCCTCTCTGGCTTTTAAAACCATCCTAATTCAATTATGTTCAATTGAACCCAGTTCAGTTGAGTCACGCCACCAGAACAGGCTGTTTTAAAGACAGCTGTACTTAAGGGGTCTTTCCATATAAAAAACAAGCGGATTAATTGGCACATCCTGTGCATAAATGTAAATCTCTTTCCTAAAGGTCAACTTGGCTATTTAGCTATACAATATTTATAATTATATGACTATGGAAGTGCTTATATAACCGCTTGGTGACAGCAAGATGAACATAAAAATGGAGGGAAAAGGGAAATGAGGGGGAGAGAATATAGCCAACATTTGTAGAGATTGGTCTACGGCTGTTTTGATGCACACAAACGTTGCAAAGCTTTGAAGCAGGCTACTATGAAAAGGAATAATCTGTTAATCTTTAAAGTAGAAGTTAATTTCCAGAACAAAAATTTACAGATAATTTACTCAGCCTCTTGTCATCCAAGATGTTCATGTCTTTCTTTCTTCAGTCGATAAGAAATTATGTTTCTTGAGGAAAACGTTGCAGGAATGTTCTCCATATAGTGGACTTCAATGGTGCCTGTGAGTTTGAACTTCCAAAATGCAGTTTAAATGCAGCTTCAAATGGCTCTAAATCATCCCAGCCAAAGAAGAAGGGTCTTATCTAGCGAAACGTTAAGTCATTTTCGAAACAAATTGACAATTTATATAATTTTTAACCTCAAATACTCATCTTGTCTCGTCTCTGCGATGTGCATGTGTAGTCTGTGTAATCCGTCGATACAGTTAGAATATATCGAAAAACTTCCGTCTCGTTCTCTTCTTCATCGTCAAAATCGTCCTACTGTACATCGCTGTTTTAACTTTTTTTGTAAAGGGTGTATCATCTTTGTTGCATGTTCACTTTGTAAACACTGGGTTGGTACTTCTGCAGCGATGTAGGACGATTTTGAAGTTGGGGAAGAAAATGAGATGCAGGTTTTTCGACATACCCTAACTGTATTGACTGTACTAAACCGGAAAAAACAGAGTTCACACAGACTTAGACAAGACGAGCATTTGAGGTTAAAAATTATAAAATTGTCAATTTGTTTTGAAAATGACAGATCGTTTTGCTAGGTAAGACCCTTCTTCCTTGGTAGGGATCATTTAGAGCCATTTGATGCTGCATTTAAACTGCATTTTGGAAGTTCAAACTTGGGGGCGCCATTGAAGTCAATTATATGGAGTTAATTCCTGAATTTGTTTCCTCAAGAAACATCATTTCTTATTGACTGAAGAAAGAAAGACACAAACATCTTGTGTGACAAGGGAGTGAGTAAATTATCTGTAAATTTTTGTTCTGGAAATGAACTTCTCCTTTAATAGATCAGACTTACTATACAAAATGCTAATTTAAGCAAAAAGAGACAGAGTTAATAACGATAAATAGCAATTTCAACATCTGTTTTTTTTTTTTTCATCTTACACATTCAGATATACCATAGTGTATATATAGTATGTACTATACAGCGTGTAGATAGATAGATAGATAGATAGATAGATAGATAGATAGATAGATAGGTAGATAGATGTAAGTCTGAATGTGGAGCAATCATCATTATATTATATACATACAGTTCGATGTTCAATAATTTGAAAGACAAATTTGTTTACTTTTATGTGTTAATAGTTACCTATTATGCCCCTTTTACAAGATGTAATATAAGTCTGTAATAAAATGGTTATTTTACATGGAAGCAGAAACACACTGTTGCACTGTGCATGTCTCTTTAAATGCAAATGAGCTGCTGCTTCCCACCCCCTTTTCCAGAATAGGGCTGTGCCTTTACAGCTCGTACTTCTGATATTCTACCAAAAAACATCTGTTTGGTTTTGATTATCATGTCTATCTTGCTGAAATCATGCATTTTAAAGCCATATCAGTTTAAACTTCTAATATATGACCCTAGACCACAAAACCAGTCTTAAGTCGCTGAGTTATATTTGTAGCAGTAGCCAAAAATACATTGTATGGGTCAAAATTATTGATTTTTCTTTTATGCCAAAAATCATTAGGATATAAAGTAAAGATATTTTGTAAAATTCCTACTGTAAATATATCAAAACTTAACATCTGATTAGTAATATGCATTATTAAGAACTTAATTTGGACAACTTTAAAGACGATTTTCTCAATATTTAGATTTTTTTTGCATCCTCAGATTCCATATATTCAAATAGTTGTAGCTCAGCCAAATATTGTCCTATCCTAACAAACCATACATCAACGGAAAGATGATGTATAAATCTCAATTTCAAAAAAATTTACCCTTAAGACTGGTTTTGTGGTCCAGGGTCACATATATGGTTTTCTGAGCAAACATGTCCGAAGCATGCACACAGAAAGTGGCTGTCACACAGCATGTGAGCAAGTTTATGCTAAAAACACTCATATGTTATAAAAAACACAGTTGGTTATGTCTGTGAAGATCAAGGCATTAGTACTGGTACACCACTGTTGCTTGTGAAAACAAAAATGGCGGTTCCGTGGGTGGAAACGTGCAGATTAAGAGGCGGTAATATTATAATAAGATCCCCTTCCCATGTCACTAGGGAAGCGAATGTGGCTCATTTTTTCACATGCTTGCAGAGAAAGGCTTACCAAAACAGTTACTGGGTTGTCCTTTTTCATGTTTTCCAGGTTGGTAGATGCACCAGGGACTGTTTATAGCACTTCAACACATAAAAAGTCAGATTTTCATGATATGTCACCTTTAAAGAATTCTGGTTTAGTGTTAGGTTGCCACTAGACATCCAATCTGTGCTGGGAAGCAAGTTGAGAACCACCGTCATAGATTACTGTATCAAACCCTTCTCCTCTGCATAAGATTCTCATTTTCCTTCTCTTCCACTTTCTCATGTCATAACTGTGTAGCATTTCTTGGGCAGCGCTAACAGCATGTTCCTGCAGAGCCCTTGCCAAGGCTGACAGGAGTGTATTGATTGGTGTGTGTTGGGGAGCTCAACTTGTTGGCAGTCCTGGCAGATCTAAATGGACTCTTGTTAGCGATTCAGATTACTGATACGGCACTGTCCCGCACTTCCAACGTCACCGTCCCGACTCGTCGGCCGCGTTACTTTCAACAGCGAAACATGAGCGCGGCACGCCGGCTATTCATCACTTCCTCTTCACTTCAGAGTGGGGGATGCTGATAGATTACCTCAATTAGGCCAGACGGACTGGTTCGGAGCAGTAATCTATGAAAAGAGAGGAACGAAAAGCTTGGCGGTGGCTATATTTATACAGTGCCGTGATAAATGTTTAAGCACTCGCTAATTCCTGTACAAGCAGATTGTGTTCAGGTCACAGAACAACCTCCAGCCAATATTCAATTAATAAGTGACACAATGGGGATTTGTAAAGCGCCTGTGTTCAAAAATGACTAATAATACTGTCTGCACTCAGACCTTGTTGAAATGATAGCTAATGGCATTAATCATCAGATAATTGCACGCTGGAGTTTTGAATGATGGTGAAAGTTTACACAAGCCAACCGTTTTGGCCCTGGGAACGTGCAAAGCCGACGCTAACTGGCTGAAAGTTTCAGAAAATGCCAATCGCTCCATTTCGCACTTCTCTTTCCTGTTATCTTTCTATCTCCATCTCTATTTCTATCTCGACTATTAGGTATACCTGTAACCTAGCAACAGTGGAAGACATTGTCCCGCCCTCCACCTTCTCGCGCAGTGACAGCTTCAGCTTGTCAGCCAATATGGCACAAAGGACTGCATCTCCCAGGGCGCCCGACGGACCAATCAGAGAGTTTTATAGGACCTGTTGAGACGCATACCTACCTCACACACAGACACTGCGCCCCACCCTAGGAACAGGAGGAAAAATCAAAGGATGAACGCAGGATCAGCCACTATGTGGCATACAAATATACACAAACGCTCACCTGTCAATCAAATTAGAACGTTTGCACTGCTGAACACATCAAATCACACCACCACACCCTTTGCACACAGAAGCCTTAATAATTCTCCAGAACAAAACACTGACCTGACATGAAAGCACATTATTTCCCCATCAATTTAACAGGCATTTAACTCAAAAGGCACAAGCAGTTAGCTCATTGTACAACACAACACTGTGCATATCTCGCCCTGCCAAGGTCTCATAATCACCCCAATATTATGGTCAGTCATGCCTCCTCCTGCTGGTTCATTATCGTGCAATCCCTCTGTCTCTCCTTCTCCCTTCCAGGCTCAGTCAAAGCCAAATTAACCCCTGCAGTGCCGGCTTAAGACAAGCTATTTCCCTTTAATAACTCACTGATAGCCAGTCATACATAAACATGACTAGAGTCGCACTATAAAACATGCATTTGACCTCTTCCTTTGACCTACCCTGAGAAGAAACAGTGCAAATGCTGGACATTCACCACAAAGTTTTTTAAAGGGATCGTTCAACAAAAATGCCTCATGTCATTTCAAATCTGTATCCATTTGTTAATTCTGTGAAAAAAAAAAAGACAGACATGTAGGTTTGGAACAACATAAGAGTAAGTAACTGATTCGCTACATTACACCATTAGACATTGTTCACATTGTTAATGGTGATTTTGCATGACATTAATGAACGATATTAAGTGTTACGCCAGAGGAAATGGAGGAAAAAAGCTATGCTGATTGGGGTATGTACAGCAGAGTTGTTCATTTAATGCAATAATGTGCACTTATTTTATGTAATATTTACTTAAAATGTGCAGTATGCACTGACAAGACTGGTTGATTTTGGATTTGACGACAAGGCGGAAAAACTGATTTCTGTTAAACAGCCAAGTGGGCACAGATATTGGCAAATGCTGCCAGCCGATTAATTAGTACATTACATAATACATGATTAAAAAATAACACCAACATCATAGTATCCTTCCCAGTTGCATTGTACATACTGTACTCTCCCTGCATTCAAATATAAATACGCTCTAAAAAATAAAGGAGGCTTTCAATGCCATAAAACAATCATTTTCCAATAATCTTTTAGTTAACCATTTCTTCTTAGTGTGATGATTAATAATATCTGCCTTTTTCCATTATAAAGAACTGTTCTGTCTATTGGAAAAGTTCCATGGATGTTAAAGGTTCTTCATAGATCCACAGATGCCATTAAATCCTTTATTTTTAAGAAAGTACTTCTCTGTTACAAAGAAAAATGTATTCATGACAGTGTATAGTAAGCGAACAATACCCAGATGACATATTTCTGAGATACTGAAGTGTGCAACCATGGGAGCTGAGGAGCCGTCAGACTCAAAAAAAAAAAAAAAAAAAAAAAGTCAGAGAACTGTAAGCTAAACTGTTCTTGTCAAGTGCTGTATAAGTACCAAGAAAATATTTCTTTTCCAATGCCTGATTAGAAATGATAGAACATTTATTATTAATTATTTAAAAATGACAATTAATGTTTTTAAATACCTATCATATGATATTTTCGCTTAGCATTCAGCAGTTTAGCCTGCTAGCTTAGCATACTTAAAGGGATAGTTAATCCAAAAATGAAAATTCTGTCATTAATCACTCACCCTCATGTCGTTCCAAACCTGTAAGACCTTCATTCAACTTCGGAACACAAATTAAGATATTTTTGATGAAATCCGAGCGCTTTTTTGTTTACTACTTGTACTGAAGGGCGCATGACACTGATATTAGCGTCTGCCTTTTCATTTGAGTAAAACAAACGTCATATCATGTACACACAGAAATTAGGTATTCACAGCAACCCGTCAAAATAAAAGTTAGGTTTGACATGAAGACATTATGGCAGAAATACATTACTATTGTTAAGTACAATATATGTAATACTAAAGCCATTAGTCGAAAAAGCTTAACAACTAAAGCTAACGCTTTTGCTCTGGCAGTACATGGGAAAATAGATGGAAGAGAGGCTTCACTACGCTGAATAAACAGCTTTTTAAAGGAAATGGCTTTTAACCCTCATTTAACCCTTTAACTTTCACTCCCATTTTTGAACACAGACATAAAAATGCACTATCCAGACTTAAATTTTTATAATTCATGAATGAAAACATTTTGTAATATGATTTTAATGTACATCTTCTATGGTAATGCAATGTCTGTTTTTAAAATGCCTTTCAATGCCTTTTGAACCGATATATAATTTCTTATGATATCTAAAGCGTGAAAGGGAAAAAAGGAAACGAAGAAAGTCTTTTGTGACAAAGGTCAGAACTCAAGTTATGATGTAGATTTTTTAAGTTGAGCTCTTGACATATATTAATCTACTACTTTTCCTACATAATTTGTAACACAAAAGTATGGTAAAATCTCTATTTAGGAGTCTTAGAGCTATCCAACAATGTATAGTTTGTCATGATTAGATTAGGATTTATTTGTAATATGGTGAAGTAAACAGAGTGGACAGTGACAGTTAAAGGAGAAGTCCACTTCCAGAACAACAGTTCACAAATAATTTACTCACCCCTTTGTCATTCAACATATTCATGTCTTTCTGTCTTCAGTCGTAAAGAAATTATGGTTTTTGAGGAAAACATATCAGGATTTTTCTTCATATAATGGACTTCAATTATGCCCCCAATTTTGAAATTCCAAAATGTAGTTTAAATGCGGCTTGAAAAAAATGCAGTTTTATAAGAGAAGTCACTGACTTTTTGCGACAGGTGAGACTCACAGCACTTTTCATTCATTCCTATGGTATTCATAAACGGTGATTGAAGCTGCGTCTCATTACGGAGGCTGCATCCTCCGGAGGTCACATTTGAAGGCTGCACACGTCATTAAGGATGTTGTATTTACGAAAAGTAACCATAATAAAATCGACTGTTATTCCTTGTGAGGTGTAAAATACTATAATTTATTTTTTACTTTGCAATTTAACGGTTACTTTTTCTTAAATGAGACCTCTCCGATGACGTGTGTAGCCTTCAAATGCGTCCTCCAGAGGAAGCAGCCCTCCAAATGAGACACAGCTTGAGTGTTGCACAACTCTGACTGAAATTCAATGACGTCAAGGCTGTTATATGATTGGTTATTAAAGGACACTTTCTCTAATAGTAAGTAACACAGACCCTCCCATCTCCCTATAATAAGAAAATCTCTGGTAATACTACTACTACTACTACTAAAATTATTAAAACCTTATTTGTTAAGGAATAATAATACATTTCTTCAGTGTTTTAATTGTAATTGTAAATCCCCTTTATTTGCCAAAAAATAAAATTTGTTTAATTTTCATGAATTAAAAGGTAAATTAAATTAATGCTTTATGCCTTCATTTGATAACCATAAAAAAACAAATACACACCACAGAATGTCTGAGAAAAATTATCATTTCACAAGGCTATTGTAAGAATAAATGAAACTTGTTTTTATGCATTCAAATAATTAGACATGCTAAAACACAGAATTTGGTAACAGTAAAACAGAAGGTGGGCAAAAGTAAAACATTTCATAGGGCACTAAACATATCATTTTTGTTAAACTTTTAATAAACTGTTTTTTTTTTTTTTTTTTTTTTTTTAAGTTTCATGATTTTAATGAATTAAAAAAAAATTACAAATGGGAAAAAAAAAATAAATAAAAATGGAATCCAGAAAAATTCAAACAAAAAAAACTTTCAAAACAGAATTTGGGAAAAAATAAAACGCATTTCACAGGGCACTAGACATCAGTGATTCAACTGCAATGATATGAAGCTATAAGAATACCTTTTGTGAACAAAGAAAACAAAAATATCGACTTTATTTAACAATTTCTACTCTTCCATGTCAGTCTTCGAAGTGACTTCACAAGAGATCTATGCCACATATATATTCACACACAACCTATATATTTACTTGTTAAATATTCACCCCACAGAACATCCCTGTTTATTTTTCCTCCTTCCCCTCCTTTTTTTTCTTAAGTCTGTCAAAATACTATAGAATAGAAGTGATAGAAGTGAACAGATCAAAAAGAGAAGCACACCCAATATACCTTTGAATGCTAGGAGGCTTCTTTTCTTTCTTTCCTCTCAGTTTTCGCAGTTTCTAAGCGGACAGATCAAAGCGATAATATTAAACGAATAAATTAGCTGGTTGTCAGGCAAAAAAAAAAAAAAGGTGCCACAACTGTTGAAAGGAAAACTGGGTAAGGGATAACATCTACTCTGTCCATGCTGATTTAGGTGCTTGCTATTACACCAAAGAGAGCTTGATCCTCTGGTGTCAAATGCTGTCTAGGTTTTAAAATTCCTCTTTAGTCTGTTCAGTTTTGTTTCTAATTCTACTTGACTCTGGCTCAGTTGCTTTAACAGTACTTCAGCAAAACCAACGTGCAGCGTGGTGCATCAGATCAGTCCTACCGTTTCTCTCTAGAGCGATAATCTAATCTTCTGGAATTCTAAGCATGTATACAAAAAAAATAATAATAATTCTGAATATGCTATTAAGACAGAAAAAAATAGACAAAAAAGTAAAAGAAATCAGTCTGAATGGATGAAAGTCCTGACTCTCTTGATGAATTCCCAGATCAAATAAAACATTACTAAAACTGATGATCTTATTCAACAACAATGCATTAAATTTATGTATAATTTCACTCCATTTTTGATTAAATAAATGCAGACTTGGACAGCATAAGAGAGTTCTTGCAAAAATATTTTGAATGCTGGTAATATATGAAAGTTATATTAGTAACTAGTAATATATGTGACTAGGGGTGTAAGAAAATATTACGTGCGTATCGCGATATTTTGTTTGGCGATACTGTATCGATTCTCAAAAACGGAATATCGATATTTAATAAAAACTAATAATAATAATAATCATCATCATCATCATCATCATCATACAAGATTCATGACAGTTGCTTCGTTTTGAGCCTTTATCCTAACCGCTAGACCACAGTCTTCTTATCTCTGAACTTAAACAGTGACAGGAAATACTAACATAAGGGCACGCTACTAATGTTAGCGTTAATGGAGAATGAAAGAATAGTTCCTTCTCCCGCCTCGGTGTAAAGTGTGGCGCCATGTCGGCTTTTCTGGTAACGTTCGCTCCAGGACGCGGCAAGCAGCGGAACCGCCGCGCGGCCGCCACCCGTCTGTGCAGCAGAAGCGCCCCGTGCAGCCGAGGCGGCGCCTGCGCCGCGGTTACGCAGCTTGCCGAGTCCCGTGAAAGGGCCTTTGCGCCGGGCGCAGTGGGGTAGCCGCGCGGCTGCCCGCCGCTTTCTCTCGTGGTGGGGATGTTTTGTGCAGTTAAGGCGGTGCTCGCGTAACGGTCTCGGCGATTCCACGCGGAGCATAATTACAAACTGAAAAACTTGCGAAATCCAAAACTTTCAAAATTCTCAGAACAAAAAGGTTCTCATAATGTCCAATATCTGTATTTATTTTATTGTTTTACAATTATTTTCTTTTCTTTAGGAATCCTGTAAGCACTTTATTTTTATTGATATTAAGCAGATGTAATTCTTAAGTTCAGATCAAAATGATCTGACATGGTTACAACTGTAAACTTAAACTGTAAAGCAGGGTCTAAAAATATATATGGGTCTGTTTACAAAAGCTTACATTTTTAGACTGAGACAATATTTAGACTTTTTTGCACCCTCAGATTCCACATATTCAAATAGTTGTATCTTGGCCAAATACTGTCCTATTCTAACAAACCATACATCGATGGAACGCTTATTTATTCAGCCTTCAGATGATGTATATATCTCAATTTCAAAAAATTGACCTTTATGACTGGTTTTGTGGTCCTGGGTCACATATAAAAGTCCATCAGTCTCAAAAATCTAAGCGGAAAGATAAACAGATATAAGGACTGATGGATTGATGGATGGTCGAAATGTATCGACAGACATACTGACCTGTGCTTTCAGCAAACTAACACAATAAGTATGCGGCGAATGAGTGACAACGGTGGGAGGCTGAATAAGGGGTCTGTAATGGAGATTTGATCTGTAGATGTGGGCCACAGGACAGGGAAGCTTCCTCATTACCCAGCTGAACAAGATACCTGCTGCTTCCCACAGCTCTAATGAGCCAACTCACCATAACACAGGTAATAAAGGTCAACTTACACAGCATATAGCAAACAACACACACACAGCACTGTTAGGAAACACACCATGCAAGAAAAGTGACAGTGAATTGTTTTTACCTGTGCAGGCTGTGTGTTTTAATATCTCATCCTAAATAGACCTGACAACGTGTGATGATCTCAATCGAGGTAAGTATTGATATGCACTGATTTCCTCCTTTAAAAGATACTCTTGTAGACAGATGCATTAAAGCAGTTTAATGCACTGCATGTAGATATAAACAACCTTAAAAAGTTTTTTTTTTTCCTTAAGATGACCTTAAATTCAGGTCAGAGTAGCCTAGTCTCAGACGGCACACCCACGGACCGCCCACAGACCACTCGCTGACCGTCTGATGCATATTTCTCAAAAAATTGGAAAACACTTTCTCAATCTGCTGAGCTGTAATCTGATTGGCTTGCTTTAAACTACTAGTCTGTTTGCATATTTTGCTATGTTGGAAAGAACATGCTACACCCCATTTATGCTATATTTTGTTTTCTGTACAGTTTGCATTCTATTTCAGATAGAAAATGATCTGTGGTTTTCTGAACTTGTGGTCTTGTCCAAAAATAAGCCGTAATGTGGGTTTTGTTTTTATGCTTTACACAGACTAAAAGTACCACGACACCCAATCAATTCGCAATTTTTACATACCGTCTGTCTCACTACAGATCAGTGGTGTCACAGTTATGAGATTTGGAACAAAAACATTTAGACAATTAAAAACAATATGGTGAACAACAAAGGCTTTTTACATTATAAGGGCACTAAACCTTTAACACCATGCTTATCATTGGGCTATCTTTTATTATTAGTACTGAATAATTGAATGATCTATCAATAATGCAGCTTTAATTAGCTGTCGTTACATAGACTGCATTTAGACAGCTGCTGCAGAATGTGGCCTGCAGGGACACAAAGCAAACTGGACATTGCAGATCACATTGGCACAGCTAAAACACACTGCTTTTTAAATGATATTTTGTGGTAAAATTATATGAAATTTGAAAGTCTTTAACTGTAAATTAAAAAGTGCAACCAAGCCCTAAATCACTGATAACAACAGAAATGCAAATACAGAGGGAAAAACATGGTAATTATATTTTTTTAACATTGTATTGAATGCCATTAATTTAAGTTAACTGCAAATTACAGAACCAGACTAATCTTTTAATTTAAATATCACTCATAGTCATTAAAATAAATGTTACATTATACTTTGTCACTTGTCACAAAGTTTGTCGTTGCTTAGTGTGAAATAACTTAAGATGATTTTAAATGAGAGCTGACTGTGACTGCTTGTGTCTTTTCACATTTCTTCATATGTTCAGATGAGCGTAAGAAGATAATCACAAATATTAGAGGTGAATAAAAAATTTTTCCACTTCTAATGATATGATTATGAGTTTATGACAAATTTTCGTTAAATATAACATTAAATACGATAAAATCATAAAATTAGATTAAAAAATATTAAATAAAAAATATTTCATTATATACAGTTGAAGTCAAAGGTTTACATACACCTTGCATTATATGCAAAATGTTAATTATTTTAACAAAATAAGAGGGATCATACAAAATGCATGTTATTTTTTATGTAGTACTGACCTGAATAAGATATTTCACATAAAAGACGCTTACATATAGTCCACAACAGAAAATTATAGTCGAATTTATAAAAATTACCCTTTCAAAAGTTTACATACCTTTGATTATTAATATTGTGTTGTTACCTGAATGATCCACAGCTGTTTTTTTTTTTTAATTATTTTGTTGAGTGATAGTTGTTCATGAGTCCCTTGTTTGTCCTGAATGGTTAAACTGCCTGCTGTTCTTCAGAAAAATCCTTCAGGTCAGCATTTTTTGTGTATTTGACCCCTTTCCAACAATGACTGTATGATTTTGAGATCCATCTTTTCACAATGAGGACAACTGAGGGACTCATATGCAACCATAACAGAAGGTTCAAACACTCACTGATGCTTCAGAAGGAAAAACCATGTATTAAGATCTGTGATTAAGATTCTCATTGAACAGAATGAGAATATTGCACATTTTTCTTATTTTGGCTAAATATCATATTTTTTTTCATTTAGTACTGCCCTTCAGAAGCTACTGAAGATACTTACATGTTCCCCAGAAAACAAAATAAGTTAAATATACCCTGATATTCAAATTCAAAATTTTTTCACCCCCCTGCTCTTAATACATCATTTTTCCTTCTGGCACATCAGTGAGCGTTTAAACCTTATGTAATAGTTGCATATGAGTCCCTCAGTTGTCCTCAGCGTAAAAAAATGGGTCTCAAAATCATACAAATTTATGTAATCATACAGGTGTACGTAAACTTTTGACTTCAGCTGTATATAATACACACACACACACACATATATATATATATATATATATGTAGCATCTTATTTATTTATTTATTTATTTATTGCATTAAAAGTGTGTATCATAATTCAAAACAATCTTTTGGATCTATAGTTATTTGTTTCATCAAAGGTGCAGGACCTCGTACAAAAAAATTCCTCAGGCCCCAACCCCCCCCAGATCTAAAAAATCTGGCCACCCCAAACATTACCTATCCATGGTGGAATATACCAAAGCACACACATATAAATTGAAAAAGCACAGCATTGGTTTGAATCTTAGGACGCGTGTAACACATATAATTGAGCACTGGGCCCACCTGTCTCTACAACCTCCAGCACCCAACACCTTCAGTCACTGTGATTCTCTCTTTCTCTGTCTGTCTCAGCAGTGAGAGATTAGATAAGGGGATCAGTTGTACAGAGTTTGACCCTGTCCCTTAAGGCTAGTGTGAAGATGTAGTGTGCAAGCTGTAAATCTGAGCGAGCTCAGATAAGATCAGTTGTGAAAGTAGCTCTTTCAGACTTGTAGAGGGAGACGAGGCATTAGAGGGAATGATAGAAGTAGGGTTGAGTATCGTTAGAATATGATCAATTCCGATTCCGATTCCGATTATGCTTATCGATTCCGATTCTTTTCGATTCCCAGTTTCGATTCCAGTGAGAATTAAAAAATGATATCAAGCATATTTATCCTGTTTCTTTTTTTTGCTAACATTTGTTAAACATTTTGCTAAACATTTGCTAAACAAAAATCAACAGGCTACATAAAAACAAGATTCATTTAAGACCTGTTTGCAAAATAGAGCTGTGTGATTCTGGATAAATTGGGTTGTTGTAGTTTTTTTAAATGGAAGTTGTGGTTTTCTCACGATTCTGAAGAAAATAAACATTAGACAACTAAACAAAATCACATGTAGGCCTAATTTATAAGTAAATGATTCAGTGATTCACTCAAGATTTACTTGGTTCATTACTGGATGAATCAGTGTTTTTTTGTATGAATGATCAAAGACATACATTATTAACAGCCCCCTTTCGCCATCTACTGGCATAACAACGTAATGATAAATCTTTAACATTATTTGGAAGGTCAAATTACCTTTCAAAAGGATGATTTACTATTTTGATCTCTACCGTACATATCAGAGTTTATATCCAGACTATGAAATTTTATCCCAGTACTTCTGTGATTATTTGAATGTTTGTAACAGAAATAATGAATTGTGTGGTTGAAAAGACTGTGAAACTTTCATTCATAGACATGACAGTGGCTCTCTTTAGGTCAGCAGCAGCACGAACGCAGATTTGAATGTTCAAATCACACTGGTCGTACGCTGCATGGAAGAAACATTAAGGAATCAAACAAATGAATCATTGTAATTTAGGAACAGAATCACGTTGGTATTTGAATCATGTTTGTGATCTTTAACAATCTGTTAAATTAAAATGCTTTGTCATATTGGTGCTGACACATCTATTGCAACATGTTTAGCTTATCACAAATATTATAGGCTACTTTGCTTTTTCGACTTCTGATCGCAAGTGTAGCCATACTTTAGAGCGCTATGCGCTTAGATTAGCGAGCAAGGTCCTGGCAGATCGCTAGGTCGGGTCCTCACAGATGAAAAAAAAAAGAACCACAAATAGGAATCGATAGGCAGAATCGAAATTTTAATTTCACAAGAAGTATCCAATTCCTGACCTTAAGTATCCCATTATGGAATCGGAATCGATTTTCGATACCCAACCCTAGATAGTAGCTTCTCATCCACAATTTTGAACATCACTCACCATCTTTTGTAATGTTCACAAAGATTCAACGTCCAGTTTAGCTCAATAATAAGAAAAACATACGGTGGTTTGCCTCAAGTGAGAGGCTGAAATCTGAAGTGAGCACTTTAAGGGTGCTTGAAATGGAAATCAGTGAGACAGCGAAGACATGAACAGGAAAAGGATGGAGGAGTGTGACAAGGCAGCTGATGTTAATGGTCAGTGGAACTGTGCAGGCGCTTGGTTCGGGATGCGCTTGAAAAATTAAGCAACCCTCCCTCCGCTGAATAATTCCAAGCTTTAATGCTGGAGAAGCTGAGGGAAAAATGAGCCTGCACTTAGCCTATTTTTCCATGCTTAAAGGAGCAAAAATACACTCAAATTACATAGGCTACGTCAGCTAGAAATGTAAACACAGAAGTTAGTCCTGGTTTTGAAAGAGGGTGGATCCTCTCCAGATCTTACATAGTATCAATTACATCATCTCATCCCTATTTTTGTGTGTTTTAAGTATGTTTTCATGCCTGCATGCTAAAAAAAAGTGACTTGCTTATTCTGGCCAAGAACTACCACCATTATTACATCTGAAATATCATTATAAAAGAACTGCCAAGGAAAAAGACTCCTTAAAAATAATTGCACTACACCGAAAATATTTCCATCCACAAGTTTTTAGGAGGAATACTGCACTGGAAGTTGGGAAAAGCCATGCAATCAGAAAGCTCTGCCCATGTTAGTGTGAAGCATCAGATGGTCAGTGAGAGGACTGAGGGCAGCCCATGGATATGCCGTCGTCCTTTTGATGTCCTTGGAGAGCTGGAATTTTTAAAGGGACAGTTCACCCAAAAATGAAAATTTTCTCATTATTTACTCACTCTCATGTCATTCCAAACCCAAGACCTTTGTTCATCTTCGGAACACAAATTAAGATATTTTTGATGAAATCCGAGAGCTTTCTGACCCTGCATAGACAGCAAAGTATCTACCACATTCAAGGCCCAGAAAATTAAAATAGTCCATGGGACATCAGTGGTTCAACCGTAATTTTATGAAACTACAAGAATACTTTATTTATTTATTCAACAATTTCTTCTCTTCTGTGTCAGTCTTCGATGTGCGTTCACAAGAGTACCACAACGTATGTGACTGATGTCACATGGACTATTTTAATGATGTTCTTACTAACTTTCTGGGCCTTGAATGTGGTAGTTGTGTTGCTGTCTATAGATGGTCAGAAAGCTCTCTGATTTCATCAAAATATCTTAATTTGTGTTCTGAAGATGAACAAAGGTCCTACAGGTTTGGAATGACATGAGGTTGAGTAATTAATGACAGAATTTAGATTTTTGGGTGAACCATCTCTTTAAAGCACTTCTACAGTATATGTAACATATATAAGAGAGTCAGTTTTAAACAACCTTCTTTGACTAAAACAGATTATTAGCCTTTAGCTCTTGTCTAATATCTTAGCAAATAACATTTACAACCTCTAGCTTCATTGATGGACGATCTACGCCAAACCATCAACCGGGTTTCACGCTTAATGCCGCCCCTCAGCTAATCACAGACTTCTCTGATCCTCGCTTGAAGCAAGACAGGCCAAGGTTAGTTCATCACTCAGACTCCATAATGCAATTCAAATTCAAGCTTAGCTTCAAAACCGTTCTCCGACATGTGAGATAATCAGAATTATGTCCTGACACCATGTTTAGGGACTCGATGAAGGATCTGCGTGGAGATTCTTCAAAATCTTCTACAAAGTTTCTGATTGATTACATTTTACAATAAGATTCCATTTGTTAATGGGTTAGTTCACCCAAAAATTGTACGTTTGTCAATAATTACTCACCCTCATGTCGTTCCAAACCCATAAGACCTTCATTCATCTTCAGAAACCCAAATTAAGATATTTGAAATTAAATCCTTCCTGACCTTACATAGACAGCAATGCAACTACCACATTCAAGGCTCAGAAAAGTAGTAAGAACATTGTTAAAATAGTCCATGTGACATCAGTGGTTCAACCATAATGTTATAAAGCTATGAGAATACTTTTTGTGCGCAAAGAAAACAAAATTAATTACTTTATTTAACGATTTTTTCTCTTCTATGTGTTTGACGTGTTCATGAGAGTAGTATAATACATGCGTGTCTCATAGAACTCTTGTGAAAAGAAGCGGAGACTGACCCAGAAGAGAAGAAATTGTTAAATAAAGTCATTATTTTTGTTTTCTTTGCACACAAAAATTATTCTCGTAGTTTCATTAAAATACGATTGAACTACTGATGTCACATGGACTATTTTAACAATGTCCTTACTACCTTTCTGGGCCTTGAACGTGTCAGTTGCGTTGATGTCTATCCAGGGTCAGAAAGGTCTTGGATTTCATCAAAAATATCTTAATTTGTGTTCTGATGAAGATCAAGGTCTTACAGGTTTGGAACTACATGAGGGTGAGTAATTAATGACAGAATTTAGATTTTTGGGTGAACTATCCCCACATTAGTTAAAGTATTTCACTTCCAAAACAAAAACAATTCCATATAATGTACTCACCCTGTTGTCATACAAGATGTTCATGCCTTTCTTTCTTCAGTCGTAAAGAAATTACGTTTTTTGAGGAAAACATTTCAGGAATTATCTCCATAGAGCAGACTTCAATGGAGCCCACGAGTTTGAATGCCCCTAAGGCAGTTTAAATGCAGCTTCAAATGGCTCTAAATGATCCCAGCCGAGAAAGGAGGGTCTTATTTAGCGAAACGATCTGTCATTTTCTACAAAAAAAAAATCATTTATATACTTTTTTGCCTCAAATGAACGTCTTGTCCAGCTCTGCCATGCACATGCGTACTCTGTGTAATCCGTGTCAGTACAGTTAGGGTATGTAGAAAAACTCCCATCTCATTTTCTCCTCTAACTTTAAAATCATCCTACATCGCTGCAGAAGTACCAACCCAGTGTTTACAAAGTGAACATGCAAAGAAGGTCAAACGCCCTTTACAAAAAAAAATAAAACAGCTATGTAGGACGATTTTGAAGTTGGAGGAGAAAATGAGATAGGCGTTTTTCGACATACCCTAACTATATTGACCAGATTACACAGAGTACACATGCGCATCGCAGAGCTAGACAAGACGAGCATTTGAGGTTAAAAAGTACATTTTTAATTTTTTTTAGAAAATTACCAATCTTTTCGCTAGATAAGACCTCTATTCCTTGGCTGGGATCGTTTAGAGCCCTTTGAAGCTGCATTGAAACTGCATTTTGGAAGTTCAAACTTACGGGCACCATTGAAGTCCACTATATGGAGATAATTCCTGAAATATTTTCCTCAAAAAAACATAATTTTCCTTTTTGCTTTATGCATTCTTTTAAAAGACCATCAAACAAGATTTTTTTAAGTAGTTTACAAGCTAAAGACATGTACGGACAGGCTGTACCTCATCCTGAACATTCTGTAACTAGACAACTGAACATAAAACAGCACAATCCAACATGTGTAAATATAACGCAATAGTCTGCCTGTCTTTTCAGGTCAATGAAAACAATGTCTACATGACTTTTGTTATTGTTAGAGTCAGCGTAGTTTCAAGCTCATACAGATCTGCTGTTGTTTACAACAAATCTTTGACTTCCTACAAATCTTGTCAAATATCATTTACAGAACAAATGAGATTTCCAGTTGAGAGCATCACCAAGTGAGAGGGTCATAACCCACGGTTTTCATAATAGTGGAGGGCTGAACTTCTGAACTGAAAGTGTCACTTTAACATTCCAGATAGATGAAACCAAGCTGCACAGACAAATTCAAAGCCAAACCAGATAATCACAGGCCCTTTGGCTTGACGTCGGGTTTCAGTTCCTTTTTCCATAGCAACCACAAACAAAAACATAATGAACTTACATCATCCCAAAATTTGATTTGTTTTTCAGTCACAGCAGGACTGTGGGAAGATCTTTGTTCCTGAGAGCAAAGAGGGAATGGAACAGATGGACATTGGACATTAGTCTTACTCTTCTTTTTTTTTCTGAGTTTTAATTATTTATTTTTTTATGCTCCTTTAGCTAAACTGGGAGAGCATGATGATAGTGTTATATGTGTGTACAGTACAATACCACTGGAAAGTTTTTTTATGTTTTGTAAAGAAGTCTCTTCTGCTCACCAAGCCTGCATTTATTTGATCCAAAATACAGCAAACGCAGTCATTTTGTGAAATACTTTTACTATTTAAAATAACTGATTTCTATTTGAATATATTTTAAAATGTAATTTATTTGTATGATCAAAGCTAAATTTTCAGTAAGACTGAAAAGACACATGATCCTTCAGAAATCATTCTAATATGCTGATTTGCTGTTCAAGAAACATTTTGTATTATTATTATTATTATTATCAATATTTAAACCACTTGAGTGCATTTTTTCAGGATTCTTTGATGAGTAGAAATATCCAAAGATTAGCGTTTACTTCAAATTAAGCTTTTGTGACATTATACACAACACCATTCACAACCATAAATGTTTTTGAGCAGCAAATCATAATATTAGAATGATTTCTGAAAGATCATGTGACTGGAGTAATGATGCTAAAAATTCAGCTTTGAAATCATAGGAATATATTACATTTTGAAATATATTCAAATAAAAAACTATAAAAAATAGTAAAGTTTTACTGTTTTTGGTGTACTTCGGATCAAATAAATGCAGGCTCGGTGAGCAAAAGATTTAAAAAACACTAAAAATCTTACCGTTCAAAAACTTTTGACAGGTAATGTAAATGTATACATACACGCACATACACATAGTCTATATACTGTACACTGTACATTTTAATTTATATTTAAAAATAAACAAAATGACAACACATAAATCAGAAATACATTTTACATTTATTTAATTTATTTTGCTGTATTATTTTATTAAAATAATATTATTCAAATTTTGACACTTTAAGTCCAGGTGTTCATCTTCTCCCTGTTTATCTTTATCTAATTTCCCACAATTCTTATCCATTTATTCATTTTCCCTTTCTGTCTCTCTCCCACTCTTCTCTTTTCCTGCGGCAAACGTGCCTTGAAGCCAAGTCCTTCCTGAGCCAGGCTGACAGATAGACCTAAATATTTAAATGCTGGATGGACACTTCGCTGCAGCATACCAGCACACATATGCCCTCAATCTCTCCCTTACAGACACAGACGCATTCACGCTGTAAACACACTACAAATACTTCACAAATATAAGGCTGCTTTCACACTAAAGCTTCTGCTGTGGAACCGAGTCCATCTGACATAAGAGTTCAGGTTGTTTAGTTGGTTTGAAAGATTTCTGAACTTGAGTTCAGACCAAAAATCAAACACGCACATCGATTAAAGAAATAGGTTAACTGTAATTTTCTTGCTTTTATGACAGACATAAATACATGCTACATGCTACGAATAATGGAAGTGGATCATGATTTATACAGCAAATGTCAAAACGGAGCATTTTTATAGAAAATTCAACATCATAGATGTTTTAAACAACGTTAGGATGAGTAAATGTATATCTGAGCAGTTTTTAAAGGGATATTTTAAAGAATGCCCATACAATGGAAGTCAGTAGGCTCCAAAACAACATTAAACACCATTGACTTTCACCATATGCGCCAAAAAAAAAGAAAGAAAAGTAACACGGGTTGAATCCAAGTTTTCTTCCTTCCTGCTCACTTTGTTCTTTTCTCTGTGAACTTCTTTTCCTTCTTTTCCACCCTCATTCTTTTAAATATATTTGATAACTGGCCATTTAATGTGATCTTTGGCTGACAGGAACTCAATGATAGCATCAGAAATGCCACTACAGAGAATCCTCCAGACGCAGAGGAGAAAACATAGCCACCCAAAGGGCACGCAGAGAGAACAAAACAAGCCGAGCGTTAGTGGCGGAATATAAAACATCATTTTCTGTGATGAGCCTCAATATTGATTAGCTCTCAAATCACCCTCCCTCCCTAAGTCTTCTCTTCTCGACCTCTGCTTTTTCCTGAATAGATCAGTCTGCTGTGGCCATATTCCTACCATAAACAAGGTTTCCACCAAGGCTGTTGCACCGCTTGATGGTTTTCCCCCATTATTCTTTCTTTGTCTCCACTAGGGTTAGGTTTATAGTGTTGTCATGACAGAAATTAGTCACATGGCATTTAGGTTCAGGATTTAACAAGATGATTTCAAATCACGTAGCGTTCAGGGGTTGAATAATTGTCAGTAAGAAAAATGAGAATGGCAATGGAGAGGTTTCTCCAGGCTTTTAAAACAATAGTAATTTTAGATAAAATGTATAAATATAAATGTAAACCTCCCTGCATATAACATACAGCTTAAACAATGTACACTCCCTTACTAAAAAGAAATATACTTCAAGTTTATTTGATTAAGTATACTTAAAGTTCGAGCATATTTTAAGTATACTTTATGTAGTAAGTATACAAATATCATTGTACTAGTATACTTATAAGCATACTATTTCAATACTAATTGGGACTAAATTGGCCCACTTTGTAGTTTATAAAAGTATACTTTTAAGTATACTTTAAGTAGTAGTAAACTTTGAGTACACAACTAGTGTAGATCTATGTTTTGTTTGTACTGCAACTATACTAAAAGTGAACTTACAGGTATACTGATAGTTTACTAATTAAATACTTTTAGTACACCTTGAAGTGTAGTCTCAGTAAACTACTAGTTTAGTAGATTTACACAGCAAGTATACTCATACATTTTCTTTAAGTTAACTTTACATCATACTTTAAGTATGTCCCTATTTAGGTGTTCTTTAATTTGTATGTATTTTGTTATATGAATATCTGAACATACTAAAAAAAGAACAGGGTATCTCCATGTAAACAAAAACATTTTCTTCAAGCTTCATGTATTCTTTTTTATAAACACTTGAATGTGGGTAGGTTTCATAAATAAACAAAAGTTTGAACAAAAAGCTGAAAAAAGACTATGAATTGTATTCAGAATTAAAATTAATGTTTATTCCATAACGTTACACAATTTTGATGCTGTTTTATGTCTGACGATTGTTAGATTACATGTGGAAGCATCTGTTGTTTCGGTTTCTTCTTCGCTTGTTTTTTTTTAAAAATGCTGTACAGAAGATGTGTAATAGCGCCCCCTACCATATAACAATGAAAACATGGATTCTTGGAGGACAAGTATTGGCTGAGAAGAGTGCGATATTCTAATAATATCAGAACTCCAACCTTTTCACTGTTTGTATCACTCCTCTTGCAGTATTTCTCGCTGCGAGTGTCATGGCAAACGCAATAATCCAGCATAATTTCATAAATAATACTGTTTTTGTGTCACAGAATGTAGTTTTAAGAGATTTTGAAGCAAGAACGTACTTGACTTTAATAAAGATAATGACTATTGGAAATTTGCTTCAGTATGCTTGTTTTTGAAGTTTTAAGCTCCAGTGCGTCAGCAGCTGTTGTTTATTTGGGGTTTAAGTGTGTAGTGCTGAAACCCTATTGAAATTGTTAAAGTGGCCAAGAATCAGCAATCCCCATGTAAAACTGATTAGGCAGACCAAACCATAAATCGTAGACACTTGGAATGATGGTAGTGCTCCCACCATCTACAATGTCACAAAGGCTCACCCCAATCGGCCTGACGGGGGTTCTACAGCAATTCAAAAATACGAAATCGCTCATAACTCCCTAACCTTTCGTCACAGGCTCAAGTGTCTTATGTTGTTGGAATCCTTGGCCCAAATATATATTATTTGTATTTTTTGAAAAAACTACTTTTGCAAACTAGTCCTAGGTCTTTCGCCTGATCGGAACCAAACCAGTGCAGGAAGATTCTCTGGAGAGTGAATATCAATAGTTATCAAAAAAAAGTTGAACTTTCAACTCTGCTTCGCAAAGGGATGCCAAAACAGGCTGTCTTTACTAAAATGGCTATTACTTTTGAACGGAATGAGATATCTTCACCAAACTCACAATACGTAAGAGCTGAATTTGAGGTCACATTAAAAAAGTCAAGGAGCCTGGCCACTTGGTGGCGCTATAAGAGGGAAAAAACATAAAAACTGCCTCAACCGTTCGCAACCGATATCACATCTTTCAAGGACGTAAACGATTGTATATTGCACAGTTTTTCACACATACGCACAATATTTGTATCATAGAACAGACCTCCTTATTCCGAACCACTGCTGTCAATCAAACCGTTTGTTAAATGATTGAGAGTCGTGTCATATGACTGTATATCGGCATGCTGTGATTACCTGCTATCGAATCACTTGTGTGATATTTCTCATATACAGGCCAGCTGTTGAACTGCATTTATGCCGCTTCTAGAAAGTCAATGAGAAGCAATTAAAAAGTCTGTGAATTGTGTCATTGATTATTTAATTTATAGACAAATCTGTTCTAAAATCATAATTTGGCAATAGACTTAAAAGGGCATTAAATGCAAAAAGAACAGTACTAAAATAAATTCCTTCGGGTCACATGACTATGCTCCACAGCCCATTAATGCCTTACCAACACCCAATTCTCCATCCCACAAACCCCCATTTTGCTTTTTAATTACCTGCTGTCTCCTCAAGAGGCCAGACAGAGAGACTGCAGTTTATGAACAGTCTCAACACTGATCATTCCGTCTCCATCTGTCTGTGGTCTGTTCCTTATCTATTCCATCTTTCTGTTTGTGTATTTTGTGGACGAACGTCTGTGAGTATCTGCTGCGTGTCTCTCTGTAGGCTTCGAAATACTTTTTCAGCCTTTTAACTCAGTTTAACACCACTAAAAACCATGGCTATCAACTCAATTTTGTCAATTTGTATGGAAATACACAATATGTACATTGATGTCTAAAGCCATTTTTTGTAATATCTTTTCATATATAAACAACATCTGCCACAAAAACCTAATTTAATGTGTCTGAAGAACTTTCTAGTCAAACATATGTGATTTATTGAAAGTAATTTTATTAATAAGCACATCATGCAGTTCAAAATCAATTCTTTTCTCCACTAAAAACAAAAAGAAAATGATTGAGACATGGTTGAAAATGAGTTGAAGATGATCTGATAAACCATTGGACTCTTTCTCCTCCATGCTGTTTTCTCACAAACCATTCAACCCCCTCCACCCTGATTATAAGCCCAGAACCTCCATCTGCAGTCGGCTGCGAGAATAGCTCACCACCCGATACATCAAAAGCTCAAGCCTGGCCAAGAGCTCCACCAACACTGTGTGTCTGAGCAAAAGTGAACGAGAGGAGCAGTTAGCCAAGTGTGCTTCTGCTTGGGTCCTTGTTTGGCTTTTGATGCCTCATGTTGACATGAATGGCATCAAAGGCCTTGCTGAATGGAAGAGGGCCACTTTCTAGTGAGCTGGGTGTTTTTCACATGAAAGAACTTCATTGACAAACTGGCAGCGGGCACACAGGAGCAACGTAAGGCATAATGTTGCTCCTTAGCCCTGTTGTAAAACATGTAATATGAACTGATGATGTACTGGCACAGCAAAAATAATCTTCTTAATCAGTATTTCTGTATTTTGATACTACAAAATGTTTAAGAGAAAAAATGTATATACAAAGCACAGATTAATATAGTTTTCTTTTTGCAGCTAATAAATCTTTTCCAGTGATGCTGTGTATCGTTTCAAAAAAAGCTTTCTTTGAGACTGTGCGTGATGACTGTCACTGCAAGGACGGCTCGTCTTAAGTCTGCTGTGTGCATCTCCTCAGATTCCAACAAAACAATGTTGCCCTGGTAACTCAGCATCAACAGGTCATAAGGGCTCTCGCTCACATTACTCACGAACACATCACTTCTCTTACACTTAGGAGAGACACTTTTGCTGCTTTCTCAATGTATGTCAATTAAAACAAGCTAATCCAATATAAGTCTTGAAGAGATAGACAGATAGATAGACGGATAGATAGATAGGTAGATAGATAGATAGATAGGTAGATAGGCAGACAGACAGACAGAGAGATAGATAGATAGGCAGACAGACAGACAGACAGACAGACAGACAGACAGACAGATAGACAGATAGATAGATAGATAGATAGATAGATAGATAGATAGATAACTAGATAGACAGACAGACAGACAGACAGACAGACAGACAGACAGATAGATAGATAGATAGATAGATAGACAGACAGATAACTAGATAGACAGACAGACAGACAGACAGACAGACAGACAGACAGACAGACAGATAGATAGATAGATAGATAGATAGATAGATAGATAGATAGATAGATAGATAGATAGATAGATGGACGGACGGACGGACGGACGGACGGACGGACGGACGGACGGACGGACGGACGGACAGACAGACAGACAGACAGATAGATAGATAGATAGATAGATAGATAGATAGATAGACAGACAGATAACTAGATAGACAGACAGATAGACAGACAGACAGACAGACAGATAGATAGATAGATAGATAGATAGATAGATAGATAGATAGATAGATAGATAGGCAGACAGACAGACAGAAAGATAGATAGATAGGCAGACAGACAGACAGACAGACAGACAGACAGACAGAGAGATAGATAGATAGATAGATAGATAGATAGATAGATAGATAGATAGATAGATAGAAAGACAGACAGACAGACAGACAGATAGATAGATAGACAGACAGAGAGATAGACAGATAGATAGACGGATAGATAGACGGATAGATAGATAGGTAGGTAGATAGATAGATAGATAGATAGATAGATAGATAGATAGATAGATAGATCTAGTAGTTGAAAGTGAAAGATTCAGTGTTACTTCTACATGCTTAAATTAATTTTTGCTACTCAGTTCAGCTCAGTTTCCACTATACCGTGTATTTAAGTTTACAATCAGTGTTACAGAAAACCCCATTTCCATTGTGTGGAACCACTGAACACAACTGAATTAAGTTCAAGCATGAATTATTATTTACTCCAACATAATTGACGGCATACACATCTAGCCTATTTTATTCCTAAACACTCAAAGAAAAATGTCTAAAAGTAATAAGAGTAAATTAAATTCATACAAGATTAAATACACTGCTGAAAAGACCATCATGAATTCCCATGCTGATTTGATGCTGGTCAGTCAGCATGTTTTTTTCCTTGGGTCATGCTCGTTGACTAAGGAGGCCTTGCTGATTAAGGAACACCAGCACACCAGCATCCCCTGATGGTATTATCCTTGTCATCTTGCCTTTTTTCTAGTTCTTTTTGTTTCTTTATCTCTCTCAATTGCTCACCATCTCCCTCAGACAGATCTAACATTATGAAAGCCCTCATTACCTCCTATTACTGTGATTGTACCAGATATCTCCAATGATATCTCCATTCTGCCATTTAAATCACACAGAGATCATTGACATTTGGTGGGCTTCCTAATACCCTGGGCTCTGCCACTCCCTCCCCAAGCTGTGACGGACCCTTAAGGCAAAGCAAAAACCTCTAGTTAGCCTTTTCATTTTATCTCTCCTTCTGTCATCACTTCACAATTTTAATGAGCAAAAACGACACTCATTTTCTTGTCCTACTCCATCCAGGCTGATGCCATGCTTTTTTTCCTTCCTACTTTCATCTAAGAACAGAATTTTATCTCTACACATGTAGGAAAAAAAGACAGAAAACCTGTGAGGATGCCATGGTTTGTCTCAAAGGATGTGTGTTTGGGGAATACAGAAAGAGCAGGGCTGCAGGTCTCCTTCCAAGCTCCTAAATTTACAAAGAACACTGTAATTCGTCCAAAAAACGTATCATTATTATTGGGCCCACTCTGCTTGCAACTTTTATTTGAGGCCTGCAAATGCATAAAGAATGATTATTCAATAGAATGTGCAAATTTATGCAAGTGTTAAGATCAAAAAAATTACAAAATATATTTTTATATCATATAAGCCCAAGAGAAATTAAACAGAATGCGTGTGAAAATTATAAAAGCAAAAACTAGCTGAAAATGCAAGAAATGAGTTGTTGCATTACAACACCTCATAATAAATTGTATGCAAATAAGAGTATAAACTTCAACTAAAATGCATGTTTATCACTTACAAGTGTGTTCATTGTTTACAAGAACACGTTAATGAAAGCAACCAGTGTTAGATGCACAGTGTCTTTGACTACGCTGCACAAGCCCGTCTTATTTGCATTCAGTTTCCGCCAAGGTCATGTCTGTAAAGTTAAGCCTCAGCTGCTGTAAAGACTTCAGGAACATCTCTAACAAACCCACAAAAATGCAGGTACCCTGGGAAATTGCAGCAAGCAGACTGTTTGTATAATGATATGTTTGAGCACAGACTTTTCACATTTCACACTGAAACATGGATGACGGCCCTTATTAGGACTGTCTGGTGTTTCATGCTAATTTATTCAGACACTGAACAGTAAAATCTCACACTCAGTCCAATGCAACCAGTGTTGCAAAACGAGAATCCAAAACAAAAGCAATAGATGCCATGAGACACAGACACAGACAGACAGACGGACAGACAGATAGACAGAAAGACAGATAGATAGATAGATAGATAGACAGATAGATAAATAGACAGACAAACAAAGCAACAGACAGACATAGATAGATAGATAGATAGATAGACAAAGCGACAGACATAGATAGATAGATAGACAGACAGACAGATAGATATGTAGATAGATAGATAGATAGATAGATAGATAGATAGATATATAGATAGATAGATAGATAGATAGACAGACAGACAAACAAAGCAACAGACAGACATAGATAGATAGATAGATAGATAGATAGATAGATAGATAGATAGACAAAGCGACAGACATAGATAGATAGATAGACACAGACAGATAGATAGATAGATAGATAGATAGATAGATAGATAGATAGATAGATAGATAGACAGATAGATAGATAGATAGATAGATAGATAGATAGATAGATAGATAGATAGATAGATAGACAAAGCGACAGACATAGATAGATAGATAGACACAGACAGATAGATAGATAGATAGATAGATAGATAGATAGATAGATAGATAGATAGATAGATAGATAGATAGATAGATAGACAGATAGATAGATAGATAGATAGATAGATAGATAGATAGA
>CM070020.1:20222418-20247418 GCA_036247105.1 Cirrhinus mrigala
TTATTTTATTTTATTATTTTATTTCATTTAATTAAATTTTTTGTTGTTTTTTTTTACTATGACCCAGGCATTTCTCAGGGCTGTTTCAGGTTAAAGAAGGGTTGTCATTTTCTCTTTAAAATGTTCTCTGGAATGAGGGAGGACATAAATGAATGAGCTCAGTTCAGCCATAAAATGTTCTGGATGCAGAGACTGGCTGATTCTCCAGACATCTTTGGAATGCTGGGAAACGGAATGAGCTGATTGGAGGTGTGACTGAGAGTGGGTGTGTCTTCATGAGTCATATCGCCAATGGTTACATGATATCATTTATTTTGCAGCGTTTGTTGTGACATAAGTGTGAAAACATCTGTTTATCAAAGTTCATAATTACCCCTTTGCCCAGTGTGCTGATAGATGTCTAGTCTCCTGACTGTTGTTTTGGGAGCTTTGGTTGTCAGACATGTCAGTGTATCTGTCTGTTGTTATCACGTATAAATTACAGTGTTTGCATTGGATGGAAAGGCATGCGTGAAGACAAATGTCTGAGCATGTCTGTATGTATTCCGGAATATACTTTTATATTACAGAGGGTGGTGTTGTTTTGGTTTACTTGGCCTTTGATAGCCATTTGGACGACCTCTTCAGTCGTGGTTTGCAACAGTTCTTTGAAACACAAAGTCTCTTTATAGCTTTGTTGCTTTAGACTGTCGTCCTAATTTGCCCTTCCTGTGTGCTTTGGTCAGTGTTTGTTTTAAAGCATTCAATTTGATTTGAAATCAGGATCGATTTGTCTCAATGTGTTTGTCTTGGTAATCTTGTCAAAATGCAATACCTTTTACCTGGGAACAGGTTTTTTTTTTTGTCGGCTAACATTACGTAGACTGCACAGGCTGTTTACTAATACACGAATAGTTGTTTAGGCTTAAAGGGATAGTTCACCCTCAAGTCGTTCCAAACCTGTAAGACCTTTATTCATCTTTAGAACACAAATTAAGATATTTTTTATGAAGTCCGAGAGCTTTCTGATCCTGCATAGACAGCAATGCAACTGACACATTCAAGGCCCAGAAAGATAGTAAGGACATCATTAAAATAGTCCATGTGACATCAGTGGTTCAACATGGTTGAATAGTTGTTGAAGTATTCTCATAGCTTCATAACATTACGGTTGAACCACTGATGTCAAATGGACTATTTTATACTTTCTGGTCCTTGAATGTGTCAGTTATGTTGCCGCTTGTATGTCATCAAAAAATATCTTAACTTGTGTTCCAAAGATGGCCTTACGGGCTTGGAACAACATGAGGGTGAATAATTAATGACAGAATTTTCAATTTTGGGTGAACTGTTCCTTTAAATTACTATTACCGTTTACCGGATGTAAAATGACTTGCAAATTCAGTTTCATGTTGATTTTAAGCATACTAGTTTAAAGATTTCGACTTTGCTTACAAAGCAAAGAAAAGCTGGTATAATGCATTTTAGAAAAAACTTTGCAAGATTTATTTATTTATTTATTTACTTACCTACCTAGGAAAATAGATTGCATATTGAAAATCAAATATATAATGCAGCTATACATTACATCTAATGTTGTCAGTTGCACTGTACACTGTTCATTTCCTGTGCCGTTTCCTCAAACAGATAACTCTTGTTAAAGTGCCTGGTTGTGCTGTTTTCTTCCACATTTTCTCTCTAAACTGCTATCTGTAAGCAGGCACTGTGAAAAAGGACATCATTGCTGTCACAGGAAGTGGTGTATAGGCACAGGAAATGCAGACTCATGGGGAGGTCACTAATGGAATGCAACTATTTTCCTTCCCTAGTCAAACTAACCTAGAAAGTCCAGTTTAAAGCAGAAGTTCTTGAATACAGTGTTTATCTGAAGTACAGTGATGGTTTTAAATGGTAATACCATGGTACTTTGATATTTGGGTTGCATAGCAATGCCAGCAGTCTCAAATGCTATATTTATGAAATCAGGTTAATTGTGAAACTACATATTTATTTATTCACTTGCAATATATAATATGTTTACTTTTAAAAAAGTACATTTTTAAATGTTTTTAAATATGATCATAAGATTGCTCTTAAAATGCACTTGAACCCAACAACTTATTTATTCAACTGCATGATTGATTACCATATTCATGTTTCAGTGGTGTTTGTGATGCTTTTGGGTACTTCAAAGTAGCATTTGAAAAGTTTTTGTTAATTGTTAATAGGCCTGCGATAATTCGATAACGATCATTGTCGCGATATAATTTTCCTCGAGAAAATGACATGAAGAGTTCGATATAATTTTTATGTGCCAACAGCGGAACGAAATAGCGCGACTCATTTGAATCGCGCCACACGGACCGTTTATCTGCTCGGTCCAAAGTTTAAACTGCTGCACTGCGCGAGCTCACTAGACAAGATGCAACGCGGCACGGACGCGCCTGGAAAAACCAAGTGCGTCGCGACCGTAATGAGCGTAGCTGCCGCGCGCCTACATTTGAAATAACGAACTTGAACGCGCAAAAGACGCGATGTCACACTAGCACTAAACAGTGCTGTGAGATCCAGTGTGAAACAAACTAGTTTAAACTCTGTGATTCAAATTAGTTTAAAGCTGTGTGCAACGAGACAGTTAGAAGGCTTTTCAATCTACACATCGCCATCATTTACCATGGATTTACTGTAGTAACACTCACTGCACCATGGTATTGTGGCAGCAATGAGGGATATTCACATTGAATTTTATTACAGGAGTAATGGTATATAATTGTAGTATTATGTGTTTGTAATTTAAGCTATAGCACGTGTGCATTTATAGTGAATGTTTTTAGACTACCGTTTTTCATACAAATAGGCTACCTATAAAACCATGTAGTTATATTTTTACCATGGTATTGAGGTACCATTATGTGTGGTTTTAACTGTGTTTATCATGATTTAAAATGTATGCTTGCTACTATGGGAGACCATGCTTAATAAAAAAAAAAGTGATATTATTATTATTATTATTATTATTATTATTATTATCATTATCAGACAACCCAAACCCTGTTTCTTCTTTATTTGAAACGATATAACTCATTAGAACATGCATTATTTTTCTATTTAGATATTTATTTTGTTAAAGAAAATTAATGATCTGGTTTCTACAACATTTACTTTGGAGCAAAAATCTGACTTTAAACTTAAAAGAAATAGAGATTTGACATTTATCGTGATAATTATCGATATCGACTGATATGAAAAAAATTATTGTGATAATTTTTTTCCCCATATTGCCCAGCCCTAATTGTTAATAAAAGAAGAATGAGGTAAAAGAAAAAAGCATGGCTGGAGAAGGTGTTTTGAATATCTGTGTTGAGAGTTTATGACTTAAGTAACCAAAAATGTTTTATCCAAATCTGATAGATTGCTATTCCACATGTTTGACTCACACGTCTCTATTCAAAATAATTTGGATTAATTCACACGTGCAGCTGCAACATTCCATTCAGGCTGACAAAATGGGATTTGGAGCCAGAATGAGCCGATTTAATTCCCATGAGTCTTGTATTTGGCACAAATGTCTGTCTGTCTGTCTGTCCATTAGACTGTCCCTAGTTAACATTTTAAACATTGCAGTGAAATGAGTCATTTTTATGAATGAGTTTAAGTGAATTCTTTCTCTACTTTTCTCTCTGCAGATCTTTTAATCCTGCCGGAGGAGAGCAGAAGGTAAGACAGTTGCCCTTTTTCCTCTCATGTCGGACAGAACTGCAAAGCTTTCGCAAGACCGCTCAACCAGCTCCTGATATCTGAAGAAACACATTTAGATCAGTTCTCAAGTTCTCAGCTGCTTTGAATACTTCAGAACTAAGCAAACACACAAACACATGCACGCACACGCATACAGACACACCTAGCTGTCTAAATGTCTTGCCATAAATGTTTATTTTGCTTTTATGTAAGGTCATTATATATTTATATAGCCCCTGAAAGAAAACTTTTTCACTCTTAGAATGACTGAATGAATATGTGTATATATATACAGATGTAACTAATTTCTTGGGATTACTTTGTCCCCAAAAGCATATCTTTAGTTCACTCCCGCACACATACTCATTTCAGCTTTTAACTAGTGTGATTTCACTGAAATGCACAGTGCTTCATAGCTCATTCATAACTCATTCTCATGTAAGTTTCATGGCTCTGTTGGCTTTCATGTGCTGGTTGCAGTATATTGCGGAAGTTTGGGCGGTTTGTCTGTTTGCCTGTCTGATTCACATGTTAAACATCTTGCTTTTGGTCTTGCTTAAACCTCCCTTCAGCAGATTTTGGTTTGGTGGAATTTGCATCGCCACAGAATGCACAAACCCAGATCAAATCCGCATTTCCCAGTAGGCCATCTGCGCATACTATAACAGCAAAAATGAAAGAACTTATAGCCTTTACATTTAAATTTATAACTGTAGAATTTAAATGCAAAATAAGTACATGCAAATTAAAAACCAAAAAGATTATTTTATGTTTGCATTGATATATATATACTATCAGTCAAAAGTATTTGAACAGTAAGATTTTTAATGTTGTTTTGTTTATTTGATCCAAAATACAACAAAAGCAGTAATATTGTGAAATATGTTTACTATTTAAAATAACTGTTATCTATTTGAATATAGTTTAAAATGTAATTTATTCCTGTGATCAAAGCAAAATTTTTAGCATCATTACTCCAGTCTTCAGTGTCACATGATCCTTCAGAAATCATTGTGTGCTGTGTGCTGATTTGCTGTTCAAGAAACATTTATTTTTATTATTATTATTATTATTATTATTATAGATTATCAATATTTAAAACAGTTGAGTATGTTTTTTTTTTTTTTGTTTTTTTTTCTGGATTCTTTGAATAGAAGGATCCAAAGATCAGCATTTATTTGAAATAAAAAGCTTTTGTAACATTATACACTATACCATTCAATTACAGAAGATTTCTATTTCAGATAAATGCTGTTCTTCTGAACTTTCTATTTATCAAAGAAACCTGAAAAAATTCTACTCAGCTGTTTTCAACAAAATAATAATAATAATAATAATAATAATAATAATAATAATGTTTTTTTTGAGCAGCAAATCAGAATATTAGAATGATTTCTGAAGGATCATGTGACTGGAGTAATGATGCTAAAAATACAGTAATAAAAATATAATGATGCGAAATCACAGGAATAAATTGCATTTTAATATATATTCAAATAGAAAACAGTTATTTTAATTAGTAAAAATATTTCAGAATTTTACTGTTTTGTTTAATATTTGACAGGTCAACTATATTTAAATCTTTTTTTTTTTTTTTTAAAAGGAATGTTTAATAAAAAATCAACATGTAAAAAAACAGAAATGTTATTTTATAGTAGGGTCGGTAAAAAAAAAAAAAAGTCATAAAAACTAGTCATAAAAAATGTAGTTAATAACTAGTCAGAATTTTAACTCCTACAATGAAAACAAATAAAACCTCTGAATTTGAATGGGAGAAACTGCCCCCTCATGTGGCTGCAGTAGCCCATAGCACGGGTCTCTGCAACAGTGCCTGTTACAATCCTAGTCATATCAGTTATAGTTTTCCTTCAACTCAGTCAAGAGCAGAGTGCAGCCAAAATGAAGGAGGACCTTTTAGCTGTACGTTGGCCTAATCTCAAGATAAATATTTGTGTCCAGGGTGTGTTCGCACTTCTCAAACAATTCCCCTCCACTCTCACCGTGCTTGTAATTTCCCATAATAACACATGAAGACAATTCACACCTTTTTCACCTCGGATAATCCTCTCATTTGGAAAGGATTAGGTATTAAAACCGTATCTGGGCTTGTGCATTTACCCGTGGTGCCACTAGTGTGTGTGTGCATGATTTGACCTGCATGGTGTTGCATTTGCACTGTCTTTCTCCACACTCAGGATTCACTCGCACCTGCATCCAGTCAGCCCAAGTACTCATTCGCACCAAGCACGACCATAAACAAGATGGCACGGCCATTCTCCGCGGCCCCTGGCAGTGCCAGCAAGGGGCCTCTCATCAAGCCGGTGTCGTACGCCCCAAAGCTTAACTTCAACTCGCCGCAGCCTCACAATGGGTAGGTGACCAGCCAGCCAGGTCTCAGAGACTCAGGCTCATATTCTGTCTTTAAAGCGAGCTTTGATCGCCACGGGACGTGCTTGATGAGCTTATTCCACAATAATGAGCTCATCACACCCAGGGCTGCAGGATCTCACAGTTGTCTGGGTTTTAGCCCTGAAAGTTAAAGTCTGTGTTGCGTTCCTACATAGTGAAGTGTTGTGACAGGAGATTTGGGGTCAGCGAGTTCAAGAGTCTGGCCTTTTGTGGTTTTTCTAGATTTATTGTTTGTGCTTGTAATAAACAACACGGCGTTAAGCAGCTGTGTCTGTTTTCCTTGTTGGAACAGGCGGCTGCATCGCCACCCTTGTGACCAGACCGTTCTGGGATCCACTCGAAAATGCCGTCTTCATCTGTTTTCCTCTTCGTCGTCCCTACTAGGGGACGTTCCGCACCTTTTTTCCGCCAGGGTCCTGAATTTTAACGAGCACTTTTATTTAAGATGATCAAAACAACAGATGTTTGCAGTCAAGTCCGGTAGTAAAAATGCGCTGTTCTTTTACCGTAAACAAGCAAAGGAGTCTGCGAGGGTCTAAGGTTTTGATCTATCCGGGTCGAGGAGGTTGAAATCTGTCTTTAGGCCAGGACTTGATGTTGTCTGTTGCTGTTTATAGAGTCGAGACCCTCCCATAAAATCTGCTGAGCCCTCAAAGTGCCGTTACAGCCCCGGTGCTGAATTACTTAACGGCCTTACTTGGAAAGGCTTCTGTACGATTCCACCTTAACACAAGTTTCCTTACAAACAAATTGCATGTAAGGGATGTTTTATTCAAATGGATGTCCTTTTTGTTTTATTCAGAAGGCGAAAAAAGTAAGACTTCAGTTGGATTTTGGAAACATTTTCTGCTAGGAAGCAGAGGAGAAAACTCTGGAGCTTTGGAGTATAGTGGAGGGAAGGAGGGTGAATTAGAGCTCGGCTGCTGGAGTGTTGCGAGTGTGTTTGCGATCCAGCACTCTGTGTGTGTGTGTGTGTGTGTGTTTGTGATCTCCAGAGAACATGGAGACCTCAGTCACGTCAGCATTCGGAGCATGTTTACAGCACCACACACCTACAAGCTTGTTTTTACGACTGTTCACTCTGAGGGGCACTATTGCTTGCAGTGTTTGATGGAATGATACCAACCAAAAATGGTTAAATTGTTAAAATGGCATCTGTATTATATTCTATTTCTATTTATTTTAAATATAGTTTTTTAAATATTATTTTATTTTAAATATTGGGTATATTTAAAAACAGAAAACACATACACTGCCGTTCAAAAGTGTGTTTTTTTTTTTTTTTTTTTTTTTTTTTTTTAAAGAATTCTCTTATGTTCATTAAGACTGCAAAAATACAGAAAGAAAAACAGTAATATTGTGAAATGATTACAGTTTAAAATAATGGTTATCTTTTTGAATATATTTTAAAATATAATTTCTGTGATGCAAAGCTGAATTTTCAGCATCATTACTCCAGTCTTTAGTGTCACATGATCCTTCAGAAATCATTCTAATATGCTGATTTATTACTTTTATTAGCAATGTTAGAAAGTGTTGTGCTGCTTAGTAATTCTTTTTGGAACCTGTGATTCAGGATTCTTAGATGAATAAAAAGTAAAAAAGAACAGCATTTATTCAAAATAGAAATCTTTTCTAACAGTATAAGTCTTTGCTATCATTTCTCATCGCATCCTTGCTGAATAAATGTATTAATTTCTTTAAAAAAAAAAAAAAACAACTCCACATATTTAAACAGTAGTGTATATTTTTATTTTAAATAAAGGCTGTTCTTTTTAACATTTTATTAATCAAAGAATCCTGGGGAAAAAAAAAAGTATCAGTTTCCCAAAAAAATATTAAGCAGCACAACTCTTTTCAACATAGATAATAAAAGTGATAAATTAGCATATTAGAATGATTTCTGACACTGAAGACTGGAGTAATGTCTGATGAAAATTCAGCTTTGCATTACAGAAATAAATTATATTTTAAAGTGTATTAAAATAAAAACTGTTGTTTTACATTGCAGTAATATTTCACAATATTAATGTTCTGTATTCTGTATTTTCTGTATTTTTGAACAAATAAACACAGCCTTGATGAGGCTAAGATGACTTTTACAATTTTACTGATACCAAACTTTTGAACGGCAGTGTATATAGTAAACAGTACATGAAGTAACAGTAATATTGTGAAATAATATTACAATTTAAAATGGCTGTTTTCTATTTGAATATATTTAAAAATGTAATTTATTCCTGTGATGCAAAGCTGAATTTTTCAGCTTCATTACGCCAGTCTTCAGTGTCACATGATCCTTCAGAAATCAGTCTAATATGCTGATATGGTGCTCAATTATTATTGGCCCTCAGTTATTAATAATGGCTCTTAATATCATCAATGTTGAAAACTGTTTTTTCCCATTAATTTTGCGAAAACTGTGATACATTTTTATCTGGATTCTTTAAATAGAAAACTCTAAAGAGCAACATTTATTTGAAATAGATTTTTGTTTGTTTACAGTCACTTTTGATCAATTTAATGCTTCTTTATGGAATAAAAAGTGTTTTTTTGTTTTGTTTTGTTTTTTTTTTTTTGTACTTCAACTAAACTTTAGAATGGTAGTGTATTACAGTTTCCATAAAATATTTAGCAGCAAAATCTATTTTTAATATTGATAAAACAAGACGTGTTTCTTTAGCAGTAAATCAGCATATTGGAATGATTTCTAAAAGATCATGTGACACTAAAGACTGGAAATTCCATAAATAAATTACATTTTAAAATATTAAAATCTAACTTTTTTGCTTGTAGCAGTGTTGTGGAAAGTTCTCAGCTCTAGGCTGTTGTGAAAATAATAAAATATAAAAATTAATTACGTTTTCATGCTTTCTAATGAATACATTTTTGTCTATTTGCTCAACTTTGAAATATTTAATGATTCATTGGCTAGAAAGGATAAAATGATTTTATCCAGTAGTCGCAAATGACTGGAAAAACCATAAATCATTTGGTTAGAATTTTGGGAAACATGTATTTAGGGTAAAGTTGGTTTTGTGGTACGAAGCCAAACTCAATGTCATTTAGATCCAGTGGCTTTAATGCTTGGCTGAAGTTTCAGGGATGTTTTTAATAATAAAAGAACAGAGTCATTTAACATATTTAACAGAAGGTTCGGCAAATTTTCTATTGCGTTACTTAAAGCACGCTGTGATTCTTCTCCTCGCTAAAAACCGACAATTTGCTTTGTTTGTGTCTGCATCATGTCTTTCTAAGTGCTGTTTATTCTGTGTGATTTATTTCTGAACTCTCTTTTCTCTCCTTCTCTTTTTTTGATGTCCTTTGTCATTCTACAGATGGAAGTTCTTGACAAGTTAGTAATGCCTTTCCTTATTTCCCTTCCTCTTGTGAGAAATGTGTGCAATTATTGTTTTTGGCTATCAAATCCCCGCCCTGTGGCTCTGCCTCTATCCGTTTTCATATATGTTTTTTCTTAAATTGAATTTATCTTGCCCTATTCCCAAGCCTGCACTGTTGCAGTATTGGCTTTAGGAGACGGCAGATTTCTCACATCTAAGCTGCCATCTCGCTCTGTAATTATTCACCGAGGGATTGTAAATGTACAGCTTTATTCCAGCGATGATATTTCAGACCGCAGTGGTGGAGATCGGCGGACGGCCTCCATTCACTCGGTCTAAAGGCCGGCTGCTTTAATGGACACTGTTGTGTTCTTTGTTGTTCTGCTCCCACTCTTCCTCTCTATTGTTATTTGTGCTCCTCTTCCTTTTTTCTCCATCCTGTTTTTTTTCTGTCTTCCTTCACTCTGGCGTTCATTAGAGGAGAAGCCTTCTATGAGGAGTTGTACCCTGAGGGGAAGTAAGTGCTGAATGCTCGTGGCTCTAATGCACTTGCTGAAAGAACGCAGACCTGCTGCTGACCCCACTAATAAACTCTTGCTTTTGACGACATCAGACCGCGTTTCATTGCTTTTTCACTCAGTAGTTGAACTGTATTGAAACACTGCACTTTAGCTGGGTCGTTTGAAACTATTAGCGAATGTAGTCGTGCGCTCGGAGTGACTTCATTAGAGCATGAAGCAATGATGTGCAGCCTGAACTGAAATCACTTTTCGTGGGTGTTTCGATTTATTGTTTTGTGTGCATGTCGTTATGAATCTGATGTGTGAAAACAGGGTTTTTAACCTAACAGGCCCAGGGAACCAGTATAAAAAAATAAATAAATCTGCAATTTTGTAAACAACTGTTTTGTTAACATTACTGCATTTATATAATTAGATGATAAAATTAATTGTCTGTGTAACTTTTAAATAATTTTCATTAAGACATTTATACATCAATGGAGGAACAGAACCAGCATAATGTAAATGTTTATCAGAAAGTTGGGAAAGAAAACAAGCTAGAGCACTATTAACATAGTTAAGCTCTAGCTTGACACAAAAATAATGTAATGTAAAAATTAAAAAATAATAACATTAATGTAATGTAAGTAAAAAAAAAAAAAAAATTTATTAGTAAGAATTTGTTTTTAAATAATAATTTAATTTCTAATAAAGTTAATATGATACTTTTTGTAAAAGTAAATAATTAATGTTTAACTATAATTAATACGAACAATTAATTTATAAATAAAATATATAAAAATAATAAACATTGTTAAATAAAAATGACATTAATAAATTAATTCAATTATTATAAATAAATTTCTCAGTAATCAAGTTAATATCATAGTTTTGCTGTAATTTCATTAATAAAAAAATTATTGATGTAATTAATATCTAACCATAATTTATAAAAACAAATAATGAGCATTAATTGTTAAATAAAATTAACAATTAAATGAAATTATTAGAAATTAATTAAATTATTATAAGTAAATAAATAAATACATTTTTCAGTAATCAAGTTAATGTCATACTTTTTGCTGTAATTTCATTAATAAAAATAATTATAAAAGTGACGTAATTGATATCTAACCATAATTTATAAAAAGCATTAATTAAAAATAAAAAAATAAAAATAAAATGAAATTATTATTAATTAAATTATTTAAAAAATAAATACATTTACTAATCAAGTTAATGTTGTTTTGCTGTGATTGAATTAATAAAAATAATTATAAAAGTAATGTAAATAATTCATATCTAACTATAATTAAAAACAATTAATTCATAAATTAAATGTATAAAAAATAAACATTGTTAACTAAAATAAAAACTGAAATGAATATAATTAGAAATTAATTGAATTATTAGTAAAACATACTTGAATGAATGAATACATAAATTTCTCACTAATCAAGTTAATGTCATACTTTTTTTGCAGTTATATAGTTATAAATGTAATGTAATTAATATCAATACAAAACAACTAATTAATATATAAAATATATAAAAATAATGAACATTAATTGTTAAATAAAATAAAAAATGAAATGAAATAAATTAGAAATTAAATGATTAAAAATAATAAAATAAATAAATAAATAAAAATTAAATACCTTAATTTTAATGTTGTAAAAAAAATTAAAAATGAAATAAAATGAAATAATTATTATTTTTTAAAAAATTAAAAATGAACTTAAATTAATATTTAAAAATAATTAATAAATAAACAAATAAATACATCAAAATAAATCAGTTTAATCAGGTTAATGTCATACTTTTTGCTGTAATTTAATTAAAAATGATTCTAAAAGTAATGTAATTAATATTAATAACTGTAATTAAAAAAAATTAATTCGTGAATAAAATGTATTCAAAATAATGAATGATTTGTTAAAGAAAATTTAAAAAATTAAATAAAATGGAATTAAATTAGAAAAAAAAAAAAAAAAAAAGGTTTCTTTGCAACCCCTTCAAATGCCTTCAGACCCCCTGGGTTAAAACCCCTAGTGCCAAAACATCACCTTACAAAATTTGCAGTGCTAATCATAGTTACTCTAAGAGATGTGTGACAACTTCTTGTAGTAGCAACAATACTTGCAGTAACTATTGTATTCTATCAGAAACTTTGGTTACCGTGGTAAATTTTTATAAGGGAATTCATGCGCCCCATACTTGTTTTTTTTTTTTGGATCTTCACGTACTGCACGTTCCCTCACTGTGTTTGGTGTAGTCGTCTCTTCCTGCGCTGCACGCATTACGTGAAGCCATTTGCCGTTTTTTCGTGGTGTGGTGTGGTGTGGTGTGCTGTTCTGCTGTGGTGAATGAGAGAGGTCACGAAGGACTCGTGTCTCCAGGCACGGTCTGCGGGTGGAAAACACGCCCTGCTTCATCCCCAACGATCGCAGTAAGAAGAGACTGATCGAGGATACGGAGGATTGGCAGCCACGCACCGGCACCACCCAGTCTCGCTCTTTCCGAATCCTGGCCCAGCTCACAGGCACTGACTTCAGTAAGTCAGACACGTTCAGACCGCAGCCTGTCAGCGCCGTATACTCCTCTCACTGCAGTTGTGTTTCTCATTCGAGGTTTTCAGCATAAGCTCATTTGTGTCAACGGGTTTCTTTGGACAGATCATTTCTCAGAGAGTCAGTATTTTGTGAACTAAAGGGGGAAAAGACATTCCTAAGTAGGAGTGGGAGTTAGAAACAAAATCTTTAATCATGATAAAACCTGTCAGACTGTGGTATATCACAGGAGGACTATTTGTGCCAGAAATTCAACCAAAAACATTTATTTATTTTTTTTTTATTTATTGTTTCTTTATTCATCCATCCATCCATTCATTCATTTACTATTTTTAAGTAATTTAGTTATACTAGTAACTTACTTTTCAACATTTTTGTCTCCCTTTATTTGGAACCCAATTGACACAAACCAAAACAAGCTTATTCATAAAGAATACTATTTAATTTTTTATTTCGTATTTTTATTTTATTTTATTGTTTTTATTTTATATTATTTTATTTAGTTTTTTTTAATTTTTTTATTTATATATTATATATTTATTTATATATATTTTTTTATTTATATATTTGTATTTATTTTATTTATTTATTTATATTTTATTTTATGTTATTTCATGCCACTGTTAGTTACTGTTGGATTAACTAATTTCAGTATATTGTAATATATTATATTGTTAATATATTCTAAAGTTTTGGGTAGAAGCAACACATTATAAAACGAAAAGCATACTCGGTGAAGTTGCCTAAGTAAATCTTTATTTTTCTAGTTTGTGTCAGATTTTTAAAATGAATGAATTTTACTATTTTCAATGAATTTAGTTATACTAGTAATTTACTTTTCATAACATTTATCATCTCTTTAAATTTGGAACTTCATTGACACAAACCAAAAGAAGAATATATTTATTTTGATTTGATTTTATTTTATTTATTTTTATTGCATTTATTTTTTATTTTATTTTTATTTATTTTATGTTGATGTTTATTTTTATTGTATTTATTTTTTTGTATTTTATTTAATTTATTACATTTTATTTTTGTTTGCATTTTGTTTTTTTTTTGTTTTTTTGGTTTTTATTTTCTTATTTTTTTGTATTTATTTTATTTTTTTATTCTTATTTCTTTTTCCTTTGTTATTTCTTTATTCATTTTTTATTTAATTTTTAGATTTATTTTATTTTGATTTTATTTGATCTTATTGTGTATTAACTGCAGTATAAATCGGTCTTCCGGTTGACACATTTTTAGTGTCATAATATATACAGTTGTAGCTCCCAGCCCTGTTCCCAAGTTCCTAAAAAAAACTCCCTCTCCTAAATCCCATCTTTACTTAGTGGCTGGGACTAATCTGAGTGTAGGAGGGCATGAAAGCATGTCCTAGAGGACCCAACCGCTGATCTGATATTGAGAGCGAGATCATAAAGAAGTGGGAAATGTCGTCTATCTATAGCTTAAAGGGTTACGGCTGAGATTTTCTTCTTTATGCGACCTAGAGCCTGAGTGGCTTTGATTTGCTCTCGAGTAAGTGGTAGAAAAGAGGTGTGCAGTCAACCATTGTTGCCGTACCGTACCTGTACATCTCACGGGATTGACTCTCGCGTTAAAAGGTGATGGGTGGACCCTTTAAAAGTGGCGGTCGTCAAGTGTTTGTAGTGTTGTTCAGATATTGGCAGTGGATTTTTATATTGTGTTTGTGTGTTTGATGGTTGGTCTGATCTGTATTTCTCCTGCTTTCCTCAGTGCAGGACCCGGATGATGAGAACATGAAAAGGTCCAGGTAAAGAACTGTGTGAACTTGCTAATGAAGTGCGGTTTGAAGCATTAAATTGGTGCCTCTGACCTTTTACCACCCTCATTAGGAGATCACGGTGTTCAGCTCTCTGCGGAGAGACGCTGAAAATATGCTTTGATCCGCATTATGAGCCGTTGTCTGATCTGTGCATTTGCAGTATAACTTCATACACCGAGTGCTGTGTGCCTTATGATCAGACCTTCACAGATTTCTGCAGAATATGAATGCCTGTCATGCATAAAATACAGGTTTATTGATGTAGTTTACGCCGCGTCAGATAGCAATTCAAATTCATTGATTTTTGATGGAAATGATGCCTCGTGTAGAGGACAAATGCATGGGTTTATGGAGCTCCATAATGCAAGAGAAATTTCGCTGTCCCATAAGGCCACAAGAGCAGAGGAGTCGTTAGATTAGAAAAGGCTTTTTAAAGGTTTGGACTAGTAAGATTTTTAAAAGGAAATAAATACTTTGATACAGGAAGGAAGCCTTAAATTGATCAAAAATGACAGTAAATAACATTTTATAATATTACTTAACATTCCTATTTTAAATAAGTGCTGTACTTTTGGGGGAAATTTTTTATATATATATATATATATATATATATATATATATATATATATATATATATATATATATATATATATATATATATATATATATATAATTTTTTTTTCCCTTATTAATTTTTATTTTATTTAATTTTTACATTTCTATTTTATTTTATTTGATGTCACTGTTAATTAATTTGATTAACTAATTAATATTGTAATATAATATTACAATTAATGTAATATTTTTATTTTGTTTATTTAAATTTTATTTTTTTTAATTGTTTGTAGTTTATTTTATTTTTATTTCATTTTATTGCATTATTTATTTGAATTTAATTTAATGATGTTTTTTTTTTTTTTTTGGAAATTAATACTTTGATTCAGGAATGATGCCTTAAATTAATCAAAAGTGACAGTGAAAGACATTTCTAATATTACATAACATTTCTATTTTACATAAGTGCTGTTCTTTTAAAGAGTCCTAAAAAACACATTTTATTTTGTTTTTTTATTAAATCTTTATTTTATATTGTTAGTTATTTATTTTAGATATATTGTTTTTATTTTTTATATATCTTATTGATTTTTTTATATTTTTAATTTTATTATTAATTTTTTCATTTATTTAATTTTTACATTTTTATTTAATTTTATTTTATTTCATGTCACTGTTAGTTCATTGAATTAACTAATGTTGATATATTGTAATATAGTATTTTTATTGTACATTTTTTATTTCGTTTTTCATTTTACTTTAATTTTTTTATTTTATTTGATTGTTTTTATTTAATTTTATTTCATTTAATTGCATTATTTTATTTATTATTATTATTATTGTTATTATTATTATTATTATTATTTTTATTTATTTATTTATTTTAAGGGAAATTACTACTTTAATTGAGGAATGATGCCTTAAATTGATCAAAAGTGACAGTAAAAGACATTTCTAATATTACATAACATTTCAATTTTAAATAAGTGCTGTTCTTTTGAAGAAGAAGAGAAAAACCCCAACAGATGTTTCCAGACGAATATTAAGTAACACAACACTAATAATCACAAATAATCACAAAGGAATATTGAAAAAACATCTATTACAAATTAATAATGTTTAACAATAGTACTGTTTTACTGTGTTTTTGATCAAATAAATGTGTATTTTTATTTTAAACACAATGAATATTCTTTAAAATTTTAAAAAAGTTAAAATTTGAATTTTACAGCCTTAACACCTAAATCTTTTGCACATCTATGAACACAGCCCAGCTGTGCTTCCGGAAATGCACTTTTCTATATTCCTACTTGGTTTCATACTAAATAATTTTTATCCACACCCTTAAAAAGCATCTTGTGCATTTCTTGCCATCAAAACTCTCTCTCTCTTGAGTGCAAACGCCCTTAAAACTTTTGGCTCATTAGATAGTGCTGCCAGTAAGCGTGTAGTACTCTCAGCTCCAAATCCGTTTAGCAGGTTTTCATTAAAATCAAAAAAAGAAAACGTGGGGGGAAAAAAATCTGCAGATTCTGTCTGGGCCTGGTTATCTACAGATGCACTGATTTTTCTGAATTCATCACCACTTCTTTTCATCTTTTCTTCTTTCTCTTGTTTTGCTGTTCTCTCAACCTTCTTTTGTCTTTCTGTATGTGCTGGCATGTCTTTCTCTCCTTCTGTTTTGTTCTCACCGCTCTCCTAATTTCCTGTCCTCTGTCGTGCACTGAATGGCAGGGAAAAGTTCCTCTCTGAGATTCAGAGTCCCCGCTATGCCAGGCTGAGAGACTGGCATCACGAGAGATCCGCCCGTGCCCTCAACATCAAGTCCTGAACGCTCTGTCTCCCGGGCATCAGACGGCCGAGGTGGCTGAGATGCAGCCGCGCTAGATACAAATACACCACCGCAACATGGGTGAAGCTATGGGTGAACATCGACCCCAGCTATACCAGGACAAAAAACAAATGGGGATTGGGGGGGTTGTCAAGTTAATGAAAAAAAAATAAATAAAAAATACAAGTTAAAAATAGCAAAAACAAATGTGAGAAGAAACGCAGGCATAGTCGGAAAAACCACGCAAACTGAGCCCTACAGTCAAGTTCCCGTTAGGAATATCTGAATGCTGTTGGTGTGAAATAGTCTCTTTCAAGTGGTATCGTTTCTACAAACTGATAATCATGTTATTTTATTGTTGTTGTTATTTTTGTGGTTGTTCAGAGGAGTTATCCATCACGGGACTGTTACTATTGCTCTCTTTCATTCTGATTGTGTTGTGTAGTCCCCCTTGTGATTTTTCTCGACTTTCTTTCTCCTTTATATTTCATTCTCTCCTTTTTTTTTTTTTTTTTTTTTCCTGACTGTAATTTTACCATAATTCATTATTATGATGTCATCTGATCGCTTTTCCTCTGGTTCTGTCTCCACTAAGATAAAAGAATCTGTTGACTCATGTCTCTGAGTACATAAAACATTGTGAAACACTCTGCTGTCCTCCTTCATTTTCTTCAAGCTATGCTTGTTCTCTTTTCTTTATTTCAACATTTTTAGCATTTTATGCACTGCTGTTTCCTAGTTTTTTTGGAGATGTGATGGTAAAAATAACTGACCTTTTTATAAATTCTGGTAAATAATTTTTCTTGTAAATATTCCTTAGCCAATAATGTTTTAATAATAATTGCATTATTAGTGGTAGTACTATCATTACATTAAGCAATATATTTTTAACAAGTTAAACCGAACTTTTATTTTGACGGGTTGCTGTGAAGACCTTTGAGTTTCTATTTGTATATGATATGAAGGTAGTTTTCCTCAATAGAGACGGTAAAATGCTCATGATGTAACTCCCAGAGCAGTTTTAGAGATTATGTTTATATGTTTATGTATTTATATATTGAGGCGGAAGAGGCTGAAAATACTGCGAGCGTCAGGCCTTCTTCAGTATGTGTGTATTAAACAAAACCGCACGTCTGCGCCTGGTGTTGCCGAGTCCGCGTTTTTTTTTTTATTTTAATTTATTTTGGCTGTTTTTACACTGTTGGTAGTTTTTGATGTCCGCGGGTTGAAGCGACCCCATAACGTCATATTTTACACACTGAAATGCAAATTTACCAGGAGAACACCGGCTTAAAAGCGTGTATTTTATCCCCCAGAACGCCAGTTTTAACGAGGGATCCTCTCGAAACACAATTGGGAGAGTTTGGTTCTGAAACCCTCGCAGCCCTTTCTGCGCCATTAATACATGACACGCAGGACATGCAGATTCATATTTAAACAGCATTTTTGCGGCTTATTTTTCAAAGACGTGCGTCTTGGTTTAAGTGTACTGACCTACTTTGGATTCATTCATCAAAATACAGTAAGTTCCATTTTTATGACTGGATTCCACATTCCAACCACGTTTTCTGCATTGTGTAAATCATAGGGCCCTAATTATAGATTTAGATCTCGCTAGTTAAGGAAACACTCCACTTTTTTGAAAATATGCTCGTTTTCCAACTCCCCTAGAGTTAAACAGTTGAGTTATACCGTTTTTGAATCCATTCAGCCGATCTCCGGGTTTGGGTTTGCCGTACCATGGGTGCAGCAGAAGCAATGATATTACACAGCCTCAAAATAGGCTAACTTCCGTCAACATAACCAACCTGACCACCTGATTGCACAAGGAGACTATTTTCAGGCGTTGCGTAATATCATTGCACCTGCTGCACCCATGGTGAGGCAGCAAAGTTCCTTGATTATTACGCCAAAATGAGAGTATAGTTCCTAGCCATATTGGTCTAGAAAATCTTAACTTTTTATTTTCCGTCGGTCTTAGTACACGATATAACTACGGAAGAGTCAAGTTTTAAATAGGAAAAAAATCTCAACTCTTTGGTCATTTTTGAGCGAGATGCTATCGGTCTAATCAGGTTCAATGATCTATGCTAAGCTATGCTATGCTAAAAGTGCTACCACCAGACCCGGAGATCGGCTGAATGGATTCGAAAACGGTAAAACTCAACTGTTTAACTCTAGGGGAGTTGGAAAATGAGCGCTTTTTTTTTTTTTTTTTTTTTTTTTTTTGGAGTGGAGTGTTCCTTTAAGTGAACACAATATTCAAATATTCTAAGCATTACTTAGCATTACATAAACTACTCACTTTTTTAAATAGATGGGACAGATTTATTTTGATCAAATTCTGTAGCTTCTGGATAAAATTCTGTGCAGTGCATTCTGGGATTGGCAGTTTTGCCTTAGATTTCATCCAAAACAAGGTGAGAAACGAGTGTAATTTTACAGCCTACTATTTGGAACAGAATTCCTGTTGTGGTTGTGCTCATGGTGCCTAAAAATATTGCCTGGGTGGGCAGCTCACTAGGGATTTGGAACAGAACTGAAATGTTTTTCAGACTGGGATTTGTGCAAATAAGCGATTAATTAGACATTGTTTGGAATCAGTTTGTGGTGATTCTAATTCTGTACAAATTTTCAGCTAGAGATTTAATCATTCTATATCTTGCTCTGCCCAGCTGGTATCATTTTAAACCAGCGTTTGGTAATGAAAACACAAGACAGACTTGTTTGGCTTACTCCGTATTGATGAATGACATATTTATGCCCAGGGAACTTCAGGGCATTAATTCTTTTGAGAAGCCATCAAACATGAGAAACAACATGTACACATAATGGCAAACACACTTCTGGAAAACTCATGACTGTGTTATTCTTGCCTGATCATGTAGTTATAATGAAATACAGGATCTGGAAATGCTTATTCGGTTCGTTCAGATGATGTATGACAAAAAGCTCATAAATGCTACAGCTGACTTTTTTAAGAGCAATATGTAAGCTAAAACCACACAAGTATAAATCTAAAATCTGACTTACAAGGGGATGACATAAAATTATTTAAAATGAGACAAAAAAGCATTAAAATAATCTAAAAATCAGATTTTAAAATAAGATTCTTAAGCTTGTTTTTGTAAACCTGGTTAATGGGGGTAGCCTAAATTTTGCCTTTGTTTTATTTACAATTAAAGCAAAAACACCCATCCTTTATTTTAATTTTTCATATAACGTCATGCCGTGAAGCAGTTTTAATCTCATCGCTTTGTTCAGGGAGTGTACTTTCCGTCCAGGATGTAGATGTCCGAGGTTGTGTTGTGTAGCGTAATAACATTTTCACTGGCTTTGGCTAAAGCTGTTTCATCATGGCATGTGTACTGAAGGGAAATTTTCTTTTTGCAGTCACGGAGTAACTCCCTGTCCTGCCAAGTCCAAGCCAGCAGACAAACCTGATGAAGCTCAAGGTAAGTATTCTCAGAACAGACAGACTAGATTGACTCTCACACTCCACACTGACTCGTGGCCTGGACTCGCTCCCACGGGGAGGACTTGTTCACAGAGCCGCCCGGCTGGCTCAGACAGGCCTGTTGTTAATGGGAAAAGTAAGATATAAGTGGCACTGATGTGTTTATAGTCAACGATGATAATATGAGTCAATTATCACTCTCTTGAGATGTAATTAATATATGCTGAATAAAACCATGAGCCACTCTTCTCTCATGGTGTTAGCAACATCTCGATAGATGTCTTTGTGTTATAGGTTGGTCCCTGGATAAAAGCAAGCCATTTTAGACTACAATTGCTCTCGTTTTAATAGCAGCCCATAAATGTACACACTTGTAACAGGTCTCTGTTGGCCCATAGTGAGGAAGTGCTAAAAAAATATATGTATAGAGTTTCATTGTCCTGTTTTTCAGCACCAGCTAAAGCACCAACGAATTCCGGTCCAGCCTGTCGGCCTCCATGGGTGACGGATCCCGGTTTCGCAGACCGTTACCATCCGGACAAGACCAGCACGGTGGTGACGCAGCACAAGCAGCCGGTCCAACCCACTCCCATGCAGAACCGCAGCTCCATCATGCAGGCAGCGCAGCAGAACCCTGCCGACTCCAGTGGGCGCACCCCGCTCTGCGCCGCGTGCAACAAGATTATTAGGTACAGCTGGAACTCTACTGCCTCTGGAGTCAATCTTCAGGACTGACTGAATACACTAATGCGTCCTCTGCAGTGTATGGGTCCCATCAGAATGAGTCAAAACAGCTGATAAAAAGATCACAATAATCCGGTCCATCAGTTAACATCTTGTGGTGTGAAAAGCTGTGTGTTTGTAAGAAACAAATGTGACCCTGGACCACAAAATCAGTCGTAAGTAGCACAGGTATATTTGTAGCAATAGCTAACAATACGTTATATGGGTCAAACTTATCGATTTTTCTTTTATAACAAAAATCATTAGGATATTAAGTAAAGATCATGTTCCATGAAGATGTTTTGTAAATTTGCTATGGTAAATATATTTAACTTTTTGATTTTTGATTAGTAATATGCAATGCTACAAACTTCATTTGGACAACTTTCAAGGTGATATTTCTCAGTATATCTTTTTTTTTTTTTTTTTTTTTTTGCTAATTTATTCTGCGTTTAGATATTGTATAAATCTCAATTTTGAAAAATTGACCCTTATGACTGGTTTTGTGGTTCAGGGTCACAAATCCATCCAGACTTTTTAACTCCAAACTAGTGATAGGTGATATACGGGTTCAAACGATAAATCGGTTTGAATTATGAAAATGGTATGAATTAATGACAATTAAGGACAGCGTCGTTAATTGAGAGGAGATCCATGTTAACTGCATACATTCTGACTAATGGTTGGAAAATTTTTGAAACTGTAAATAGCACACAACTTAGTCTTTAACTGGGCAAATAAACCAGCTGTAAACAACCATTAACAGAAGCCAGAAATGCTGAAGGTGATCGCAAAGAGGAGAAAATACTGTAGCAGGCAGAAGAAGCTCACGGTTCACAATGTGCGAAATATAAGAAGAAATCCTAAATACTGAATTGTTGTGAGGGGTTTATATGAATGTATCTCTGAGGAGAACTGACTGTCTTCAGAAAAGTTTAGATGGTATTTTTTCTCATCTTACTGCCGTAAAATGCATATTAATGTAGTATTTAAAACGGCAGCTCTGCTTTGTTTACAGCGATATTTAAGGAAACGCTGTATCACTGCTGTTCCGTAAGCGCCACCTGCTGTCAGAGTGAATTTGCATCTCATTCAGGCTTTGTTTACACTAGTGCGTTTTCGTTTTAAAACGCATACCTTTTGCTATGCGTATTCTTGACGACAGTGTAAACAATAACATCATGCTCATTATGAATGGTCTTGTGACTTGCGTTTCCAGGTTGTGAAGTGTGGACGGAGATCGTTTTTCAAATGCAGTAAAAACGCCAGTGTAGATGAGGATCTTTTTCATTTTAAAATGAAAACACACTAGTGTAAACAGGGTCTCAGTCCATCAGACCCTGCGTTTTTGCTTTAAATTTTGAAATGATTTAATTTACATTAAAAAAAAAAAACTACTCATGCTGTATGTAGCATGTTTATTTGGATCGTGATTAAAATGCAATGTTTCTGCAACGGTTTCATGCATTCCAATCAATATAAAGGCATATTCAGGGAAATAACGTGATCAAACTGTCAGAATCCTAAAAAAAACAAAAAACAAAGCAAAAAAAAAACTGTGATTGCAGATTTTTGGCCAAAACAATCCAAAACTATTCTAAACAAATATGTTGGTGGATTTTGATGTGAGAGGAAGAGGATGGAAGAATGTTTGAATTATTTGTTTATTACAAACACACAGCTTTTCACTTCAAAAGACTTTTTCACTTGGATTCTCATTCTGACGACACCCATTTACTATAGAGGATATATTGATGAGGAAGTGATGCAAACGGTATTGTCAATATCGTGATATCGCGATAGCAAAACTGCCTCAGTGTTATCATGGTCATATGACGATATGAAATGGGTCTTCTGGGTGATTTTTAAAAATATATCTCAACTTCTTATTCCAGTATAAAAGGTCTTTAAAGTTTTGGGCCATTATGTTTTGGCGCAGTATCTGTCAAATGAACTAAAACCAAAAGCACAATATGGCTTAATCCCTTCATCAAGTCTGTTTTCGCTGCGTGTTTCAAGCGAAGTATACACTTCGTTCAGGTGATCAGCTCGTGATCTGGTGTTTTTTCCGCACCTCAGAACAGGCTCAGTTCACAGTGAATGAATGCAGTGAACTCGCATGTGCTGTGAGTTTCATTTGGGAATGCGACGGCTACCAGTTATACTTTGTTTTTGCAGCAGGTGATTACAGCATTTCACTAGATTTGTAGTGAGACATTTTTGTAAGCCTGTTTTCACTGAAGTGGGAGTTTTCCTTCAAAATAAAAGCTCTACTGCCGTTTCTGTCAAAATAAAACCTTATAAGTGCAGTATGAATTGCTGAGAGCTAAATGGGTAACTTTACTACAGTCCAAATTCAAAATATCTCTTTCAAGTGTAGAAATTAGGAAAGAACTATTGTATTTGTAATTAATTTCTGTAGTGTAAAACAAAAATATACCTATAAAAATTTTACAGTATACCACAATTAAGGGATGAGTCCCCTTTAAAGTTCAGGTACAAGTTTTTTTTTTTTTTGACTAAAGTTAACCCCCACCCCCCCAGTCTTCATTTTTTATTATTTTTTTTAATTGTTTTTTTTTAGAATATTGCAATAAATATCGTATCTTTGACTTCATATCAAGGTATTAAGATAGCGTGAGATTTTGATATTTTTACATCAATTGCATTTGCAATGCAAAATTTCTCCAAATCTGTTCTGATAAAGAACCAAACTCATCTAGATCTTAGATGGCCTGTGGGTTGGTACATTTTCAGCAAATCGTTTTAGTCATTTTTGGGTGAACTATTCCGTTGAAATCCCAACGCTTACCACTGCAGACAGCCCAAAATACCTCCAGATCAATGATGACTATGCGCTAAATGTCATTACTTACAAAACTGAGAGAAAACATGGGGAGGGAAAAAAGGTTGTGTCAAACTTAGGAAGGCAGCAATATTTCTTAAAATACGCCGGGCACAGAAATAGCGCCATGTCCTTGGGCTTTCTGCCGTGGAGAATCAATACGGAACGGAGTGGGTTTCTGCGTCTGACCTACTATTTCCATTAGAATGGCTTTTGCACACCGAACACTTAAGAGTGCTAACCCAGCTGTTGATGCCCCATCTGACCCTTTCACTTCAGTGGGAAAGCTTTTGTTGCAAGACTTTGTTTGTGTGTGTCCGTGTTCTAGGGGACGCTACGTGGTGGCGCTTGGTCGTTCCTGGCACCCAGAGGAGTTCACGTGCTGTCAGTGTAAAAGGGTGTTGGACGAGGGGGGCTTCTTTGAGGAAAAAGGATCCATTTACTGCACCAAGTGCTACGACAACCGTTACTCACCCAACTGTGCCAAATGCAAGAAGAAGATAACTGGGGTAAATTCATTTCCTACTGTTCTGCACCATAAACACAAAATGCATTTCTTTAGAATAGGGTTTCACAGTGGCATCTGCACACTGATCGATTCAAACTGAGCGTTGGAATAGTTTGTAAAATCATTAATGATACTGGTATTATTATTATTATTTTTTTTTTCTTTTAAGAAAATAATTCTTTTATTCTGCATGGATGCATTAAATTAGATTTTAGATGCATTCAATTAGAAGTGACAATTGAAAAATTTTTACTAATTAATTCTTTTTAACTTTCTATTTATTAAAGAATCCTGAAAATAAATGTTTCTTGAGCATCAGCATATTATCTTGTGACATTAAAGACTGGAGTAATGGCTGCTGAAAATTCAGTTTGCCATCACAAAATAAAACAAAGTAAAATAAAAAATAAACAAATAAAATGTATATTATAAAATTGTAATAATAAAACATTATAATAGTGTATAATTAACTGTTTAACTATTTAATCAAATAAATGCAGCATAAAGTGATAAATAGTGCTGTCAACTTGATTAATCAGAATTAATCGCATCCAATATATCCAGTTTATTTAAATATAAATTATACACTGCCAGTCAAAAGGTTTTCAACAGTAAGATTTTTAATGTTTTTTTTTTTTTAAAGAAGTCTCTTCTGCTCACCAAGCCTGCTTTTTATTTGATCCGAAGTACAGCAAAAACAGTAAAATTTAGAAATATTTTTACTATTTAAAAACGCTTTATTATTATTATTATTA